>CM059196.1:5685828-6170946 GCA_030323885.1 Branchipolynoe longqiensis
ATGGGTGACAAGTGGTGCAAGTACGATAAACTACGTTGAAATACGTTAAGGCACGGCAGGTTTTGGTACGGATAAATACGTTACGGTACGGATAAATAAGTGACGGTATTGATAAATACATTACGGTACGGATAAATACATTACGGTACGGATAAATACGTTACGGTATGGATAAATATGTTACGGTATGGATAAATACGTTACTGTATGGATGCCAGTACGTTCAACTACGTTAGCCTCCACTATGTTCACCTATGTCCACTAACATCTATGTGACCAGGGCTTTGTCCAAGTACGCTAGAGCATGCTAGAGCACGCTAGATCATGCTAGAGTCCATTAGAGTATGCTAGAGTATGCCAGAGTATGCTAGAGTATGTTACCATCACAGATGCAAATTCAGACCCTAACGTAACGCTCTTTTGAACATGTCCAAAGATAAAATCAGAACTCACAGCCCACCCACGTTATTACCAAGGAGAAGTACGGATGCTGGTATGTTCAACTACGTTCAACTACGTTCAACTACGTTCAACTACGTTAGCTTCCACTACATTCAACTACGTCCATGAATGGGTATGTGACTGGGATGTCACATTACAACGCATCTCACAAGCGTGTGGCCAACGACTAAAATCACTTTTTTATGTTGAGATGCGTCAAACTTTTCAGCGTGGGGGGCAAAGTTGGACGTATACATAGTGTATGGCCAACATATGGCCAATGTATGGCTAGCGTGCCTCCTGGGGAAAAACGCTCGAATTATGGTCACGGTACATTTACAGAAAGCCGGTGACCATTAGATATGTTATTCGATCACCAGAACTATGCCTCATATGTTACATGCCTCAAAACATGGTGGAGAAACGCAAAACATACATTAGACATACGTTAGACGGACATTATCCTTACGTTGTCAGTATGCGGAGTGTGCATTTCCACTCCCTTTAACATAGGTCAACGTAGTGCAACATAGTGAACAAGATACATCTAATGTATGTATATCGACATATGCCTAACGCATACATAACATACGGCTGTCAAAAGTTTTGTGCATGCAACCCCCTAACGAGCATCGATGTACATCGACGTATGCATAATGAACACGTAATGCATTAAGACGTATCCTGGCATAGCGGCCAAAAATCACTTACGTTGGCAAACGTTTGCATGATGCAGCATCGTAATGTGACAGCCCCTTTAGAGAGTTTAAAACAGGAGACGGACATGACATATTTATGACTGATGGTGTCAGCGAAATCCCACCCACCATACAAATGTCTTCTGATGTGAGATTGACGGTCCTAGAACTCAGGTGATCAAGTAATTGTGCACAAAGGCAATAGAGATGTTAAGACGGTGTTATACTCAGGTGTCCTATTTAGAATTTGTGGGAAATAGGTCAAATCTGCGTCCGTCTAATGACTGCACTTTCTCAGATGAGTGATTGCATCCATTGTGCGTACCAGGGGCACAAACCGTACAAACTGCAGCAAGCCATCAGAGTGTCGCGTCCTGTGTAAGTCTGGGAACGCGTCACAAAGTGGCTACTTGTTCACCACCTCGATTCATCAGTTAGAATGGTGACTATCACTACACACAATGGTCACTATCGTGGTGTCAAATATTCCGATAAAACGCATTGGTGGGGAATGTGAACTGGTCTATAAAGGATTACAAATGGTCTATAAAGGTAAATGATCTATTGGGCCAGGTGCATGAATGTATTTATGTGGTTGCTGGTGACTCTTTACTTGTGGTTCATAGTCATTGTGTATTAAATAGATAGTGTGAGAGGGGCACTACCTTTAGTGTGGAAGGGACTCAAGAGCTATACTCACTACCTCCTCCCCCCCCCCCCCCACACACACACTGTTAGTCACGGATCACCACACACCCACACAGCAAGGCAGGTGCAGGCCAAGAGCCACAAGGCATGGTAGCGCTGGGTATATCACAGTAGCCATGGTGACACAAGAATGCTTATTGTTCATTGGTGGACCTAGAAATGCTTGTTGTTCATTGGAGAGCATGGTCAGGTGGTATGCCATATCAGATCCATGTACTACTATATAATAATATACCTTAGGGTGCAAGCTCTCACTTTACTCACTCTTCTTTTACTCTTTATACTCTTCCTTTCTCTCCTTGCCTGTATTGATTTCCTATTAGTCTGCCTACACAACTACAGCTGCCAGACGACGACTTTACAAAATGGCGACCACGACGAGACTCGAACTCGCAATCTTCTGATACAGGGTTGTTTTGCTATGCCTAAATCAAATTTACCGTGGTTAAATTTGATGAATGAACAGCTCTCGGCTTCACCTGCCGGAATCTAGTCGTCATCTTTACTTGTAAAGTCAGGTATTCAGTGAAACCAGCCGAGCAGTGCCAGGTTCACCCATATGCTTGATAGGCTGAATGAACCCTAGGGCCTCACAATCCAGGGGTGATCTGGCCAAGGTGTATAATATTGTTGACACTTTCATAGGCTTTCGGGCTTTCGGGCTTTCGGGAGGGGCCTCACAAATAATATCTTAGCGACTCTCGTCAACTGAATCCGGTGTCGTGGTTTCAGTTCTCAACCAGTTTCAGTTCTCAACTGTCGCTTCTGCGCATGCGTCTAAATCCAACAGCACCGTCATAGCAGCTCTCACAGGCTAAGTACAACTCATTTATGGTATATTAGCACTCATATACTTTGCTTTTGCTGTTGATGTGTGTTTTGTCTTATATTAAGATCTTTTTCTTTGTTGACGCATGCGCAGACGGCGCTGTTGGATTTAGACACATGCGCAGAAGCGATGTTGAGAACTGAAACTGGTTGAGAACTGAAACCGCGACACCGGCACTGCAGTTTTGTGACAGTGCCAGAGACGAGGTTGTGCAGTCGAAGACATGCTGCCTGATCGTACACAGACGAGGTCACGCAGATACACGGACACTTATTAGTTTGGACGTGTGGGTGACACAGAGACATCAGGATGTGATTTGACATTTCTACACGGGGTACATGATCCCCTCAGAAGCGCTGATGTTCAGTGGGCCTAACTAATTAAGTAGATGAACCTAGCTGTTTGAACCCACGGGGCTTCACCGCGCGATCTGGAACTACATGTGCACACCAGTTTCAACCTGTAGGATTTCACATTGTATGGGATATACATACTGCTTTCATCGTAATATATGTGAAGTAACATAACTCGTGGATGATTAAAAGGAATGTTGCGAAATAGGTGAGATCTTTGAACCGTGTTCAGCAGGAAGTATGCGTTTGTGAGGCACCATAGTGCAGAGATGCACAGTGACTGATTGGAGATTAATGCCCTAGAAATGGGTAGCGGTGTGTGACAATGTGCACTGATGAAGCCTCCATAGTTCTACCCTACTAGGATGCAGTATGCCAGCACCAGGATCCGATATCTCACTGAGTAACATTATCCTGACAACACTGACCCAGCCATACACCAGGTCTGTATACAGCAGGTCTGTACACAGCAGGTCTGTACACATCAGTTCTGTACACATCAGGTCTGTACACATCAGTTCTGTACACAGCACGTCTGTACACAGCACATCTGTACACAGCATGTCTGTACACAGCACGTCTGTACACAGTACGTCTGTACACAGCAGGTCTGTACACATCAGTTCTGTACACAGCACATCTGTACACAACATGTCTGTACACAGCACATCTGTACACAGCACGTATGTACACAGCACGTCTGTACACAGCACGTCTGTACACAGCAGGTATGTACACAGCAGGTCTGTATACAGCAGCACTGTACACAACAGGTCTGTACACATCAGTTCTGTACACAGCAGGTCTGTACACATCAGTTCTGTACACAGCACATCTGTACACAACACGTCTGTACACAGCACGTCTGCACACAGCACGTCTGTACACAGCAGGTCTGTACACAGCACGTCTGTACACAGCACGTCTGTACACAGCAGGTATGTACACAGCAGGTCTGTATACAGCAGCACTGTACACAGCATGTCTGTACACATCAGTTCTGTACACAGCAGCACTGTACACAGCAGGTCTGTACACAGCACGTCTGTACACAACACGTCTGTACACAGCAGGTCTGTACACAGCACATCTGTACACAGCAGGTTTGTACAGAGCATGTCTGTACACAGCAGTTATGTACACAACAGCTCTGTACACATCAGGTATGTACACAGCAGGTATTACACAGCAGCTCTGTACACATCAGGTATGTACAAAGCATGTCTGTACACAGGGCATTTGTACACAGCAGGTCTGTACACAGCAGGTCTGTACACATCAGTTCTGTACACAGCAGGTTTGTACACAGCAGCACTGTACACAGCACATCTGTACACAGCACGTCTGTACACAGCACGTATGTACACTGCAGCTCTGTACATATCAGGTCTGTACACAGCAGGTATGTACACAGCAGCTCTGTACACAGCAACTCTGTACATCAGATCTGTACACAGCAGGTATGTACACAACAGCTCTGTACACAGCAGATCTGTACACAACAGCTATGTACACAACATGTCTGTACACAGCAGGTCTGTACACAACAGCTCTGTACACAGCAACTGTGTACACAGCAGATCTGTACACACCAGGTCTGTACACACCAGGTCTGGACACAGCAGGTTTGTACACAGCGTGTCTGTACACAACACATCTGTATACAGCAGGTTTGTACACAGCAGCTCTATACACAGCCAATCTGTAGAGAGCAGCTCTGTACACAGCAAGTCTGAACACAGCAACGCGCTCACACACACACACCAACCGGAAGCGCTGCACACCCACAATGCACAGCGGCTGCGCGCTGCCCATTGTTCCTCACGTCCGCCCGTGCTATGCTTCAAGATAAGCCAATCAGAGCGCCGTCTAAGTAAAGACTCCCTCCGCCTCTGTGCCGGCGCAAGCCGGACTTTCTCGCCCTAAGTCATTTCCGGTCGTGACGTCACACGTGCGGGTTGCTCGTCGGCGTTCCAGGAAAACGGCTGGTCCATATTTGATATTCGAATTAGATCGGAATGGAGCGGTCAAACTAACATTTCATTCACACTGATTGTTTCACTTCACTATTCAAATTGAATATCTATGTATTATAATATATAGTAAATGTATATATATATATACATATCATTATATATATATTATATATATATATTATATATATATATATATATATATATACAGTAAAACCTCTCTAATTCGACCGACCAGGATTATTAAAAGACAGGTTACGAAATCGGAGAGATCTTTGAGCCGTATAAATGGGCTGGAAGTATACGGTTTGTGAGGCACCAGAGTGCAAAAATGCACAGTGACTGATTGGAGATTAATGCCCTAGCAACATCTAAGGTCATAGAATAATGGGTAGTGGTGTGTGACAATGTGCACTGATGAAGCCTCCATAGTTCTACCCTACTATGATGCAGTATACCAGCACCAGGATCCGATATCTCACTGAGTAACCTTATCCTGACGACACTGACCCAGCCAATCGTTGCCCTCTTCTAGTAATCCAAAGCGTAGGTCAGGTAGCGACAGGTATAAATGTAAGATGTTGATTGAGGCGGATTAGGATCGAGCCCACTCCTTCCCATACTGATAGCAGGTGATCCACCCACCTAGCCATCTGGTGTGGTCGTATATGTTATTTATACTTTCATAGTGAATTACACAGCACGTATCCAGATGCATATATATGTATAATATATGTAATATGTGTAATATGCATAGTATGTATAGTATTAGAATATGTATAGTATGTATAATATGTATATTATGTATAATATATGTAATATGCATCATATGTATAATATTATAATATGTATACTATGTATAATATTATATATAACATGTATACAGTATATAACATGTATAACATAATAACACGTATAACATGTACATCAGGTATACTATGTATGACATGTATAACATGCATACCAGTATAACATGTATAGCATGTATATCATGTATAGCATATGTAGCATGTATAACATTATAACATTATGATAGGTCTGACATGTATGACATGTATGATATGTATGTATCATGACATGTATGACATGTATATTATGTATAACATGTATAAAATGTATAGCATGCATACCATTATAACATGCTTAACATGCATACCATACATACCATTCATAACGTGCATAACGTGCATAACGTGCATAACATGCATAACATGCATAACATGCATACCATGTATATGAATGCACCTGGCTGCTGTCTATTGGTCACTTCGGGTAGTGTATAACTGACTGGTTTAGTGGCAGTGTGTTAGTACAACGTGGCTGCTGTGTGCAGATTGAATGTCGACAGATTGAGTTTAGACGCTGGCAGCTCGCTGACACACGAGAGGCTGATAGAGGAGGACGCCAACACTCTCAACGAGCACTCTCCACCACAGGCTTCTTACCATACCACACTTTAGTATCGCCCAGTATATTGCCTAATAAGGTGAGCACTCTCCACCACAGGCTGCTTACCATAACACACTCTATTATCGGCTAGTGTATGGCCTCATAAGCGAGCACTCTCCACCACAGGCTGCTTACCATAACACACTCTATTATCGCCCAGTGTATGACCTAATAAAGCGAGCACTCTCCACCACAGGCTTCTTACCATACCACACTCTGAGTTTTCTGCTAGTGACGTCATGTAAGTAAAGTCTGTTACAAGTACAAGATGGGGGGGCGGGGGGGGGGGTGGCTTTTAGCAAAGTGAGCCATCGCCATGACAGAGCACATGCCTGGTGCAATATCAGTAATAACGAACTCACAGTAATGTCAACTACCTTGTACCACCACCGAACACAAGCACACCACCTGGTGTAGAACCAGTTCGAGATCTAGCTCCCAGCACCCCTTGGTGGCCTGGTGGCGAAACACAGCTGTGCTACTCCCTCTGGGGAGGAGGTAGTGTGTGGCGGTCACGTGATGAATTATTATTGATGTGTCATTACGCATTATGTCTGTCCACATCCCACACATATTACTGTGCTACCCCTGGTGCAGACATCAGGCACGGATGTTGAGTTAGTAACCACAATGACACATGCCGGAAGTCCAGCGCCCCGATGCTCAAAGGATAACTTTATGTTATATACAATTATATTTATAATTATGTCATATATAATTATATTTATTATTATGTGTAGTATGAATACTATTTATGCAAATATTGTTGAGGCTGACGGTTGTAGCTATTGAAGTGGTAACTGACACATATACTAGATATTTCTATGTTCAGATGTAAATGTAGGTGCGGCTCCATTCGGGTAGAGGTATCTAACTGCTAAATGATATTGTTATGCAAGTTATTGCGATGTGTTGGTAGGTTTGGGGTAACCAATACAGTTAGTTATTGAGCTGGTCTGCAGTTCCCTACAAGATACTTTGACGTGGCCTATGGTACTGCAGAGTTGTTGGAGCAGCCTGGGGAGCCAGGCGCGAGCTGAGAGTAAGTCAACTGGGCCTGGGCCGTAGGCAACCGGCGAAAATAGCTGAGGGCCGATCAGTCGTCATTGGGATTTTTAATATTAAAATTATATTTTTGATAATAAATATTGATAAAATATATGATCGATTTAAACTTTAATTCAAAGGTCACATAGACGATTTCCACAATTAACTTGTCCCCCTAGTGGCAGTGAAGAGAATTAAAGTAGGTGACAACTCACTGTGCAGCATGCTCCGTGAAAAATGTCACATAGACGATTTCCACAACTAATCTGCCCTCTCACGGCAGTGTAAAGAACTAAAGTCGGTAACAGCTCAGGGTGCAGCATACTTTGTGGAAAATGTATATTGTGTGTTCTCACCTGTATTATTGTTCAGTATGAATCTTACTACCTCTCTTCTGTTACCTGTGGTATTGCTAGGACCTATAACCCCAAGAAACAAAGAATATTCCAGCCTAGCTATGTATGTATCACTGGTGCATTTTAGCTAGTTTCATCGGCATCTAAACGGTCGTGAATGAATTATCGTTAACCACATTTTGTTTGTTTATTTTGCAGCTGCAATTCTTACGAATACTGTTGTGGCAACTCCTGCTGTGAAAACTTTACGCAATTCTACAAACTATGGTATTTCTGGTGAGTATTATTATGGTAAATATACAGTAAACCCTCTCTATACCGACCCCTCCACAGATCGACCACTCCCCTATTATCGATCGCTTTATTTGGGTCCCAAAAATACCATTGTAAGGATATTCTAACTCTCTAAGCCGACCACCTCCCTAAATGGACCGCTTAACGTTGGTCTCATGATTGATTGATTGGTGGTTGCTTTATGCCGTGTCGGCAGCATAGGTCATAGTCACGGCAAGAAATGTTTGTTTTTTTGTTCGAACCATCGCTTTTACATGTAAAAGCAGACAATCAATTATGTGCCAATAGACACTCATTAAATTAAAAAGCTCACAATAATATATTTGTGGCCAAGGGAAACAGATTCCCATAGAAAAAGAAAAGTTTGATTAATAATTGATAGAATTTATATAGTAAACTATATGAGGTGGTACAGTCCAGCTGCCCTCAAAAAGGCCTAAATGTTTTCTTGTTTTACTTTAGTAAAAAGGTCATGCATACTGTCTGCAGTGTAGAATTGTTGGCACAGGGCCAAAAAATCAACGCAACTTAGTTAAATGTGTTTGAGTGTCAGTGGGGACTGACACTCAATACATTCAGGGGGAGGTTCCCCCTTGAGCAGAAAAGCATGTGTAAGCCACGAGTGGCCAATGTGTCTCATGGTCGGTCGATTTAAAGTGGTTTTACTGTATTTATTTAACTATAGTAGTTAGTTTGACCGCAATAAAAGTGTCTATATTTTAGACTAATTATTTTTCACAAGTTTCTAACCGATTGTATTTCTGATGAGTATTGTTAATTTATTTAGTTGCTTGTCTAGAATGGTCGGACGCAACACAAAGTTACAATATTGTACATCTTTACGGAAAGTATATTTCGTAATCATGTCGAGTTCTGTTGCTTCTCCATAATCTGAGCAGATCGAATATCAATGTTTGTGTGTACTTGCTTAGGAGTTCTAAGATAATTACATAAATAATTATTTGTTCCTGTTTCTATTTGTTACTAATTTCTGCATGTGATATTTGTAAACATTCATCAATTGATGTTGTTGTGAGGGTGATTGAAATGGGAAATATTGTGCCTAGAGCAGGATTCGAACCCACATCTCTTTGCATTCCGGGCCAGTGTGCTAACCATCACACCACGTAGGCTCCCTGATATCACCACACTACCCATGCCTACCTGGCTAGGTGGTTACTTTCCAGAGAGGTCAGTGGAGACTACTACACTCGTCCCCCTGGAATTGTATGGCTTTTAATGCTTACAATTACATACATACAGGCAATACACTAACACATACATACACAGGATAGGTTCAACAACCATACAGCGCGTAGCTTGTACAGGATCCTGGTCATGTCACCAGTGTCAAGGGGGTTATGAAAATGGGAAATATTGTGCCTAGAGCGAGACTCGAACCCACATCTCTTTGCATTCCGGGCCAGGGTGCTAACCATTACACCACCTAGACTCCCTGATATCACCACACTACCCACGCCTACCTGTATGTGTGGTTACTTGTCTGAGAGGTCAGTGCAGACCACTACACTAGTTTACTGAGAATTAAAGTTGCCTAGTCCCATAGTTTTGAGTTCCTACCATATTCTTTAAATGAATATATTAGGTTGATCGTTGTAATGTGGATTACTTTAATTTGAATATAACTTTCATCTAAAATGGCTAACTTTGGAGATATTGAAATGTAAAGGTGTCAAATTAATGTTGGTGTGCACACCAAAATTCCAGACACCATAGGCTTCATGGCCCTGTCACATTACGACGTATCTCGCCAGCGCGCCGCCAACACGGAAAATCACTTTTTTACGTTGAGATAGGTCAAACTTTTCGGCGTGGGGGAAAAGTTGGACATATACATACCGTATACACAGCGCATGGCCAACGTATGACCAATGTATGGCTAACATACCTCCCTGTGAAAAATGCTTGAATTACGCTCACGGTACGTTCACAGAACACCGGTGAATGTTATATACATTATTCGATCGCCAGAACTACGCACCATACGTTACATACGTCAAGACACACTGGAGAACTGCTAAATGTACGTTAGACGTATGTTAGGCATATGTCATCCATACGTTGTCAGTATGCGGACTGTATGTTCCCACTGCCTTTAAAGTAGGTCAATGTAGTGCAACATAGTGAACAATGTTTGACTAATGTATGTCTAACGTACATCGACGTACGCCTAGCACTTACATAATGTACGGCGGACATAAAATCCACATGTTGTCGAACGTGGTCGTGCGTTAAAAGTTTTGTGCATGCACAAAACTTTGCCGACCCCCTGATGTGCGACGCCGTATCTCGACAAACGTCGACGTACATTGACGTATACCAACGAGCGCTTAACGCACGCGTAATGTATACTGATGTATCCCGACGTAGCGGCAACAAAATCACATACGTCGACGTACGTTGGCGCAAAGCGTCGTAATGTGACAGCACCATTAGCAGAAACAGGTTCTATTAAGTTGACGTAGTATTCCTTCTATAGAGTAATAAATACTTTATGAATATACCACTATCTAAGGTAGATATGTAGAATGAAACCCCGGTACATGTTTTGGTTTTGATAATTTGATGTTTTCATCGGACTATGCAGCTTTAAACATGGGACACATTTGAAGAGAATCCTGTATGTAATTTACCCGCGGCTTGTGTTGGTTGTTAAAGCTGCACAGTCCCGTGAAAGCATCACATTTTATAAACCAAACCAATGATCTGGATTTGATTCTACATATCTACCTTTTAAGGCCCGGTCACATACATGTTAGTGGATGTAGTTGAACGTAGTAGAGGCTAACGTAGTTGAACATACCAGCATCCATACTTCTCTGGTACGTTCAACTACGTTCAACTACGTTCAACTATGTTATGGCCCTGTCACACTACGCCATAACGCGCCAGCATAGGGACAACGTGAAAATAAATTGAATAGGTTGAATATCTCGACGTAATATGCAAATACGTGGCCAAGTTGGACATCAATGCCGCATAGTGGACATGAGCGTAACGTCGGTATAGCATTATGCCAACGAGAGAGGTCAAAGGAATTATTAATTATGTAAACGTGAGGCTTGCAAAACCCCAGCGCGCGACGTCAGCCTAGCGTGACAGTATCGGCCGCTTAGCTTCGCTTAACGTTGTCACGTCTGACACAACCATTTTCCCCGACTTGAGTCGACGTCGGCCAACCGAGAGGCTGGCATCAGTCCAACGTCGCCGGCGTGAGCCGCAAAGTCCTCCTCCCTGTGCATCACTATGATGTAACGCACCATTGATCTAACGTAGCCAACGCATCCCTCCCGCACGTCTAACGTCGGCGTAACATGAGTGTGACGTCTTCCAAACGTCACTGCATCACTTCAAGCTACATCGAACATTTTTGACATGTCGTGCACTGACGTAACTCGATTTAACGTGACGTAACTTGACGTAAATCGGCATCAGTCTAACGTAAGCATGACGTAACTCGACGTACCTCAACCTAATGACCAAAATTCACCTACGTCGGCTTTGGTTACCTCCTTACATCATAGTGTGACAGGCCATTAGCCTCCACTACGTCCAACTATGTCCACTAACGGTTATGTGACCGGACCTTCAGATACTGGTGCAATTATTATGCATGTTTTCCTGCATCGAGGGACACTGAGTTAATTGAACAGAAACTGTTTCCACTGAAGCCTATGGTGTCACAGTTTTGAGGTGCTTGCCAAAATCATTTGTGTATGTTTAAACTTTAAATATCTCAAAAGCTAGTCATTTAAAATAAAAGTTACTTTAGCATTGCATTGTCCGATTGTTTTGAGTTTCTGTCATTTTCTTAGATAAATATATTAGGTTGATCGTTATAATCTACCTTACTTCAGTTGAAAATAACTTTCCTTGAAATTCACTAACTTAGCAGATATTTGAAATGAAAACATGTCAAAGTAATGTTGGCATGCTTCCCAAACCTCTGACCCCACAGGCTTTTCAGCATTAACAGGTTCATTTTTCTTGAAGATTTATACTGCCTATCATGGATAAGTCTGAGTAGACTTGTTTTCACCATTAGACAGTTTGTCGATAGAAAGCCCGAGCCTACACTTTTACCGACCCAAGGAATTTTTAACCTCCCACACCACATAGACATGGTATGAGAGCAACTGGCCTTTGATGATGCTGTAAGTTATACACAGCGGTGGAAATCCAAATTGGCAGAGCTGGAGGCATGGGGAATCGAACCACTGACCTTCAGATTAGGAGTCTGACCTAGAAAAAAGTCAGACACTCTAACACCTCCACCACAGAGAACACCACTGTTAATTTATCTTCTATGCAGCAACAAATACTTACTAAGTGGACCAGCATCTAATTTGACTATCTAGGTTAAGATCTTACTTTTGAAAATGTGACGCTTTCACCGAACTATGCAGCTTTAAACTGAAGTAAGATTTTCAATTCAATTCAATTCTTTATTTCAGACTCAGGATTATGGTAGTTACATATTTTGGTCCATAGTAGGTACATATAAAAATTAATGTGAATAGGATATATGTAATAGTATGAATACTACCATAATAACCAATATCAAAATGTTGGTCTACATACAGTAGTTTGTACCAATGCCTATATATATTTTTTTTGTTAAGTGTTTTTATTCCTCTGAATAACATGTTGTCAGTGCTAATGCACTGGTCTTCCAGCCCTAATCAGAATTGCCTCTACACAGTAAACTAATCTACAACAATATACATATAGACAATTACAGGAAAACAAGCAAAACATCGGTACATGAATGATAGGCAAAGAACAAGATAAGCGAAAAAGAAACATATGCGGGGAGGTAACTATGTTAGAGTAGTATGGTAGGCGTTAGTAGGGGGTGGGGCATAATATATGCATATATAATAACAACCAACCTAATATAGTTACCTCATAAAGTGATAGAAACTCAAAACCATAGGACTATTCAACAACTTTAACCTTTAAGCAGTGTCTCATAAAAAAAGGTCCCTCATTTGTTTATATGCCGTAGCGGTTGACATTTTCTTTCCTCTTTTAAATGGTTCCAATTACTTGTCGAACAAACACGGAGGGAAGCAATTAAATAATACCAAATGCACGCTATATCCCCATCTGGTTATGTGCCTAGATGACAATTAATCTGGACACGAGGGCTGGGCTCCATACAGCAAGCGTTCTGTGCAGTGAAGGGTTAACACGGGCATAGGCCGATGAAAACATCAAATTTGTCAAACCAAAACAATTCTCTAGATTTGATTCTACATATCTAATTTAGATACCCTGTGTTTATTCAACATTCGTTGCCACATTGAATGGAATATTTAGCCCAATATAAGAGAATTTGTTACTGCAGAAGCGTATGATGTCAGCGTTTTGGCGTGCTTGCCAAAAATAATGTTGCATGTTTGCACATAAAATATCTAAAAAGTTAACCATTTAAAATAAAAGGCACTTCAAACTAAAGTAAGGTAGATTATAATGATCAACTTAGTATATTTATCTCGGAAAATAACGGAAACACAAAACCATCGGACTATGCAACTTTAAGGAGATGACAAGAAAGCACTGCCTTGTGCCTGCCTTCTCACTTCAAGGTATCAGAGGAAATATGGCTGCCTTGATCGGTTCTCGTAGTCTAGTATTGCGTTCTCTAACGATTTACCAGTAAGCAGCATGCACAGTTTATTTCAATACTACCCCATTACCTCAAGGCGTTCATTCAGATGGGTTCAAACCCTGGTCACGTCAAACCGATGACTTAAAAATGTATACTTGTCGCTTCCTAGCCAGGTGCTCAGCATTATTAGGATAGGGCAATGACTGGTTGGCTCAGTATCACGATAATGTGGCTGAATTATGTCGAAAAGGCCGTTTTATATTTGAGTTAGTTATTATAATATATTTATTTCGACATGATCATTGTACATCCCTCTCCATGCCCCCAGCTCTGCCAATTTGGATTTCCACCGCTGTGTATAACTTACAGCGTCATCAAAAGCCGGTTGCTCTCATACCATGTCTATGTGGTGTGGGAGGTTAAAAATCCCTTGGGTCGGTAAAAGTGTAGGCTCGGGCTTTCTATCAACCAGCAGTGGAATGAGGAAGACCAGTCGTCTATGACTGAAATTTTGCCTGCTTAAACAACTAATGGACCAACAACAACAACAAAACTATCAGTAATGTTTCACAAAGAAAACGAAGAAAGCAGAGGTAGAATACTTATGAGGCACTTTCCCCAGTGAAGCATAACGAAATAAAATTCTTTAATATAAGATTAAGAGCTGAGTAGTTTGTTAAAATTTGGTATTCTAACTTTCAAACTATAGATAAAAATGGGTTGTCATTAACGAACACATTCCATACATAACATTAACAATAATAGGGTAATGAGCGATAATAGGGCAGTTGTGCTTGGCCCAGGTTTGTTTTGCTTCGACGCATCCCAAAATGCACAGCGTGGCTGGGATTACGAAGACGTTTATACAGCGACAGTATCATGTATCACGTGTCGTGTATCATGTATCATATATCATGTATCATGTATGTATATATATTAGTTCCAGGGCTCATGATTTTATTGTACGGATTATTTTGTTTATAAGGGGCAGTGGGAAGACAACCATGAATGTTTACACTGTTCCTACAATTTTTATTGTTAGACATATCATGTATCGTGTATCCCGTCTCCTCAGGTTCTGCGTCGTGCTGTCACACCGCTCACCCCTCCTTCTTCATCTCCTCAGGTTCTACGTCGTGCTGTCACACCGCTCACCCCTCCTTCTCCATCTCCTCAGGTTCTACGTCGTGCTGTCACACCGCTCACCCCTCCCTCTCCGTCTCCTCAGGTTCTACGTCATGCTGTCACACTGCTCACCCCTCCCTCTCCATCTCCTTAGGTTCTACGTCGTGCTGTCACACCGCTCACCCCTCCCTCTCCGTCTCCTCAGGTTCTACGTCGTGCTGTCACACCGCTCACCCATCCCTCTCCATCTCCTCAGGTTCTGCACTGTGCTGTCACACCGCTCACCCCTCACTCTCAGTCTCCTCAGGTTCTGTTTCGTGCCGTCACACCGCTCACCCCTCCCTCTCCATCTTCTCACGTTCTGCATCGTGCTGTCTCACTGCCGACCCCTCCGTCTCCTCAGGTTCTGCATCATGCTATCACACCGCTCACCCCTCCCTCTCCGTCTCCTCAGGTTCTGTGTCATGCTGTCACACCGCTCACCCCTCACTCTCCATCTCCTCAGGTTCTGCACAATGCTGTCACACTACTCACCCCTCCCTCTCCATCTCCTCAGGTTCTGCATCGTGCTGTCACACCGACACCCCTCCCTCTCTGTCTCCTCAGGTTCTACGTCGTGCTGTCACACCTCTCACCCCTCCTTCTCCGTCTTTTCAGATTCTGCGTTGTGCTGTCACACTGCTAACCCCTCCTTCTCCGACTCCTCAGGTTCTCCACAGTGCTGTCACACCGCTCACCCCTCCTTCTCCATCTACTCAGGTTCTATGTTGTGCTGTCACACCACTCACCCCTCACTCTCCATCTCCTCAGGTTTTATGTCGTGCTGTCACACCGCTCACGCCTCCTTCTCCATCTCCTCAGGTTCTGCATTTTGCTGTCACACCGCTCACCCCGCACTCTCCATCTCCTCAGGTTCTGCACTGTGCTGTCACACTGCTCGCCCCTCCCTCTCAGTCTCCTCAGGTTCTGTGTCGTGTCGTCACACCGCTCACCCCTCCCTCTCTGTCTCCTCAGGTTCTGAGTCGTGCTGTCACACCGTTCACCCCTCACTCTCAGTCTCCTCAAGTTATGCACTGTGCTGTCACACATCGCTCACTCCTCCCTCTCCATATCCTGAGGTTCTGCACTGTGCTGTCACACCGCTCACCCTTCCCTCTCCGTCTCCTCAGGTTCTGCGTTGTCCTGTCACACCGCTCACCCCTCCTCTCCGTCTCCTCAGGTTCTGCATCATGCTGTCACACCGCTCACCCCTCCCTCTCCGTCTCCTCAGGTTCTGCGTCGTCCTGTCGCTGCTCATCTGCTCCGGTGGTGGCTACTGGTATCGGAAGCGCTACCTACAACGCCGCTTTCTGATTGGCCAGCCGCAGACGTCAGCCGTCGTGACGATGACGCAATCCTCGACGTCAGCGGACGCCGCCTGCGCGCGCATCCCAACAGGTACCCAACCGGCTCTCACCCTGGAGGATGACAGACTGAGGTCACCGAACGTGGCAGAGTACGCCAACGTCAATGGTACGCAAGGTCACCCAGACGACCTTGACCCAGCATCTGTAGGTGCATGGCTCCGGCCATGCGGCATGGCATGCCAGTCGTCACTGGTCATGCGCGATGCCCGGCTAGTGATTGCCGAATGTTTGGGTCAGGTGTTCTTTGTGCTAGCCTTAGGAAGTCCCCGTATGTCTTGTTTGAAGGTCGTCCAGTGAACCTTGACCTCTACCGGCAGTCCGCCTTGTGTCGCTCAAACCGCACCCCCTGGTGGGTTTCTCCTGTCGCGGCCGCCTCCCAGCTCCCACCTCCCACCTCCCACCTCCCGGCTCCAACCTCCCACCTCTAACCTCCCAACTCCCACCTCTAACCTCCCACCTCTAACCTCCCACCTCTAACCTCCCACCTCTAACCTCCCACCTCTAACCTCCCACCTCTAACCTCCTACCTCTAACCTCCCACCTCTAACATCCAGGCTCCCAACTCCAACCTCCAGGCTCCCACCTCCAACCTCCAGGCTCCCACCTCCCACCTCTAACCTCCAACCTCTAACCTCTAACCTCCCACCTCCCGGCTCCCACCTCTAACCTCCAACCTCCCATCTCTAACCTCCCACCTCCTGGCTCCCACCTCCCACCTCTAACTTCCAACCTCCCATCTCTAACCTCTAACCTCCCACCTCCAACCTCCAACCTCCCAGCTCCAACCACCCATCTCTAACCTCTAACCTCCCACCTCCAGGCTCCCTCCTCCAACCTCCCAGCTCCAACCACCCATCTCTAACCTCTAACCTCCCACCTTTAGGCTCCCTCCTCCAACCTCCCAGCTCCAACCACCCATCTCTAACCTCTAACCTCCCACCTCCCGGCTCCCTCCTCCAACCTTCCAGCTCCAACCACCCATCTCTAACCTCTAACCTCCCACCTCCAGGCTCCCTCCTCCAACCTCCCAGCTCCAACCACCCATCTCTAACCTCCAACCTCCCACCTCCCTCCTCCAACCTCCCAGCTCCAACCACCCATCTCTAACCTCTAACCTCCCACCTCCAGGCTCCCACCTCCAACCTCCCACCTCCAACCTCCAACCTCCCAGCTCCAACCACCCATCTCTAACCTCTAACCTCCCACCTCCAGGCCCCCACCTCCAACCTCCACCTCCAACCTCCCAACCCCCAGCTCCAACCACCATCTCTAACCTCTAACCTCCCACCTCCAGGCTCCCACCTCCAACCTCCCAGCTCCAACCACCCATCTCTAACCTCTAACCTCCCACCTCCAGGCTCCCTCCTCCAACCTCCCACCTCCAACCTCCCAGCTCCAACCACCCATCTCTAACCTCTAACCTCCCACCTCCAGGTTCCCTCCTCCAACCTCCCACCTCCAACCTCCAACCTCCCAGCTCCAACCACCCATCTCTAACCTCTAACCTCCCACCTCCAGGCTCCCACCTCCAACCTCCCACCTCCAACCTCCAACCTCCAACCTCCCAGCTCCAACCACCCATCTCTAACCTCTAACCTCCCACCTCCAGGCTCCCTCCTCCAACCTCCCAGCTCCAACCACCCATCTCTAACCTCTAACCTCCCACCTCCAGGCTCCCTCCTCCAACCTCCCGGCTCCAACCACCCATCTCTAACCTCTAACCTCCCACCTCCAGGCTCCCTCCTCCAACCTCCCAGCTCCAACCACCCATCTCTAACCTCTAACCTCCCACCTCCAACCTCCCACCTCCCACCTCCAACCTCCCACCTCCCGGCTCCCATCCCCCCGCTCTCGACTCCCGGTTCGCCTCGCGTCCCGCCGCCACCTGTGACGGGTCCGGACCGGCCAGCCTGCCACACACTTGTGTCTCTGGTCGTGTCTCTTCTTACTCCCTCCAGTTGACCTTTACTTTGTACGTTTCCGGTATCGAGTCGCTGCTTCTGTCGTTGTGGATGTATGGTGTATGGAAATGGACAAATTACCGATAGTTTCTCCTAATGCATCATCATTGAGACACTTCTGTAATTACGAATACTGCATGATTACACACATAAAGGCAAATATAATAGTGTTCGATGGTATTTCTCTAAATGTAATATTTCTCTAAATGGAATACAGTACAACCCCGTTAAACCAAGCTGGGTTAAACCAAACGATCGGTTAATCCAAAAATTTTCGGCGCCCTGGCAAAATACTACCATTTATCATATAAAAAAGTTGGTTCAACCAAAGTTGGTTAATCCAAAGTATCGGTTAACCCAAACAAAATTGTTGGCCTCCCAGGCCACTTCCGGTACAGTTAAACCAAACTTTCATGTGGTTTTAAGGTCATCTGAGACTTTTTGTATATGATAAATGGTAGTATTTTGTAAGGTCGCCGAAAAAAGTTTGGATTAACCAATCATTTGATTTAACCGAGGTTGGTTTATTTGGGTTAAACTGTATATACATAAAAAAAACAATAATCATAGTCTCCACATACATTCTACATTCATAATGCACCCCCGTTTTTGCAAAAGCCAAGTCAAAGTCAAATCTTGGTTAAACCAATCATCGGTTAATCCAAACAAATTTCTAGGGTCCCTTCAAGTTTGGGTTAACAGGGTTATACTGTATTATTAAATGCTCGCTGATCAAACTGATATCCGGCTCAGTTGAATCCGATATCTTTTCATTGAGTTTTGTTATGGCTCGTTATTCACTCAGATTTAGGGTCACTTCAAACAACTCGATATTTCGAGAAAATAAGAACAAGGTAGATCTTAAAGCTGCATAGTCCGATGAAAATATCAAATTTTCAAAACCAGAACAATTACGTAGATTTGATTCTACTTATCTAACTTAGATACTGATGGACTTATTAAGTATTTGTTGCAACATAGACGGGAATACTGAGTCAATTAATCAGCTTGTTACTGCAGAAGCCTCTGGTGTCAGAGTTTTGGCGTCCTTGACAAAATCAATTTCACATTTTACACTTTGAATATCTCAAAAGTTAGCCATTTAAAATAAAAGTTACTTCAAACTAAAGTAAGGTAGATTATAATGATCAATTTAATATAGTTATCTCGGAAAAATTACAGAAACCGAAAAGTATCCGACTATGCAACTTTAAATAGATGGTTAATAATAATATCTACTGTTTATTACATATATTACATCTATTTTATATTTCATCTATTGTATATAATATATATACTATCCTTAATGTATAAACATAATATGTATTCTTAATATATATGCATATTATATGCTATGCATACTATATATAGTGTTTTCTGTGGCGGACTGGTTAGAGTGTCTGACTTTTTTCTAGGTCAGACTCCTAATCTGAAGGTCGGTGGTTCGATTCCCTGTGCCCCCACCTCAAGATTTTCACCGCTGTGTACAACTTACAGCGTCATCAATGGCCCGTTGCTCTCATACCATGTCTATGTGGTGTGGGAGGTTAAAAATCGCTTGGGTCGGTAAAAGTGTAGGCTCGGGCTTTCTATCGACAAACTGTCTAATGGTGAAAACAAGTCTATTCAGACTTATCCATGATAGGCAGTATAAATCTTCAAGAAAAAAAAAATATATATATCAAATAAGTGGTGTAATATATGTGATATATAATATAATAATACAGAGTAAAATGATGTCATTTTGTGGTGCTGATAGAGTGGCTGGTGCTGTTGCAGGGTTGACGTACCAGGCGGGATGCGGCTACCCACCCACACAAGACAACCAGCCCATCTACGCCCCGCCCCCGTCCTATCCGCCGCCCGCCCCCGCCTCCACGCCGGCCGCCCACCCACGCGGCACGCTGCTGCTGTCGGGCGTGGTGCGCATCACCCAAAAGGGCTCTGTCATCTACCAGACAGTGCCGTGCGGCCCACCGCCAAGTTACGACAGCATTCTGCAGCTGGCCGAAGCCTGCAACTGCTGCCAGCCATCAGCCGAGCGGGTCACGGGCAGCGACGGCGACCTGCCGGGTGACGCGGGCGGCGCGGCCGGCGGCGCTGAGGGCGGGGGTCAGCAATTGAGGCGCTGTGTCAGCAACGAGTATGTACAGTTCTGCAACGTGGACGGGCGCCAGGTGGCTGTGGGGCCGCACGCTAGCACGTGTCCGGTGTGCGAGATCAACCGGCGGCGGCAGCAGCAGCAGGAGGAGGACACCTACGTGTACAGCCCCGTCACCCCGCCTCCGCCCGCCGGCGTCGACACAGTAGACGCCGAGGACATCTACAACTTCCGGGAGCGGCCGCAAATCCCCAAGTACGACGACGGGCCGTCGGGCATGGACCTCATCTACAACCTGCCCGTCGACCAGGCCAAGGTGGCCATCCCCAGCGTGGCTGTTACGGCAGCGGTCGACGGCAAGGACGGCGCGGCACAGGGGAGCTGTGTTGAAGGCCAGTGTAATTGTGAGTGCGTTCAGTGTCTCGCCGACTGCCACGGCAACTGCATCTATGGGACGCTAGACTTGAAGGGCTGTCGCTCGCAGGCAGGCTCGGCGCAGGGCCCAACCAAGTCCATCATGCGCAAGGGCAGCAGCAGCGGGGCGCCCGACCCAGAGGAGGCGGCTTCGGGGGCCGGGGGCGGAGAGGACGACCAGCGGCAGAAGCAGATCCTGCAGCTTCACCAGCAGCTGCGGAAGCGGCACGAGCAGCACGTGATGGAGCACCAGAAGCTGCTGCAAGACCAGCACCGCGCCTTCCAGCAGCAGCTCGCCAAGGCCTCGGGCCAGAAATACCCGCGCGCCACAGACACGCCCGCCGACCCGCCCGCCGACCAGGACGAGCAGGAGGACGAGCCGCTGCTTCCCGAGCCGCTCAAGCCGACCGAGTACAAGTCGCACCCGCTGCAGGACGTGGCGGACAGCGTCGGGCGGGACGCCGGGTGGCCGTCGGGTAAGGCGGAGGTGGAGAAGACGGAGCAGACGCCGCTCCTGCAGCCGGTGACCGAGGTAACGGACCCCGAGATCCGGCAGCAGCTGCTGCAGCGACAGCTGCTCGAGCACCAGTGGCGGCTCCACCAGCAGCAGCAGCAGGAGCACACTTCTGGTTCCGGTAAAGAGCAGCAGGAGGTGGCCGACACCAGGGAGAACATGTACGGGCTGACTGTGCGGCGGGAGGACGGCTCGAACCAGCTGTTCATGTTGCAGCCGCTGCAGCCTCAGGTGGCGAGTCCCGACCCCATCTACAGCCTCAGTCAGAAGCAGCAGGCAGCACTGGACGCGAAGCGGCTGCAGGAGGCGCAGGACGAGGCGACGGCCTGGGCGCTGCACAAACAACAGCTGCAGGTGCAGCTGCCTCCACAGACCAAACCCAAGGAGAAGAAGAAGTCCTTCTGGCCATTCTCACGTGATAAAAGTTCGACTGCCGATGAAAAAATGCTGATGGAGGAACGACAGAGACGCCACCCGCAGCAGCTGGAGCTCCACCAGGAGCTGCTGCAACACAGGCTCATATTCAGGGAGCTTGGCTCTCAGTTGTTGCAACAGCAACAGCAGCAGCAACAGCAGCAACAGCAGCAACAGCAGCAACAGCAGCAACAGCAGCAACAACAGCAAAGTCAACACGCCTTGGTGCAGCCCAAGTTGTCCGGCCAGCTGCCCCCACAAAAACAAGTGCAGCCCATCGTGCAGCAGAGTCTGGTGCAGATGCAGCAGCAGCAGTTGATCATGCAGCAGTGTCAAGCGCAGAAACAGCAGCAGCATCAGCAACAGCACCAGCAACAACAACAGCAGTTGCAGAAACAGCAACAACAATTGAACCAACAGGCACAGGAACAGGCGCTGAAACAGCAACTACAAGAACAGCAGCAGCAACAACAGGCGCAACAACAAAAACAGGGACAACAACAACAGGAGCAGCAGCTACAGTCGATCCTCGTTCAACACGACAGTCAGCCCCAGTCGCTGATGGAGAGTGCTTCTGCCAACTTTGACCAGTCGGCGTCACTGCTGCAGCCGCAGCCGCCGCCCAAATCGGCCGGGCTGTCGACCAAAACCCCGCAAAGAGTGCGTTTCAGCTTCTCGGACGAGACCGACGACAAGGACGGCAAGGACGGCAAGGACGGCAAGGACGGCAAGGACGGGCGCGACCCGAGCACGGAGCAGACGCTGCTGGCTCAACACGCGCAACTTCAGGACCAGGCGCCGAACGACGAGACGCCGCACGAGAAGGTGACGCGGCAGCGCAAACACCACCAGAAGATCCTGCAGAAGCAGGCAGAGCTGCTCGAGAAATACAAGCGTGAGTGGTTCGAGAGGAAGAAGAAGGATGGCAAGTAGCGGACTCGAGGAACGACTAGGAGAATTTGTGAATAGTTTTGAAAATGATATTGTAATATTCAGATGGTGTCTGAGGGTTGGACTTGGATTAGGCAGGTGTGGCAGAAATCACATCTGGCTGGGGTATGATATAATATATATGGTATATATAATATATATATATATTTATGAGTGTTAATCATGAGGTAGTTTTGCATCAGTACCAGATTACTAGCAAACTTATGGTGGTTTTTTTATTCTTTTAATATTTCGATGAACAGGCTGGATATATACCAGTGTATAATATTCCTGAAAATTTACTTGTCATTTATTGTTTCTTAATACGATATGAGAAATTAATAACAACGTGAAGCATATACCCAAAAGGTCCCCTTCAGCCCAACTTTCTTTGGGCATTTTATATCCCAAATATCGGGTTATTTTCGCTAAAGCTTATCTAAATTTTGAAATCCTTCGGTGCGAGTGGAGGAGTTCCCTCCCCCGGTCAACAGCATTGAGCGGAGCAGGCAATATATAGAATAATCGTGAAATACATAATAATAACAATAATAACAGAAATAATACAGTGAAACCCAGTTATAACGAGTCCCGATTTAATACCCCTGTCACACTACGACGTAACAGGCCAGCAAGTGGGGAACATAGAAATCACTTCTTTACATCGAGATACGTCGAAATTCTCGGCGTTTCAGGGCCAAGTTGGACGTCAGTGCAACGTAGTGGACGTAGGCGAAACGTCGATCCAACATAGTGGTAACGCATGAGAACATTAAAAAAAAAAATCACGGAATGCTTGCAGAATGCCGGTGAACATTATATGCATTATTTGATCGCCAGAAGTACGCATTTCTATGTTAAATACGTCAAAACACAGTGGAGAAACGGCAAATGTACATTAGACATACGTTATGCGTATGTTTTCCATACGTTGTCAATATGCGAACTGTACATTTCTGCTGGCTTTACTTACACCTGCCGTAGTTCAACGTATGTATAATGTACATGTACCGTATGTCTGGCGTACTCGACATATGTCTAACATATACATAACATATGCTAACGTATAAGCCACACGTTGTCTTACGTCGAACTACGTCAAAAGTTTTGGGTATGTCCAAAACCTTGACGTGTATCACCGTATCTCGACGTAACTCGACGTACCTCGATGTACCTCCAAGTAGGCATAACAAACGAGTAACGTATCTCGACGTATCTTGACGTAATGGCCAAATTTCACCTACATCGGCTTACGCTGCCTCGTTACGTCATAGTGTGATAGGGCCATAACGCGAATTCTGATATAACGTGATGATTCATTGGTCCCAGAATTCCTTAATTTAAAGGTAATTCAGTAAACTGAACCCCAATTTCACTATAAGAGGGTTTTGCTGTAATTACCTTCCACACATTTGTACTCACATAATGCGTTATGCATCACATTTGTGCACGAAATCAGCAGGTGACCTGGCATCTGATGCAATTCTAACCGACCAATTTGTAGCTGGTTGAAGTGTTGCTTGTCTCCGCGAAGAGATGACTACACAGTGTTGACATTATTGTGAACTAAGATGTTTAATTGTTAAATACATATCTGACGGTTAATGGAACAATACTTAATTATATTATACGTTCGTTTATATTGTGGAAGTATTATTATTCGCTGGATTATTAGACTGTTACGTCATTCCCAATGACATATTGTTATGAATTAGTGTTTAACTATATAAGGTCAATGGTCCGGAAGACTTAAAGCAATTTCAAACAGATGTTTCCTAGGCTAAATATATATATATATATATATATATATATACACATATATATGCTGCAATCCAGGCGTCTTGTTATTGATTTCAGAACGAGGCTGGCACCACAAACAAGCTCAGTGTTGGTGTTGATTCGTTTTACCTGTCTCTGGCCCGTCCTGATATTACCTTAGATGTTGCTAGGTCGTAAAACCCCAACACACAAGCAACTGTCCCTGTGTCATGTGTAGGGCCTACAAGTATATGTTTTGCGGTGAAGCCCCAATGCTTGGACAAAGCCATCATTTCCATTTTTTGTTTGGTACATTAGTTGTTTAAGCAGGGGAAATTTCAATCGCGGACAATTGGTCTTCCTCATTCCACTGCTCCTTACGCTATCTTAATAATGCAGAGCACCTGTCTGGGAACCAATAAGTATCAATTTTTAAGTCATTGGTTTGACTTGACTAGGGTTCAAACGCACGATCACACGATCTACCATCACGGGAGACGGATGCTCTAGCTCATTCGGCCATCCCGTCTGGCTATTTTAGTATGCCATATGATATTCAGTATTACAATAAGGTATTTAAATTCCATCTCTTTATATATTTACCTTCATGTTCTGATATTCTCCATTATACATATATGAGCCTGTCTCAAAAGATGATAACTCTTCTCTTTTTTTGTCCATTGTAACGATTAACACAAAACAGCACAGAAACGGTTACACTGAAAACACAAGGAAATTTGCTTCAAATCAATATGTATTCTATTGATATCATGAAACACCATGTAAAAATCAAATCAGTTTATCCTGAGCAAATGCATAAGCAGATAGTATGTTGATCGTTACAATGGACAAAGTTATGTCCCATATTGCTGACCACCTTTTGCGACAGTCTCATATACATATTCCGGTTTGCTATTTGCGCAGCCCTCCACCTGTCTGTGTGGAGGAGACGCAGTGTGACCTAGATAAGTGAACAGCCTCTGCTGCTGCAGCCACTTGTTTGATGAGCCAGCCTCGTTCTGGGTCAAGCATTTCAAACACGAGTATAATTCAAGAGTTCCGAATAGTGTGTGTTATTAACCCTGCTACGCAATGGGTGGTTCAGCGCTGGTTTATTAGACGTTATATCATGGTGAGTATACTTGTTCTGGTAGAAGTTATCCAAATTGTGCTATTGGTCTCGGAGATCAGAACTATTCCTCTGTTTTAATAGAACCTAATAGCAAATACTGTGAGCGTTCTCCCGTGACCAACTTAAGTATTAAATAGTCATTACCGTTTGATTATTGTCACGAACTGCGATGTGTTTTCCTGTAGTGTGTATATATATATGAATATATATATATATGTATATATATATATATATATATATATATATGAAGGGTTCAGGCACAGAACCACATAAACGCCAATCCAAAAATGTACTTTAAATCAAAGATTTTTTACCTGAAAATAATTTTAATTCTCTCTAATTCCACTTTCCATATGACCACATTGTTATGGAGCGAAGAACAAAAAAGAAGGAATATAAAAAAAAAACTGTTTCAAGGTTTGATTCCAATATTTATCTCCATTTTTGGATTGGCGTTTACATTGTTTTGCGCCTGAAATCTTAATATATATATGTATATATATATATATACATATATATGTATATATATATATGTGTATATATACATACACATATATATATACACTGACACTCGGCTGTTGTACCCTCGGAGAACACCTAGCGGCAGACACCTGAGACACAGTTTTCAGTCCGACGGCTGTCAATGTGCTGCTATTTGCGAGGCTTTTTCAGCAAAGCAATATCATGTTACATACCCACATGAACATCCCCTGCCAAAAGACTTACAAAAGAGGCAACAGACTAAAATCATTTCATCAACGTGCCAGATGAATAATCAAATATGGCGATCTCTAAAACACTCTCATCATTGGCACGTCCACCACGCTGTGACTGGTGACTGTGCTGACTGTCACTGTAGCGACTGTTGCGACTGTTTTGAATATGCTGACTGTACTGACTATCCTGAATGTGCTGACTGTGTGACTATGCTGCCTTTGCTGACTGTGTGACTATGCTGACTGTGCTGACTGCTGAGTGTGCTGACTGTGTAACTGTGCTGGCTATCCTGACTGTGCTGACTGTGTGACTATGCTGTCTGTGCTGACTGTGCGTTATACTGACTGTGCTGACTGCTGAGTGTGCTGACTGTGTAACTGTGCTGGCTATCCTGACTGTGCTGACTGCTGAGTATGCTGAATGTGCTGGCTATCCTGACTGCTGAATGCTGAGTATGCTGACTGTGCTGACTGCTAGTTATCCTGACTGTGCTGATTGATGAGTATGCATGACTGTGCTGACTGCTGAGTATGCTGACTTTGTGACTGTGCTGACTGTACTGGCTATCCTGACTGTGCTGACTATCCTGACTGTGCTGACTGCTGAGTATATGTGAGTGTGCTGGCTATCCTGACTATACTGACTGTGCTGAGTATGCTGACTGTGTGACTGGTGACTGTGTGACTGTGCTGGCTATCCTGACTGTGCTGACTCTGCTGAGTATGCTGACTGTGCTAACTGTGTGACTGTGATGACTGTGGTGGCTATCCTCACTATGCTGACTGTGCTGACTGGTGAGTATGCTGACTGTGCTGACTGTGCTGACTGTGCTGACTGCTAAGTATGCTGACTGTGTGACTGCTGACTGGTGACTGTGCTGACTGTATGACTGTGCTGAATGTGCTGGCTATCTTGACTTTGCTGACTATCCTGACTGTGCTGACTGCTGAGTGTACTGACTGTGTGACTGCTGACTGGTGACTGTGCTGACTGTGTGACTATCCTGACTGTGCTGACTATCCTGACTGTGCTGACTATGCTGACTGTGTGACTGCTGACTGGTGACTGTGCCGACTGTGTGACTATCCTGACTGTGCTGACTATCCTGACTGTGCTGACTATGCTGACTGTGTGACTGCTGACTGGTGACTGTGCTGACTGTGTGACTATCCTGACTGTGCTGACTATCCTGACTGTGCTGACTATGCTGACTGTGTTGACTGCCAGAACTGAAGCACTGTGTACGTGGTATTGGGCGGCCCGCGTCGGGAACATTCTCACCTCCATTCACTCCCGTGACTCGGACTGCGCAGGCGCGCTGTGCACGAGGCGGGCTGACCGATCTGCACCTTGACTTTGTATGCACCTGGATGTGGGCGAGTTGAGCGATCTGCGCCTTGACTCTGTATGCACCTGGATGTGGGCGGGCTGAGCGATCTGCGCTTACCCCTGCATAGACCTGGATGTGGGCGGGTTGAGCGATCTGCACCTTGATTCTGTATGGACCTGGATGCTGGCGGGCTGAGCGATCTGCGCCTTGACTCTGTATGGACCTGGATGTGGGCTGGCTGAGAGATCTGCGCCTTGACGCGTTATAGACCTGGATGTGGGCAGGCTGAGCGATCTGCACTTTGACTCTGTATAGACCTGGATGTGGGCAGGCTGAGCTATTTGCGCTTTGACTCTGTATAGACTTGGATGTGGGCGGGCTGAGCGATCTGCACTTTGACTCTGTATAGACCTTGATGTGAGCGAGGTGCAGTCAGCAGACCAGCCCAACGCCTTGGTGAAAGCCCACAACGCCTTGACAGATGCAGACGTCCTCAGGCACTTCCGGCTCCTCCTTCACGCGGCTTTGCACCCGCCACCCGCCCGCCACGCCCCCTGTCGGCACGCGCCGTCGTCACATTGGGGCAGTCTACATGGGCGATATTTGGGTAGGCTATCTGGGCGACATTTGGGTATTTTACAAAGGTGACATTTGGGTAGTTTACATATGTGGCATTTCGTTCTATTACACATGTGACATTTGGTTAGTTTACAAGGGTGACATTTCGTTCATTGACATGATGACATTTCGTTCCTTCACATATATGACAGAATCTTTGTTTACAAATGTGACATTTCATTCCTTTGCACGTGCAGCATGTTAGCTTACATACGTGACATTTCGTTCCTTTAAGTATGTCATAATTCGGTCCTTTACACATATGACATTTAATTAGTTGACATGTGACATTTTCTTAGTTTTGACATGTGACATTTTCTTACTTTCGATATGTGATATTTTCTTAGTTTATACATGTGAAACTTTCTTAGTTTATACATGTGACATTTTCTTAGTTTTATGTGATATTTTCTTAGTTTATACATGTGACATTTTCTTAGATTACACATGTGACATTTTATTAGATTACACATGTGACATTTTCTAGATTATGCTCGTGATATTCGCTTAGATTACACATGTGACATTTTCTTAGATTACACTTGTGACATTTTAGTTTACACATGTGACATTTTCTTAGATTACACTTGTGTCATTTTCTTAGTTTACACATGTGACATTTTCTTAGTTTACACATGTGACATTCAATTCGTGTTCATTTGTCACGTGCTCTATGGTGTATCAAACTTCTTTCTTTTATCTTTGAAATTAAAGTTGCACAGTCCGATGGTTTTGAGTTTCTGTCATTTTCTGAAATAAATATATTAGGTTGATCGTTATAATCTACCTTACTTTGGTTTGAAGTAACTTTGATTTAACTTTTGACATATTTGAAATGCACACAGGCAAAATTAATTTTGGCAAGCACGCCAAAACTCTTGACACCATAAGCTTCTGCAGTAACAGGTTCTATTAAATTGCCTCAGTATTCCCTTCTACGTGGTGACATATATTTAAAAAGTGCACCAGTATCTAAGTTAGACATGTAGAATTAAATTTAGCTATTTGTTTTTGTTTTGAAAATTTGATGTTTTCATCGGACTATGCAGCTTTAAGTAGTTTTTCAAGAAGGTAAACCAATACGTGTTGCCTTCTTCGTTTACAAAAATTCGAAAGGTCTGAAAATGTCACACTTTGGACGCGTGTATTCATGCACATATGAATCTAGGTAAATGTCATCGTTTTTTTGTGTGTGTTTTTTTAACTGGCAATAGCAAGTCTCCACAAATGCAGAACTAGTATTACTAACAAATCCCAAGCTGGGTTTGAATCACCAACAAAATCGAACCTTTGAGAAGTGCCATGTCATTGCGTCACTATGACCAGATGACCAGATCAAAGGGGGGGGGCCCTTGGACATAAAGCTCAGTGTCAGTACCGCCCAGTACCGGAGAAGAGCAGTGTGTACCGGCGCGTACCGGGCGCGGCGTGTACCGGGCGCGGCGTGTACCGGGCGCGGTGTGTACCGGGAGGTGTTGCCACTGTCTGCATCGGCGGATGTTTACGATGTACAGTAAAACCTCTCTAATTTGACTGACCTCGGGGCCCACTTTAATTGGTCCATTTACGGAGGTGGACGGTTTATAGAGTTAAAATATCCTTACAATGGTATTGGTGGGACCCAAATAAAGCGATCGATATAGGGGAGTGGTCTATCTGTGGAGGGGTCGGTATAGAGAGGTTTTACTGTAATTGTCTTCTTTCACTATGGTTACTTTTGGGCAAAGATTGTCTGACATTATTTTCTTTGAATAGATTTGACTCAAAATTGAATTAATTGTTAGCTAGAAAGTCTACTCACTCTGGGACGTTTTAATACTATGTGATGGTCTTTTCTATTTGTTGCCTGTCGCTCTGTGAATTTTAATATTAATTTATATGCGAGCTATAGGTTGTATGTTACTGAATGTGTATTTATTGCAACATGTGTTTAGTGTACTTGAGGCTGATATGCATACATATTATATATAGTATATATAATATATATACTATATATAATATAGTATATATACATATATAGTATAAATGTATACTATATATGTTATATATAGTATACATTTATATATAGGATATTATATATATATATATATTATATATGGTATATATATTATACATATTATATATCATATATATTATATATATAATATATATTATATATATTATACATATATATTATACAATATATACTATACATAAAATATACTTATAGTATATATTATATATATTATATATAGTATATATGGTATATATATTATACATATTATATATAGTATATTATATATATATATATATTATATATGGTATATATACATTATACATATTATATATAGTATGTGTATATGCATATATGATTATAAGTTATATATGTGTATATATGTAAATGTGCATATATGTGTGTATATGCTTATATACAGGATATATATCGAATATATATATATATATTTACATGTATATACACTTATATATATTTATATACATATATTTATATATATTAATATATGTGGGATTGCCGCAAATACAAAGGAGGGTAAATCTAAATATGCTGCATAACGCATAGTTAATTGACTTTTTGTCGCTTGTTATAAGTTTCTCATCCCTGCAGCATACACCTGTACGCATACGCCTTATTTGACTATCGTCTCTTAATACCTGGATTGTGCCTACAATGTTTCCGCCAATTTGCCTCCCTAGTGAGATAGTCGCCCGGTGCAGGGGTCAGGCCCGCCCGAAAACTGCAAAGTGTCTGGTGACCTAGTTACACAACATGATTGCTGTTCAGAAATGTTGCGGCCAAATCGGTCGTTTGTTCTTCTTTCGTCTTGGGGGCAAATCGGGGAAAGATTGTAGAATTTACAGGTTGTATACAGTTTCAGGGACAGTGTAATTATAATTGGTGTTATGGTCGTCCTTAACTTATTACAAGTAATTTACTCACGTATAGGTATAAATAATAATGATGGCGTATTTACAACAATAAGACAGAAATATGACATATTTATTTATTTCCGATTCCGTGTGTGAAACCAATCTACATTATATTATTCTGGACATTCCAGCATATCATCGTCTTAAGGTATCTAATGGGGGGTGGGGGGAGGTCTCTCCCCGATGTTTCTGTAAACTTACTGCCCATTTAACAGTCTAGAGGTCATAGTGCAGAGACCGGTAAGTTGACTTCCGGTGCACGACCCAGGCCAACGTTCAGGGTTCGCCTCAGAGGCACCTCGGAGGAATTTTGGATGTCGTGCGAGTCTGAACGGTTAAAATTCTGAATGGCATAATATAGCTGCCGGGTGCCTCGAAAATGGTGGCCTCTATAGGGTGCAACCATTTGCAGTTGTAAAGAACAGCTCTAATTGGCTGAAACCACTGAATCCGCCGGCCATTTTGGAGGCACTTTTTGCCTCCTATCTGAAAAGCGAGACGTCTCTGAGGCGACTCCGAGGAGAACCCTGAATGCAAATAGGCCAAAAAGACGTTGCGGAGCCGCCTCGGAGTGGACTCTGAAGCATACCCTGAATGTGGCCCAGGCTTGCTCCTTCACGATCAGTCACGTGATATGGGTTGCATGCTGGGTAGGCTACCCAGAATGCAGAATGACAATACCTGCGCCTAACATGAAGGCTTTCCCTCTGGTGGGAGATGCCAGAATTAATGTTAGTCATGAAAATACCTGCATTCATTTGACATATTATAGACGTGACTAAGAAGGGCCAGGAACATTCAAGATGTGATCAACTGGAATGATTTTATTGCCATTTCATGTTGACAACTTTAAGTTCAGTAAGCATCACGTGACTGGCGTTGGTGGAGAACGCCCTGTTAATTCTTATAATACCTTTACAGTCCAAGGGTTGTTTGGGTTTTATATTCATCGGTACACAATTCAACAGCATGTCGCTATTAAACCGTGTGACTTTCAAACACTAATGTTTGTGGTTGTTAAATAACGCAGACGGAATGGTTCTTACACTTTATCCAAAGACTTAGATTTCTGTGTAAATAAACATGAATGATTGATTATTATGGTATGGATTGTGATGTCCTGTGATTGTTATGGTTACATTTATAGAACTATTACCGGACTAAGAGCGACAGTCCTCTGTTCGTAAGTGTAAACGGTGAACAAATGACACCTGTCTGCAATAAATAGAAGATAGTTTTAACATGGTATTTATTGTCTTTTATTTCGTTCAATTTCATTCACACTAATATACATTTGTTATATAATTTCTGATGGTAACATTTTTATATTATATTTGTGTGTACATTAGTTGTTTAAGCAGGGGAAATTTCAGTCGCAGATGACTGGTCTTCCTCATTCCACTGTGCCTTGCCCTATCCTAATAATGCCGAGCGTCCGGCTAGGAAGCAACAAGTATCAATTTTTAAGTCATTGGTTTGACTCGACCAGGATTCGAACCCACGATCTACCAACACGGGAGATGGACGCTCTAACTCATTTGGCCATCCCGTCTGGTTATACGTAAATAGCGTAAAAATCCTTCATTTTGTTAAAGTTGGATTCCGATCGTTTTGAGTTTGTCATTTTTCTGAGATAAATATATTAAATTGATTGTCACAGTCTAAATTACTTTACTTTGAAGTAACTTTTGTTTTAAATGGCTAACGTTTGAGATATTTGAATTGCAAACATGCCAAATTATTTTTGGCTAGCATGCTAAAACTCTGACACAATAGGCTTCCGCAGCAACAAGTTGTATTAAACTGGTTCAGTATTTATTCCCTTAACAAATGCTTAAAGTTGCATAGTCCGATTAATCATCTACTCTTTAAAACAGAACACTCATCTATGCCGTAATCGATTAACATGACCCGGGCGACTCGGGTGACCCGAGTTGTCAGAATTTCAAATAGAACACCGCTAGTGGAGTCGACAAATACACGTGCCGTGTGCAAAACAACCCGATCCCAGTAACCCACCTCTTGGCTGGGGTTTGCAAGGAGCAATGACGTCACATTTGCGCTGGTACCGTCCTGCAGGATAACAGCCACCAGTACCAGTCATACATATTTTTTGTTGTGATAACATAGATTAATGAAATGGAAATATCACTAAACTATGCCATCATAAAAATAGTTCAATCATATTTTGCTGTAATTATATCGGCTAGTAAAAAAAGAAATAAAAGGGCCACCATTTTTGTCACCCGAGCATGGAGAAGCTTATTCGATTATTCGACCCGAGTCTGCAGGATGTGCGCATGCGTCAAAAAGTGGCTCGGGTGACCAGAGTCGATTAATCGACTACGCCCCTAGAGTTGATTCTACATATCTAACTTAGATACTGATACAGTTACTAAACATTTGTCCCCACATAGAAAGGCAAACTGAGTCAATCTAATAGAATATGTTGCTCCAAAAGCCTAGGGCATCAGAATGTTGGCAAGCTTGCCAAAATTAATTTTCCATGTTTGCGCTTCAAATATCTCCCATGTTAGCCATTTGAAATAATAGTTACCGCAAATTGAAGTAAGGTAGATTATAACAATCAATTTAATATATTTATCGTAGAAAATGTCCGAAACTTAAAACCATCAGACTATGCAACTTTAATAAGTACATCAGTATCTAAGTTAAATATGTAGAATCAAATCTAGATAATTGCTTTGGGTTTGAAAATTTGATGTTTCATCGGACTATGCAGCCTTATATACTACTCCTGTAAATGGATGTGGGTCCAATGCTGCTCTTGGCACAGCCTGTGCTGGGGCCACATCTTCACCTGCGCACTTGGTTGAGATCACCAAAGAAACCGGATGTCACGTGACCCTTTGGGGCAGCAACTTTTACTATTTTATTCTAAGTTCAATCACATACCTCTTAGATACTATTTATTACTTAATAGACTAGATCATCGTTCCGACTGCGCATGCGCTGAAAACGGCATTGGCAGCAAAGCAAATGGTTTTGGCCATTGAGTTTCCCGATACGCGTAGGACAAAACTTCAATTTTATTCCAAATTAATAGAAATACATAACAATTTGGCATAAACACGTATGCACACATGCAATATAATGATCTGATGAATATAACTAAGCCAAAACTAGCCATAGGTAAACATTTTGAGCTTAGAAACATACAATTCCACACAAAACAATCAGTCACTTTAAGGCTGATATCCACATCACTATTATTAATTCTTGTTCTAAATATTAAAATGGCAATAACCAATATATGATTAACCCTACTAATTTTCTAGTTCTACATATGTCATTAACCATAGGATATTAATAAAAACATGAATAAAATAAGTAAAACTGACTCTGGCTATGGCTCTAACACTAGTCTGAGTGCCCAAATTTCTCTAAATCTAAATGCAAATGGCATAAGATGTGCTGATTATATTGATGTAAATATAATGCTGGATAAAAGATTAATATCTTAATTTATTAGATATATTTTGTTGTTGGTATCCTATGTATCAACACAAGAGCTGAGATGAGCTGAAACTAGCACATTTCATAGCTGCACCCAGTGTATTACCATGTGCCATGTGCTTCTCAGGGGTTTGTTTTTCTTCCACACATCCCACAATGCACCGCACCACTGAAATGGTGATGTAGTCTATATAAAACCGGGCGTGGTGGCCGAATTGGAAGAGCTCGGACGCCGCGTGTGGGAGATCGGGAGTTTGGTTCCCTGTCGAGTCAAATCAATGGCTTATAAAAGTGATACTTGTCACTTCCTAGCCTGGTGCCTGGCATTAATAGCATAGGGCAAGGACTGGTTAGCTCAGTGTCAAGATAATGTGACTGAGTGGGACATCGGGTCATGGTACCAACGGCTTGACTTCCCAGTGGGGCAGTACTGTAAAGTCGCCATGAGTGCGCACTGTCACAAGTCGGCAACCATCCTGATATGAACCAGACGTAAAACTCCAACAACCAACCAACTTAATATAAACTTCTTTAAAAAAAAAAAAAATTTAAAACACCAAGGTATATATAATGAATTGGCGTGATTCCACAGGAATCCAGTTGAAATAAACTGCAATGGAAATTGTAAGTTAAAAGCAGACAAAGTTTTGGGGAGACAACATTTTATTGGACATATAGAATGTTTTGCCGAACACACTGCAATATTCCAGACACCATTATTCCCATTAATAGAAATTCTCAAACAAATACACTAAGTGTGTTCTAATGGATACATCCATTCTCAGAGCCTGTGTAGCTCATCTAATCATCGAAAATATAATTTGAATAATTACAAAATAAATATACTATGGTGACAGCGTTAATATTGCATAGAACAATTTAATATATACATATAATTATATTAATATGGTGACAACACTAATATTGCATAGCACTAAATAGTAATCTAATGTACATCTAATTATATAACTCCTTATTCAAACAAAGAATAAAATGTTTTAAAGTTGGTGAAATTAACACTTATTTCCGGTATGCATTATAGGTTTAATTACATTTTTCTAGCGAATAATGCACCGTATTTTCTTCTTTAGAAAATATCTAGTATATTCAGCAATGGTGCACATAATTGTTATTGTCAAGGTGAAACCCTGCCCCACGTGAAACTATGCTCAACATTTAGACTTCACTCGAGATTGGACGCTCATTTCCAGAGTAGTAAATATCCAAGTGTCCTACAGCATACAGAGTGTTGAGAAATAGTTTAACATTTTTAGTATACTTGTGCATAATTTCCATCCACTTTGTGAGAATAAATCCAAGTATCATAAATAATTGTGCATTGTCATACTTCAGAATATAGGCCTACAACTAAGGACTGGCTCGCCATGCGGTTTAAGAGTTCTCGATTACCGGGAGTGAGAATCACGGTATCGTGGGACAACCCGATCAACGTATTGATGTCAGACTGCATATTTACTGTGTACATACATGTTCATAACTATTAGATCAACTTACAATGTTTTGTAAAAGTCGAACTGCATCATAGATGACCCAACTGCATTGTAAAGTTAACTAAAATTACATCATATTTCAAGTTATGTTCAAAGCGCAATTTTTTATTTTAATATCTGATACTTAACGATATTGCATTCTGTCATTTATATTATATTTTAGTTGAGAATCTCAACAGCTCAAGAAGCGTTACATGCTAGTTCGCCGAACAAATCTGCAGTTGGACTAATGTTATCTTTGTTTGATAGCCACACCCACACACACAAGGTGTAATCAGAATCCATAATAGTAATCAGGATAGTAGTCGTCATTGTAACTCGGGTAGAATGGGTCATCGGAGAAGGTATATTGCTCGTCGATATTAGCAGATTCAAAGGGTTCCTCTGTGGGTGCCGGGGTGTCTTGTGGCTCCCTCTGATGTTGGTTCTGAACATTAAGACTGGGCGAGGCTTGTGTGGTAGACAGGGGATCATAGGCTTGTATCACAAACCGCTCCTGGAATTCAGGCGGCTCGTCGCCTCCTGGCGCCACCTGGTGTAAAGGACGCTCGCCATCACTCACGCGTTCAACACCAGATGGCGTGGAAGTGTCTAGTTCCTCAGTGTGACCACCAGGGTGGTCGGCAAAATGGCCGCCCTGAGGGTAATCGTCAACGTGACGACTGTTTGTCCTGTTGACATCGTCCTCAGTTCGGCCTTGTTGGGCGGTGTAAGCGTCTCGCAGACCGACGAAATTGTTGTAATACCACGGGACAGGGCGGGAAGTCGACTCTTCCAGCCCTCTGACGGTCCGCGAGGTTGTAGAGCGGCCCGGTGTCGGCGCCTTGCTTGTCAGCGCCTCAGGTGATTGTTGACGGTTTGTGTTGCCATGGTTGCCCCGGTACCAGGGGGACGGCGGGACCGGCTGGTCGGCGCCGGTTGGGTTAAAGAAGGTCGAGGGCTCTAGGGTCGACTTGGTCGTGGACTCGCCGTCAAAGTGCGGTAAATGTTGTGGTTGTCCAACACTAACACTAACACTAAAAGAGGGGTGCTCGGGTCCACTTGATACTGTGTAGAAAGATTGAATGTGGCCTGAGGCGAGATCTGCGGGGATGGGGGTTGGGGGCAGTGTGGTCCTGGTTGTAGTGGAGGGCGGCGAGGGGCGAGTCTTGGGAATAGTCGGGGGTTGTGTGCTATAGGAATATGGTGCCTCCTCAGGAGTGTGGGGTGCCCAGGTTGCTCGTCCAGCACGGAGGGGGCGGGGCGGGTCTCGCCTAGATTCGTGTGACGGCTGCGTGTGGCCGGGGTCAGGATCCACGCGTGTTGGGTAGGGTCGGGACGTCACGGGTCGACGGGCACTTACGGGAGCCTGGGTTGGAGCTGGTGGTGCTGGGGTGATGGAGCCTGAAAGGGTAGTTATCGGTAAGTTAGGGTTGTGGAATTTTACAACGATTGTTTAAATAGGGTAACAGACTCAGGAGGCTCAAGTTGCCAAGCCTCACGTACAGAAGATTTCATGGGGACATGATCAACACGTGGAAGTTCCTGAATGCTGAGTATAATGTGGATGAGGCATTGCTATTCAGACGCATACAGGGAAGCAGTACCAGAGGTCACTCCAAGAAGCTTTTCAAGCCAAGGTACAACAGCTCACTCAGAGGGTCCTTCTTTTCACTGTGAGTGATAAACATGTGGAATGAGCTACCAGAAGAAACAGTGGAAGCAGCTACCATAAATCAATTCAAGAATGCGCTAGACAGGGCCTAGGCTAAAGAAACATTCCTGTACGATTTCGAGACTGCATACCACTAGAGCTGAGAGCTACAAGCTGTGTATAGGCTACCACAAGCCTGCATCAATGAAGAGGATAATAATAAATAATAATAATAATTACGGCGTGTATGATTATGTCCAGTGATGGCAATAGTCAAGGTTTTCAGTTTCCCAAATTTACAAGTACACTAGATGGTAGGTATACAATGAGGAGGGGGGGGGGGGACTCGAGATATAATTTTTTCTAAATGTAGTGTTGTTTCTGAATATTTAAAGTGAAAGCAGACTTGTTGAACCTTCAAATACCCAAGTAACTTCCTTTTAAATATATTATAGACAATTTCAGATATGTTGTGTAGAAGTAATTTAGTTGGATTGTTCTTTATTTTCTTCTTTTTATAGCTTAGCCTCAATTGTGCATATATTAGCTCCTTTTAAGCAGGACACTGATATTACTTTCATCTGAAAACTGTTCACTCCCCCCCATCCCCTTTTTCTCCTCTGTGACACTGACTCCCCACGCCCTACTTACAGTCCATGGCGAGGCGCGTGCAGGGATTGACGTAGAGGCGGTCCTTGAGCTGCCTGCTGGCCTTGCTCAGCTCGTCGAGCCGCCTGCAGACCGCCTCCCCCGTGGCCAGTCCCCGGGGGCAGGTCCGCTGCACCCCATATAGCCCCGCCGTGCCCGGCACGCACTCCCGGTACCGGCATGCGTCCGTGTCGTTGCAGATCACTTGGCCAACAAAGAAGCACGCTGTCAAGGAAAGGAAATTTTGTTTTATTTAACGACGTCTTTATGTGCATGTATACCCACATTGATTTTTATCATCAGCTATTGGACGTCAAACATATGGTCATTCTGACATATTTCTTTTGGAGGAAACTCACTGCCGCCACATTGGCTACTCTTTCTGATAAGCAGCAAGGGGTCTTTTATATGCACTTTCCCACAGACAGGACAGCACAAAACACAGTCTTTGATGAACCAGTTGTGGACCACTGGTTGGAACGGAAAATAGCCCAAACTGCAAATGTGTCCACTGAGCAGGATCGATCAGATGACCCACAACTTCACAGGTGGGCACTGTACTGCCTGAGCTACGTCCCGCTCCACTGTCCAGGAATGAAGCGACACACTTGTTTATCAATATCACATGGGCACGATTTGTTTGTTTGTTGGAGTTTTACGTCCTTGCAACCTCTAAGGTCAAATCAGGATGGGTGCCGACTTGTGACAGCGTCCACTCATGGCGACTTCCAGTCCTTGCCCTATCCTATTAATGCCGAGCACCTGGCTAGGAAGCGACAAGTATCAATTTTAAAGTCATTGTTTTGACTCGCCCGAGAACCGAACTCCCGACCTTCCAGACACAAGACCAGCGCTCTACCCATTAGGCCACCGCACCCCGTGTTGTAGATATGTCGTCAAAGGATAACGCTGTATTTGGTTACTCACAGACATAGGACTGTCTGCTCTCTGACAGGACTGTCTGCTCTGTGACAGGGCTGCTGAACAACCCATTAGATATAGTGTCAAAGGGTTGGGTGAATGAAATCACCACATAAATAGATAGATCAATGTTGCTATGATACAGCAGATGTCCTGTCATCAGAGTGACAATCGACTGAGAAAAAAACAACCAGTTTGTACACGTTAACACATTATAGAGGTTTGCTGTTCAAAAGGGGTGATGAAGACACCGGCCACACGCAGCCGTCACACGAATCTAGGCAAGACCCGACCCGCCCCCTCCATGCTGGACGAGCAACCTGGGCACCCCACACTCCTGAGGAGGCACGTGGTTACCAGACGGGATGGCCGAATGAGTTGAGCATCTGCCTCCCGTTTTTAGTAAATCGTGGAATTCGAACCGGGGTCGAGTGAAACCAATGACTTAAGAATGTATCCTTGTCGCTTCCTAGCCAGGCGCTCAGCATTATTAGGATAGAGACATGGATTGGTTGGCTCAGTGTTAGGATAATGTGACTGAGTGGGATGTGAGGTCATGGTGCCGGCAGCCTGCTTTCCCACTGGAGCAGCACTATAAAGTCGACATGAGTGTACACTGACATCGCCATGACATCATGTAAAATATTCCGATTTTACGGCATCGGGGGGAATGCAAATGTTCTATTACTAAACAGGAGTACGTGACCAAGCGCATGTATAAATATATATCTAAGTGCTTGTGGTGCCGGAGTGGGATGTAAATAGACATAGTGGTGCTGGCAGGGCTGGGTGTAACCACACTCAGGGCCTACCCCTCCCCCTTTGCTGGGTATGATCACCACACTCAGGGTCAATGTTGGTAGTGGCCAGGGGGCGGCCACACAGCTTGGTGGTGGTGGGCAGACCACTGGTAGCCATGGGGACCAGGAATGCTGGATCCCTATTGGTAGGGCCAAGAATGCTTGTTTCCCATCTGGGGAAAGGAGTGTGGTGATACTCTACAATGAACCCATGCAAAGACCCTATAATACTAAGACGGCTCACTCAGCCTGTACTGTGTAATCAAAATGATCAAACCCACCACTTGGTGCGCTGGCTGTTCTCTTGGTTAAACAGGTGCTATATTATATGTATAAATGTATATATGAATGTGAATGAGTGTGATGATGGCGATGCTGATGATGATGATGATGATGATGTGTATTTGTTCATAGCAATATCATATTGATGTGTATTCATACTTACCTATCTCATGTATAATATAATAATACCCCAACCAGCAGCCGTGAAACCCCAACCAGCAGCATGTGAAACCCCAACCAGCAGCCGGGCTGATCAAACCCACCACAAGGTGGCACTGCGAAATTTACATTACTATGGGAGAGATAGGGAGTGAGCTGTCTTAGTATTATAGGGTCTTTGACCCATGTAACCATATAAATAATAAACCTGAGGGCTTGACTCTGTCTTCCTTTACACTTTATACTCTTCCTTTCTCTTTGTCTGTAGTGATTTCACTATAGCCTGCCTACACAACCACAGATTCGAGCTTTAGCCATTTTACAATCAGATGTTGCCAGGACATAAAACTCCAACAGCCAACCAACCAACTGCACATGATTACAAACTGGATAACAATGTCATTCCACTGGCGTGGTTCCAAAGTCTTCTCCAGAGATGGCGCCACCAAGGCGAAGCGCCACCACCGGCCACGGGGAGTACTAGACTGACTTATTATCATTCTGCATTCATTGGGTCACTGACAATGCCATGCATGCATTTACATAACAGATGGCGCTGAAGATCCAAATATATTCGATGATAATTAGGCCAAATGTAGGATATAATTATGTGCCATGAAATGAGAAAAGCGGGCGGTGAAGTTAGTTATTGGGGATGGTTGCAGGAAGCTTTGATCGTCACAAAATAATTACAGTCGGTTGCAATTGTCAGAAGGCTAATAACTTTGGTCACAGATTCACAGATTAAGCAATTGATTATTACTTGTCCTGACACTTCCAGAACTGGCAAATGCATGAAGTGTAGATATTTAGCTTGAAGCTTTAACTTTCTAAATGATTATATTCCATTCTAAAGAGTTTCATGTGTGTTTAAAGCTGCACAGTCCGATGAAAGCATCACATTATCAAAACACTTAAAGTTGCATAGTCCGATGGCTTTGAGTTTCTGACATTTTCTGAGATAAATACATTAGATTGATCATTATAATGTACCTTATATTAGCTTGAAGTAACTTTTATTTTAAGTGGCTAACTTTTGAGATATTTGAAGTGGAATCATGCAAAATTAAGTTTGGCAAGCACGCTAAAACTCTTACCCCATAGGTTACTACAGTAACAGATTCCATTCAGTTGACTTAGTATTCTCTTCTGTGTGGTGACAAATGTTTAATAAGTGCACCCGTATTTAAGTTAGATATGTAGAATCAATTGTTTTGGTTTTGAAAATGTGATGTTTTCATCGGACTATGCAGCTTTAACTAAATTTGATTTACATATTCAACTTAAATACTGGAACATTTATTACAGATTTGTTGCTGCGTGGAAGTAAATTTAATAGAGCCTGTTACTGCTGAAGCCTATGCTTTCAGAATGTTTATGTCTTTGCGAAAATTAATTTGGTACGTTTTTACTACAAATATCTTCAAAGTTAACCATTTAAAATAAAAGTTATTTTAAATTAAAGTGAACAGTGAAGTGTTTGTTCTAATCAACCTAATGTAGTTATCTTTAAAAAATAATAGCAGAAAGTCTAGACCAGTGGATTATTGAATTTTAAGCACTAAACATAATGGCATCGTCATTTCACTAATTGTGTAGCTGCAAATTGGTGGGTTTACTTTTAAGAATATAAATCTCACCATCTAGAGGCATTCATGGTAACATACATTTGTTTGTTGTTTTATGTCCTGTCAACACCTAAGGTCATATCAGGACGGTACCGACTTGTGGCAGTGTGCACTCACAGCAACTTTATAATGCTGCCCCACTGGGAGACCAGGCCACCAGCACCATGACCTGATATCCCACTCAATCACATTATCCTGATACTATGCTAACCAGTCTTTGTCCTATCCTATTAATGGCGAGCGTTAGACTAGGTAGCGACAAGTATCAATTTTGTACGTCATTGGTTTGTCTCGACTGGGAGTCGATTTCCCAACCTTCCACACACAGGAAGCCTGCGCTCGCTCTACAGATTCGACCACGGCATCTGGTGGGTAAGACGCGTCTATTTACCCGAAGCTACTTACCTGGCATGGCAGGGTTGTGGGCTGATTTGATCGTTGTCTGTTGCACAAGGTTGTCTGTCGGCCAGATACTGTCATGTTTCTTTGTGTAACGTCCATTCATTACCTCCACATTGTCCAAGTCTTCGCCTCGTTCAATGTGCGTCACTTCCGGATTGATCCTGCCATCTTGCTTCCGGTTTGTCGCTTCGACAAAGCTGTCTTCGTCGATTCCGAAATGAGTTCCCCAAAAGACGTCATCCTGGTCGTCGTTCGTCTCCTCCACCGTCTCCGGCTCGTTCTTAACTTCGCGTTCAAAGTCGCTGACGTCACCACCAACACCGCCGGCGCCATATTGGATTCGGCCTCGTTGCTCCCCCTGGTGGGCGTCGGTGGCGTCCCGATGTTCAGGCCCGTAGTACTCCACGTAGCGGCCCGTGGCGCCCCCTGACGGTGTGTCGTGGTAATGGCGCGTGTTGGGGACTACGTGCGGGTAGCGGTAGTGGTAATGGCCGCCGCCCGGGAAGACGTAGCCGTAGTAGACGGAGTTTGTGCCGCGACCACCAGGAGTATCCCGGCTGCTCCCCGGCCCGGGGTGCACCGCGTGCTGACCATTCCGGTTGTAGTAGTAGGCTTTAGGGAAGAACGTCTGCCCGCTGCCGCCTTGACCTTGACCGTTCCGATTTGGCGCTAAGGTCGGGTGAGCTCCTATCGTCAGGAAAGAACGTTAGCGTACATGGTTTATAAGGAACGAGACGATATTTTGTATTGTACTATTACTGGAATGTGATCCAAGTACCCAACAATAGAAGGATGTGATGCTAATGTATTATACGAGTATAAAGATACGGAAGGGAATATTACTTATTATTATTGTTATACTTCTAAGACACAATAGTGTACTGGTAGCGCCATCCTGGCCCACCTCACCTCCACCGGATGTTGACCAGTGTCAGTCACACTGGAGGATTTTTTCATATAAATAGCAAAGGGAGACATATGACATAATATTGAAGACAAATGATAAATTGTGTTCAACCACAAAGATGTAACCCACAATGATTGTTTGAGTTGCCCCGAGTATACACCTTCTACTCGGTGCTGCTCACCATTTTTGCATGAACTACAGTGACTGGTGCTGTACATTATACAGTAGGAGACACTCCCTTAATTCTACAGGATCGGTGCTGTCACTAATAGCCAGCACTGACCAAACTTTGATTATTTAGACTGTCAATTCCAATAGTAAGATGGCCGGAAGACCAGTGCTCCGGCGGTGACAAATGTCATATTCAGATGACCCTAAAAAAACACCCCAAAACACCTAAATAACTGTAAACACGAAGACGACACCTGGTGTGTGCTAGCTGTACTAGTCTACGGCACCAGTCTTCCAGTACCGCCACCTGGTGTTTACCATGAAAAGCAGAAGAACCCCCCCACAGATGGAGAACTCGCTTCGTCACCCGCTGTTGTCTGTAGACAAGTTCAATCTCCCACTGAGTACTCCAACACACACACACACACGAGTTAGTTCTGAAAGTTAGCATAAACATATTGCACGTTGTTATAGATTCAATGTGTGCATGTGTTGCAAAGTGTGAACAAAATGCAACTTAGCACAAATTGCCTAATTTAAGAACTTGTGTTTCTTTATGTATGAATGCGATCTGAAGCCCCAGCTCCAAACCTCACCTAGTGCCCAACATAAAATGTGAACAATATTATTATTATTTTAATCAATTAATCTCTCTAGGCACATAGTTCATTGTGTGCTTTTACATTCTCTGTAAAAGCGACGGCCTGATAATAATATGACAGAATAAGATTTGAACAATTCTCGTCTTTGCTGCCAACACGGCATTAAAGCTGCATAGTCCGATGAAGCATCAAATTTTAAAAACCAAAACAAGTATCTCAATTTGATTCTACATATCTAACTTAAATACTGGTGCACCTGTTGAACATTTGTCACCACATAGAAGGGAACACTGAGGCAATTTAATAGAACCTATTACTGCAGAAACCTATGGTGTCAGAGTTTTGGCAAGCTTGCCAAAACTAATTGGTCTTGTTTGCACATCAAATATCTCAAAAGTTATCTCTCTAAAATAAAAGTTACTTCAACTGAAAGTCGGGTAGATTATAATGATCACCCTAATATGTTTATCGCAGAAAATGACAGAAACTCAAAACCCATCGGACTATGCAACTTTAAGCAATCACCACAAAATAACTAGTTATTTATTAAATTATATATAGTGCTTTAAAAAAAGACCCCTGTAAGATACCCCTGTTAACCAGCACACCACAGACTTGTTGGTCTGGACAACAACAACAATGAACTAACATAACTACTAACAGCTAAGATCACAAGGCTACTACCAAATTGAGATTATGATTATTGCTGTTCAGCGATGAAAACAAGCCGCGATGCGACTTACTCATTATGGACAGGGTAAATAAACCATCACAAAAAAATATATATAAAAAAATAGCGCATTAACTATATCCACATAGGGCGCTGAATGACTTGACACAATGAGGCACTAATTAGACCCCTAACGCTGGTACCCGGCCGTGCCCGCAGACTAAACACCGCACTTACCGACTCGCACCAGAACCAGCAGCGTGCCCAGGGTGGTAGTCCACATGCTGCTCGCCGTGTGCAGACCGCCACACTGGGGCTGGAGGTGCCCGCGTGTGTCACGTGACATATACCCCACTTCCGGCAGAAGAGGGCGGCACGCAGCTGCCATCTAGTTCTCCGAGTCTGACAGTTTGGTTGGTGGAGTTTTACCTCCTGGCAACATCTAAGGTCATATCAGGACGGGGCGAGTATGACAAGGAGGGTCCTGATATGACCTTAGATGTTGCGAGGACGTAAATTAGCAGGTGTGGAAAGAAGGTGTGGGGGGGGGGTCTTTCATTGAGGTTTTCCGAGTTGGTTAAAGCTGCATAGTCCGATAAAGTATCAAATTTTCAAAACTAAGATAATTATCTAGACTTGATTTTACATATGTCTAACTTAGATACTGGTGCACTTGAGAAGTTCAGTCGCAAAACCCAATAAACACAAATCTAAAAATTGAGATAAACATTGGAGTCAAACCTTCAAACGGTTTATTTTTTGCATTCCTATTTTATTGTTCATTGCTCTGTAGCAATAAAAGTGGAATTAGAGGGAATAAAAATTACTCTCGGGTAAAATTTATTTTAATTTAATTTTTGGATTGGCATTTACGGGGTTTTGCACCTGAACTCTTCACTTATTAAACATTTGTTTCTGCATAGAAGGGAATACTGAGTCAATTTAATAGAACCTGTTACTGCAGAAGTCTATGGTGTCAGAATTTTGGCACGATTGCCAAAACTAATTTTCCATGTTTGCACTTAAAATATCTCGAAAGTTTACCATTTAAGATAAAAGTAATTTTAAGCTAATGTAAAGTCGATAATAGTGATCAATCTAATACATTTATCTCAGACAAATTACAAAACCATCGAATTACACAGATTTAATGGGACGCGATATGTTTTAGAAGTAGATTGCAGGAATTAGTATCAGCTTGTATTTAAAGTTGCAACGTCCGATGGTTTTGAGTTTCTGTCATTTTCTGAGATAAATATATTAATTTGATTGTTGTAATCTAACTTACTTTCATTTTAAGTAATGTTTATTTTAAATGGCTAACTTTTGAGATATTTGAAGTGCAAACAAAATTAATCTTGACATGCATGCCAAATCTGTGACACCATAGGCTGCTGTGGTAACAGCCTCTATTAAATTGACTCAGCATTCCCATCTATCTGGCAACACATGCTTAATAAGCGCATCAGTATCTAACTTAGATATGTAGAATCAAATGTAGATGATTATTTTGGTTTTAAAAATGTGATGCTTGATCGGACTATGCCGGTTTAAAGTTGCACAGACTGATGGTTTTGAGTTTCTGTCATTTCCCGAGCTATGTATATTAGATTGATTGTTTTAATCTACCTTACTTTAGTTTGAAGTTACTTTTATTTTAAACGGTTACCTTTGGAGATATTTCAAGTGTAAACATGTCAAATAAGTTTTGGCAAGCACGCCAAAACTTTGACACGATAGACTTCTGCATTAACAAGTTCTATTTAATTGACTAAGTATTCCCTTCTATGTGGCAATAAATGCTTAATATGTGCATCAATATGTAAGTTAGATATGTAGATTCAAATCTAGATAACTGTTTTGGTTTTGAACATTTGATGTTATCATTGGACTATGCAGCCTTACCTAAACGGCAGAACAGTGAGTGTTTGCCCATAGAAACAGGAATATATATGTGCAGTATAAACGTGCAACCTTCTATGCGAGTATTATATGAATGAAATTGCTCCACTATTGCTCCTATGTTATCCTGGTATGTTCTACTGTGCGATTGGAATGAATGAATGAATGAATAAATGCTTAATGGCATACCAGCACACTAAGGGCTATACAATGCCATCACAATGTCCTAAAACCGGTTAAACAGTCCAATGTGCTTTAAAAAACGATAAAACTAAGGCAGTACTAACAGTGTCAAATAAACATTTCATACTTGCTACATTAAAAACTGTGCTCGAACTTTTGCAAAGTCAATGCATTCAATCAAAATATGTTTCATAGTCAGAGGCACTCCACATGGTATGCATTCTGGCTGGTCTTCTGCTTTAAAAAGGTAACTATGAGTCAAATAGCTATGTCCAATTCGCATACCTGCAACAATGGTCTCTTCACGTCTATTTCTATGACAAGCACCTGAAAATTTGCCGAGGGTGGGCTGAATTGCATGAAGCTTGTTCATGCCAGCTTCATCCCAGTGTAATTGCCACGTTTTCCTTATGAGTACACTGATGTGCCTTTTGAGGTCCATGTGAGGAATAGGAAGAGGTGTAATGTGTTTGTCGAGAGCTTCTTTGGCAGCCATATCTGCAGCCTCATTTCTGCGAATGCCAACATGACTCAGTACCCAATAAAAGATCACAGTTTTGTGAAGTTCTGAACATAAATAATGTATCCTTTCTAAAATCTTGCGGATCAGAGGATTCTTCCAATCCTTGCTCTGAATAGCTTGTAGGTATGACTTTGAATCCGAACATATCACAAATTTTCTATGGGAAGAGGTTTCTACATGGTCCATTGCTAAGAATATGGCATCAAGCTCTGCTGAATATATCGAAGCACCCATTGGTAATCGCTCCGAGAAGGTGCGCTTGCCCATGACAGCTGCCACTGCAGCCTTGTCATCCGTGTAAGAACCATCGGTGTAGATGAACTTATGATCAGAATGTATGTCTTTAACCTCCCTGAACATACTGTGCGATTGGACCAGCATGGAGCTTAGTTGTCTATGTGGGCAAGTAGGCTAACTGCAACCTGGTCAGCAGGTCCTGCCTCCCCTACTACTGAGTACTACCGGTTGGTCACGTTATCTTACAGCGCATACATTATGTATAGTGACATAATACATTGTGTATGTACATTATTATTATTATTATTATTATCCACTTCGTTGATGCAGGCTTGTGGTAGCCTATACAAAGCTTGTAGCTCTCAGCTCTAATGGTATGCAGCCTCGAAATCGTACAGGAATGTTTCTCTGGCCCAGGCCCTGTCCAGTGCATTCTTGAATTGATTCATGGTAGCTGCTTCCACCGCTTCTTCCGGTAGCTCATTCCACATGTTTATCACTCGCTGTGAAAAGAAGGCCCCTCTGAGTGAGCTGTTGTACCTTGGCTTGAAAAGCTTCTTGGAGTGACCTCTGGTATTGCTTCCCTGTATGCGTCTGAATAGCAAGGCCTCATCCACATTATACTCAGCATTCAGGAACTTCCAGGTGTTGATCATGTCCCCACGAAATCCTCTGTATGTCAGGCTTGGTAACTTGAGTCTCCTGAGTCTGTCTGGATAACTAAGGTCCTTCAGATGTGGCACTAGCTACATCTGAAGGACACCCCTCACACATGTATATATCCATAAAGTCCCTGTCACACCTCACCAGATTGTGGGACGGACAGAAAACGAATAATGTCCGGTTTGTGTCCGTACAAGTTTTGAACATGCGCAAAACTAGGAACGGATGTCGCCGGACTGACGTCTACGGTTCTTGTCTGGTTTGATTTTGTTTTGTCCGTTGGCTATCCATTCATGTCCGTTTCCTGTCCGTTTCATGTCTGTTCGTCCAGCAGCCATTTACCCGATAGCGCAACATTTTGACACATTTTAATACATTTTGATAATTATCACCACCGGACTAGACAATTCTGTCTGTTGCTCAATCTGGTGAAGTGTGACAGCCGCTTTATATATATATATATATATATATATATATATATATATATATATATACTGTTTGTTTTATTATTTGTTGTTTTTTCGTCTTAGCACCATCTAAGGTCATATCAGGATGGGTACCGACTTGTGACAGTGCGCACTCATGGTGACTTTATAGTGCTGCCCCACTTGGAAACTAGGCCACCCCTCACATAGCTAAGTGACACCTGAGTCTCTGCTGTTTGCCACCCCTCACACAGCTGAGTGACACCTGAGTATCTGCTGTTTGACACCCCTCACACAGCTAAGTGACACCTGAGTCTCTGCTGTGTGACACCCCTCACACAGCTAAGTGACACCTGAGTCTCTGTTGTTTGACACCCCTCACACAGCTAAGTGACACCTGAGTCTCTGCTGTGTGACACCCCTCACACAGCTGAGTGACACCTGAGTCTCTGCTGTGTGACACCCCTCACACAACTAAGTGACACCTGAGTCTCTGTTGTCTCCGTCACTCTCTGGTGCCGGCCTGGTCAGTGACACACAACCATCCAAGTTCTTAGTTTCCTGTCTTGTAATCCGAATATATATAGATATGGCTGAGTGAGTTGTGCGCTGCATGATAGCAGGTCGCTGGTTCGATCCTCGGTCGAGTCGAAGCAAAAATTTACAAGCTTGACTGTAGCCGCTACCTTACCTGGAGCTCAGCATCACTAGTTAACCTTCCCCATCAGTGTGTAGCGCCCATAGTGGCTGAAAGTAGTATGTGACCAGCAGAGGGAGTTTGGTTAATGACACCAGAGGGGTAAGCTTAGTAGTAGAAATAGTCGTGAATAGCTACGAGTATATCTACATAATACATTATACAGCAGAGATATGCATATATAGAGAGAGTGAGAGAGACATACAGAGCCTGACTGACTGATTGGGTTATTCGTAACTTGCGTCGGTTACAGGCTGCAAACCTGCAGCATTGGAGCGGCACCGATGAATCAGTCTGATCTTGGTAGAAGTAGAAACTTCTACTAGGTCTAGAAGTCACGTATTCAAAGCACTTGCGTCCGGGCCCCAAAGGTTTGGAGGGGCTCGAGGGGACAAATATGGGATTCGCAGTCGAAGAGCACAAAGCAGCAGTGAAGAAGGAAAAGGGCAGCACCCAAGCAAACAACTCCCTTGATCAGGAGAATTAAGCACGGGAGCGTGGGAAAGTAATAGATATGATTGAGGAAAGAGAAGTGAGAAGAGTTGAGTCAAAGAACTGTGCTTCCTTGCTCTGGGTTGACCAGACAGTGAGTAGGAGACACAAACGGAGTAGTGGCGGTAGAAGGTGAAAAGCCAGCCGGCTTCCCTCTGCAATATTTTTTTTAGATCAAACCAGGAGAGGAGACTGGCAGCTGAGGGACGATAGAAGAGGTCTGGACGAAGTGGAGTCCAGAGAGCAAGTGGGAGAGAGCGCATACTCAATATGTGCACACCGCCTGGTGGCATGTCCGTGCAAACCCCCTCTGTTCCATGACGAGTGTTCGACGGGCTCGTGACCTCAGGGTCACGCTTCGGCGCCCCAGGGGGTATGACGTACATGGTTCGATATGACCATTAAAAAAAACCTCCCACGAACAGAATCAACGACTTAATTAACGAAAAGAAATCGATCAACATTTACGATGGTTGACACGTACGACAATTCAGGAAGATTATGTCATACCAGACGGGATGGCTGAATGAGTTAGAGCGTCCGTCTCCTGTGTTGGTAGATCATGGGTTCGAATCCTGGTCGAGTCAAACCAATGACTTAAAAATTGATACTTGTCGCTTCCTAGCCAATCGCTCAGCATTATTAGGATAGGGCAAGGAGCAGTGGAATGAGGAAGACCAATCATCCGCCATTGAAATTTCCCCTGCTTAAACAACTAATGTACAAAGAAACAAACAAAAATGGAGGTAAGTTTGTTTGTTTGGGTTTTCTGTGATGGCAACACCTGAGATCATATCAGGATGGGTACCGACCTGTGACAGTGCGCACTCATGGTGACTTTATAGTGCTGCCTCACTGGGAGACCACACCATGACTCGATTTCCCATTCAGTCACATTATCCTGACGCTGAGCCAACCAGTCCTTGCCCTAGCCTAGTTATGCCGAGTGTTCGGCTAGGTACCGACAAGTATACATTTTGTAAGTAATTGACTTGACTCGACCGGGACCTAAAACACCCTACCTTCCACATGGGAAGCCTGCGCTTTTACTGATTCGGGCACTACGTCTGGTACGTGGTGGTAAAGCCATTGTCACACCTCACCGGACTTGGCACCGGAGACCATCGGACAAAGAATTGTCTAGTCCAGTGCTTTCCAGTGACAAAATGTATCGAAATGTATCGAAATGGAGCGGAATTGGGTCAATTGGCGCCGGGCGACCAGACAAGTACCGTACATGTACCATACATGTACCGGACAAGTACTGGACGAGTACCGGATGAGAACCGGACACGTAACGGATGGGTACCGGACATGTACCGGACAAATCGGACACCAACTGATGAGTACCGGACATGTACAGATGGGTGCCGGACATACCGGACACATCAGTCCGGCAGTGTCCGGTAGAAGTTTTGTGCATGTTCAAAACTTGTACCGGACACTGCGGATGGGTACCGGACATGTACCGGACATCGCCGTACAGTACCGGACAGTGTCCGGTTCTCCAGTCCGGTCAGGTGTGACTGGGCCTTAAGCGTTCTTGGCAGTTCAGCTGGTAGTCAATCAGAAATCTTATTAAAGCTGCCATTAACTAACACCTTGCAATGCCTGGAGCCTCCAAAAAAAGCGATAAAAGTGTGATCAGCCTGTCCTCAGTGCGATATCACGTCTTAGGAAGCGCAAAGGTCAGTTCAATACTTTAATATATAGACATTTCTAAATACAAATTTTTAAACCGACGCGGTGGCCGAATCGGTAGAGCGCAGGCCTCCCGTGCGGGAGATCTGGAATTCGATGCCTGGTCGGGTCAAACCAATGACTTACAAAATTGATACTCGTCGCTTCCTAGCCTGGCGCTCAGCATTAATAGGATAGGGCAAGGACTGGCGAGCTCAGTGTCATGATAATGTGACTGAGTGGAAGTTCAGGTCATGGTGATGGCGGCCTATTTTCCGAGTGGGGCAGCACTATAAAGTTGTCATGAGTATGCACTGTGATAAGTTGGTGCCCATCCTGATATGACATTAGATGTTGCCAGGACGTAAAACTCCAACAACCAACCAAGCTGACCAATAACGATTCAATTTGATCTACAAATGCGGGTTATTATATAAGTCGAGGTTTTGAAAATCTCCGCTAAACGTGACGCATATCAGTCACCTTTTTGCTACCGTACCTTTTTTTTTTTTTTTTTTTTTTTTGGTCCATTAGTTGTTTAAGCAGGGGAAATTTCAGTCATAGACGACTGGTCTTCCTCATTCCACTGCTGGTCGATAGAAAGCCCGAGCCTACACTTTTACCGACCCAAGGGATTTTTAACCTCCCACACCACATAGACATGGTATGAGAGCAACCGGCCTTTGATGACGCTGTAAGTTATACACAGCGGTGGAAATCCAAATTGGCAGAGCTGGGGGCACGGGGAATCGAACCGCTGACCCTCAGATTAGGAGTCTGACCTAGAAAAAAGTCAGACACTCTAACCACTCCGCCACAGAGAACACCACTTTAATAATACATGTCAACCCCCAGACTCAAAACCCACAATAGGCAACACCTATCACACCTGTTAACGCATTTAATATGTGCTTAATACAAAACAATGTGGGGGTTTGTTGTTGCATGTTTCAAATTATTCAGTGTGAATAAATTGTGAAAATGAAAGTGTGAAACAATTAAGCAGCAAAATCGGAGACGGAATGGGCAGATGGTACAGGGGTGAGGCGCCACCTGGAGGGCAGGAGGAGAATTAGGGGAGCTGCTTGAAGGCAGACCTCCAGGTCTCCAGGGTGCACCCACACCTCCAGTAAACAAACTACACAAGAACATATCAAAAAGGAGGTTGCAGGAAGGAGTAGATGCAGAGAATAGAAACATAAGAAAGCAGGAGAATTACATACATGAATAATATTTACATAAGTAGTTTATACGTCACATAAACAAAGGTGTGGGTTGTGTGGTGGTGTTGGGGTTGGGGTTTGGGGGTTTGTGTGTTTGTGGTGGTTTGGTGGTGTGTTGTTTGTGGGTTGGGTGTGGTGTGGGTGTTTTGTGTTTTTGGTGTGTGGTGAGCTGAGATGTAAATTAATGTATTTCCTAGTTAGTTTCACAACTAGTGGTTGCGGCTTTTGTGCTTTGTGTTTGGTTTTCTTTTAATAAATCGAATTAGGAATTCCTTGGGACTTGAGTACATGTTGCCATGCGACCACCTTCCAGCATTGACGCAAACTCTCGCTACAGTGAGTTGATTGGTTGTTAGAGTTTTATGTCCTGGCAACACCTAAGGTCATATCAGGATGGATACTGACTTCTGACAGTGCTTGCTTGTGTGGTTGTTCGTAACCTTACGACGGTTACCGGCTGCAGAACTGCAGCAATATAGAAAGGCACCGATAAATTTGTCTGATCTTTGGTTGAAGATTAATCTTCAGTAGGGACGGTTGTAGAAGCTGGGGGATGTCTTTATAGCATTCAAAATGGCGTAGCATTGGGGTGCCACCGAATCTCTCCGGTCCGGCGGTAGCAGAGCGCTCGTATCCAGTCGACAGCAGCGAGGGTTTAGGAAAAATAAATAAATAAAAACGGTCTCATTCACGTGCTCGCGGAAGTGGTTAGCCCCACGACAGACGGCGACCTACAAAAAGTAAATATACTTTAACAATCATGGCGACTTTATAGTGCTGCCCCACTGGGACAGCACTATCCTGACACTGAGAAAACCAGTCCTTGTCATATCCTATTAATGCTGAGCACCAAGCTATCAAGTGACAATTATCAATTTTGTAAGTCATTGGTTTGACACGACTATGAATTGAACTCCCGATGTCCCACACGGGATGCCTGCGCTTTACCGATTCGGCCACGGCGTCCGGTCCGATACAGTGATTGTGCATGTCTCCCGCTGTTAATGAACCTGGTTGTGGTCAAAGATAATGTTTGGTTTGAATATACAACCGGGCGGCCTGAGGAAGATTGCGATGAGGTTAAAGTTTCATATCCCACAAGTTCTGCCAAGTGGTATGTTGTTGGCTTGCGTCCTAGCAACAAATAGTGTCATATCAGGACGGAGCCAGGTGTTTTTTTGCGTTTTTTCTTGGAAGATTTATGCTGCCTATCATAGATAAGTCTGAATAGACTTGTTTTCACCATGACCCAGTTGGTCGATAGAAAGCCCGAGCATACACTTTTACCGACCCAAGGGATGTTTAACCTCGCACATCACATAGACATGGTATGAGAGCAACTGGCCTTTGATGATGCTGTAAGTTATACACAGAAGTGATGGCATGGGGGATCGAACCACCGATCTTCAGATTAGGAGTCTGACCTAGAAAAAAGCCAGACACTCTAAACACTCTGCCACAGAGAACACTACACATGTGTACACACTAAGCGTGCTGGAGACGACTCGCCCTGCAAGTTGGGGGTTCTTTGGCTACAGGCATGCTGGACTTGATGGTCGAGTTGGTAAAGTGCCTGCCTCCCGCGCGGGAGGTCGCAGGATCCTCCAAAAAATTATGAAGTAGGTACTTGATACTACCTTGCCTAGACGTCAACATTACCAGGATAGAGCATGGACTGGTTGGTGAAGTATCAGGATAACCTGACTGAGTCGGGTATCGGACCATGGTGCTGCCGGGAGGGATCCCAATACGAGCAGTACTAGTAAGTGCTAAAAGCTGGACGGCTGGTGTGAATCCAATAAAATAACCATCAATGCAAATAAATCTAAGACTGTACTCTTCTCACATACAGCAATCACAGGAAAAAACCTACAATGTACCCTAGGAAACCAAACACTGGAAAGTGTAAACCACTACAAATACCTAGGCCTAGAACTAGATAGCCAGCTAAACTACAATCTGTGTGTAACAAAAATCATACAAAAAGTAAATCACAAACTATGGCTATTTGCTAAACTAAGAAACTATATGACAAGATATGTCAATAAAAATCTTCAAAGGCATGGTACTCCCCTACTTTGATGATGGGGATGTAATTTACATGGGTGCTAACAAAGAGCTACTTAAAAAATTGCAGATACTACAAAATAGGGCCCTGAAAATCTGCCTGAAAGTAGACAAACTACACCCCACTTATGACCTACACAAAAGAACTAAAGTAAAGCTACTAGAAAACAGAAGAATAATTCACCTAAAAACATTAGCATATGGATATAGCCAAGACATTAAGCATCTAACCCAACCACTAAGGGACACCAGAGCAAGCAAGGCACCAATACTAAGGCAGACCAGAAGCCAGATCAAAGCCCATGAAAGGAGCACACTGGAAATGGCTGCCAAGGCATGGAATGCCCAAACGGTGAAAGAAAGACAAATCCCTGACCTAAAAACATACAAAAAATATCTGTGCAAAATAGAAACTGGAAGCCCCAACTGAACTGCACCACAAGGGGGCAGGTGATATGTCACGGCCCACCAACTGGACAGCCCAGGGCGGGACAACCGGAAATATAAAAGCCAGATAACATATCCAACAATATAAATCAAATCAAATTCAAACAAACATAACTCAACCACCTATTACGTACAGGCCTATGGACATGTAAATAAAATAGGCTAGTATAGAATTAAGTAGAAAAAAAACGGAAAACTCTTCCCAAGAAAACCCCAAAACACTAACATAGAACCCTAAGAAAACAACTAACATAGTAATAAGAATAGAACAAAAATACAATGCCAAGAGGGCCCAAAAAAAATAAAACTAACATAGGCTACTAAACATACCAACAGACTATCTATCTGCTACTGAAATCCAGACAATCAAATACCTTAGCAGCAGCTACTGCTTGGTAAGACAACACCAACACTACAGCTGGCCAGCATTGAAAACAAGCCTGGGTACCCAGGCTTACATGCTATGGACAGTATAAATACAGCCTCAATAAAAAAACTATTAAAAAAACTGTCACAAGCCTGGTACCCGTCCTGATATTACCTGAGATGCTGCTTGGATGTAAAACCCCAATAAAACCCAACTTTCAGTACAGATGATTGTGGTGTGGCCTATAAGTGATCCTCAAGCATGGATGCTGATTCACACAGTCGGTGGCTTGTTAGTGACGCGGGGTTGGGGGGGGGGGGGCGGGGGGCGGGGTGACGTATGCGTTGGCAGGGTCCGAGTCGCCCAGGTTCCACTGACCATACCAATGACAAACCGGAAACTCGGCTGGCAGAGGCTACTCAGGGGCCGTCCAACGTTTTCAACATTGTCACGGTCGGACAGAGGGTACGACTGGGGATGGGGACGTTGGTTGATTGGTTGTTTGAAATTTACGTCATGGCAATATCTCATTTCTACGGTGATATCAGGACGGGTACCGACTTTTGACAATGCGCACTCATGGCGACTTTAATAGTGCTGCCCCACTGGGAGACCAGGCCGTCAGCAACATGAACCGATATCCCCACTCAGTCACATTATCCTGATACTGAGCTAACCAGTCCTTGCACTATCATAATAATGCTTAGCGACAGGCTAGTTATCGAGAAGTATCAATTTAGTGGTTCGATTTAACCAGGGTTCGAACCCTTGCGAACCCGTTGGTTCGAATCCTATGATCAGTCAAGTGCGACTTTTATTGCTAGATAAGATAATAATTTTTTTTGCGACATTATTGATGTTTTCTTGTGTATATTAGTTGATTAAGCTGGAGAATGTTCAATCGCAGACAATTGGTCTCCCTCATTACACTACTCCTTGCCCTATCGTAGTGATGTGGAATGCCAGGCTAGGTAGCTACAAATGTCAATTTTTATGCTATTGGTTTGACTCAACCAGGGTTTGAACCCAAGGGTTCGAATCTCATGACCTACCAAAACAGGAGGCAGTCATTCAACTCATTCGGCCACCCTGTCTAGGTGTGTAGTAAAATGTTTATGTGTCCTACTTTAGCCGGGGTGGAAGGTAGTCTGGAAAAGTAGTATCTTGTATTACTGTGAAATTGTTTTTAATTCTTCTTGAAGATTTATACTGCCTAACATGTGATAAGTCTGAATAGTCTTCTTTTCACCATTAGACAGTTGGTCGATAGAAAGCCTGAGCCTACATATTTACCGAACCAAGGGATTTGTAACCTCCCACACCACATATGGTATGAGAGCAACCAGCCTTTGATGATGTTGTACATTATACACGATGTGGAAATCCAAATTGGCAGAGGTGATGGCATGGGGAGTCAAACCATCGACCTTCAGATTAGGAGTCTGACATAGAAAAAAGTCAGACACTCTAATCACGACATCACATAGAAATGTTGAAAACTTTGAATGACCCGCTAATTAATTAATTACTAGTTACCATCAGAAACCGATGCATGTACAAATACGTCACCCTCTGACTACCTTAATCAGCTATGTATGGGCACCTACACTCACAGATGTGTATATAAATATGTAGTGTGCATCGTCTAAACTCTAATAACAATGAGCTATGTTTAAAATAGCGCTCTTATATTGAGCTCCACAACGAAAATATGTAGTAAGATGACATTACCAAATGAATACAAACGATAATGTCTGCTTACATTCTAAATACCATTAAATACTCACATTGATCTGATTAATATTGATCCAGTCATATGACACTACTGTTGCCATATTGCTATCGAACTTGTGGGTTACAGAATGTCATTGTGTTATATGCTGCAAATTGTGTATTCAACAGTTATTGTATACCTTACTCTGTATACATTTATTGTGTAAATAATCCTGAATTGAAAAATGGCTGGAAGACCAGTGCTTCAGCACTGACAAAAGACATATTCAGCAGAATAAACATATTTACCCCCCTCCCCCACCCCCACACTCGCGCACAAAAGATGCGTACATTTGATTAACCAGGAAATGTAGTGGAATCTCTGGGAGAACTACTTGTTAACCCCATTACTTCATTGATACGGACATTCCTAACTCAGGACCTTGACTCGATGTTTCAAGTCGTATAGACCCCTTTCAATGTTTGTAAGCATCGTGTATGCGCGCGCAGCTTGGCTGCAGAACGAATGCACACTGCCATTGAGTTTGTCGGTACGCGCAGTGCAAAACGTCAATTTTATTCAAAATTAATAGAAATGCAGAAGCCTAACCTTATAAATTTAATATAAACTGTTTGTTAAACATGCTTTCTATATGTGTTCCAAGCGGTTTTTATAGGTGGTGTGGTTTTAGAGATATTTCAGTTTTTCTGTATGAAGATTGCTCACGACCATTGACAATGCATTGACTCATTGAGTTTGCTGATATGCGCAGTTCAAAACGTCAAATTTATTCAAAATTAATAGAAATGCAGAACCCTAACCATATCAATTTAATATAATCTGTTCGTTAAATATCGTTTCAATATGTGTTCCAGGTAGTTTGTTTCTAGGTGGTGTAGTTTTAGAGATATTTAAGTTTTTCTGTATGAAGATTGCTCACGGCCATTGACAATGTATTGAGTTTGGTGATACGCCCAGTTCAAAATGTCAATTTTATTCAAAATTAATAGAAATGGAGAACCCTAACCATATAAATTTATTATAATCTGTCTGGTGAATATGTTTTCTATGTGTGTTCCAAGCAGTTTATTTCTAAGTGGTGTGGTAGAGATATTTCACCTTTTCTCTATGAAGATTGCTCATAACCATTGAGTTTGCAGTGTGACAGTGTGTCATCCTGCAGCCAAGCAGCGCGCACACTGACCTAAATACCCATGCTGACATCATATGAAATAGGTCTATAGGCCGCTGACTTTGAGTTTTTGTAATTTTTAAATGATAAATATATTAGGTTGCTTGTTATAATCTATCATCTTTAAGTTTTAAGTGACTTATATTGTGAATGGCCAGTTAAAAAAATATATATATTTGAAGTGCAAAAAGTACCAGCACGTCAAAACTCTGACATCACAGCTTCAAAAGTAAAGGCTCTGTCACACATCACCGGATTGAGGAAATGGAAAGATACTGAACAAAGTCTGTTGATATCTGGCAACATCCGGTTTGTGTCCATTGCATATCCGTTGATATCTGTTGATATCCGGCCCAATCCGTTAGAAGTTTTGAACATGCACAAGACTTGGAATGGATGCTGCCAGCTTGACGTCTACATTTCTTGTCCGGTTTCAGTCCGTTTAGTCCGCTTACCGTCCGTTGGCTATCCATTCATGTCTGTTTCATGTCCGTTCGTCCAGTGGCCTTTGACCCGATATCACAACAGTTTGACACAATTTAATACATTTTGATACATATCACAACCCAATACCACCAGCCTAGACAATTCTGTCCGTTGCTCAATCCGGTGATGCGGATTCCGAGGGACACCAGTTTGCCAGGGACACTTCCATTCAAATGCATTGTTAACGGCCGTGAGCAAATCTTCATGCAGAAGAAGTCAAATATCTCTCAAATTACACCATCTAGAAACAAATCGCTTCGTACACATATAGAAAACATCTTTACCATAAAGACTATATTAAATTTATACGGTTAGGGTTCTTGATTTCTATTAATTTTGAATAAAACTAACGTTTTGCACTGTGCGTACCGTCAAACTCAAGGCATTGTCAATGGTCGTGAGCAATGTTCATACAGAAAATACAGAAGAAGTTAAATATCTCTCAAATTACACCATCTAGAAACAAATCGTTTGGTACACATATAGAAAACATCTTTACCAAAAACATTATATTAAATTTATAAGGTTAGTGACGATGCTGTTCGATTTTGACGCATGTGCAGAAGCGATGTGTCCCTCACAAACTGGTGTCCCTGGGAAACCGCAACACCGGCATAGTGTGACATACACTTTACAGGTTCTATTAAATTGCCTTCATATTCCCTTATACACAGCAACGCATGCTTAATATTGCATTCTTATCTACGTTAGATATGTAGAATCAAACCTAGATAATTGGTTTGGTTTAAAAAGAAATTGAGGCATTCTTTGGATTATACAGTTTTAAGCTTAGACTAGAAGAGATCTGGATTTGGATGTACTTAAAGCTGCATAGTCTGATGAAAACAGAACATTTTCAAAACCAAAACAATTATCTAGATTTTATTCTACATATCTATTCTAACCGAGATATTTGTGCACTTATTAAACATTTCTCGCCAGACAGAAGGGAATACTGAGGCAATTTAATAGAACCTGCTACTGCAGACAACCTATGGTGTCAGAGTTTTGGCATGCTTTACCAACATTATTTTGGTATGTTTGCGCTTCAAGTATCTCAAAAGTTATCCATTTAATATAAATGTAACTTCAAACTAAAGTAACATATATTATAATGATCAACCTAATATGATTATCTCAGAAAATGACACAAACTCAAAACCATCGGACTATGCAACGTTAAATCAAGTATGCCACAAATGCTAGTCAGGAGCAGCGCTGTTCAAAACGCGGCACACAGTGGGTTCGATTTCACTGTTGCCCGCCTCCATGAAGGCTGGGACGGCGGCCACCCGGGTGATTCTCCCCGGATACATCTACACTTCACAGAGACCAGACGGGATGGCCGAATCAGTTGTGCGTCTGTCTCCCGAGTTGATGGATCATGGGATTGGGACCCATGGGTTCGAACCCTGATCGAGTCAAACCAATGACTTAAAAATTGATACTTGTCGGTTCCTAGCCAGGTGCTCGGCATTATTAGCAGATTAGGATAGGGCAAGGACTGGTTGGCTCAGTGTCCGAATAATGTGACCGAGTGGGATATCAGGTCATGGTGCTAGTGGACTGGTTTCCCAGTCAGGCAGCACTATAAAGTCGCTATGAGTCCACACTGTCACAATTCAGTACCCGTCCTGATATGACCCTAGATGTTGCCAGGAAGTGGAACTCCAACAACCAACCAATCAACATCTACATTTCACAGCTGATGACACTGCAGCGGCCCTCGATCCTGCGGACCCCTGCTCACCGCTCGACCACCGGCCTCATTGTCCGGGCGACCGCCTGGGGGCAGCACTGCCCGGGGCGCGGAGTGACGCGCCTCCCCGTCCAGCAATAGGGCCTGCGGACACGGGGGGCGCCACCCGCCAGCCCCGATTATCGCCCACGGCGTTTGGCGCCCAACTTTTGTGACCCGCTGACATGTTCGGGGGCCAGGAGACCCCTCCTCTAGCTTGGTCCCCCGCCACGAACAAGCAGTCCTTAGGCTTGGCATAAAGCCTGACGTCATCGGGACCAGTGTAGGTGTTCCTCCATGTGTGCGCTACTCTGCATTAAGGCATTAAGCCCATAAGCATGATTTACGGTTATATTGTGCAATAACTGTGTACCGGCATATCACTTTGAGAGCTCTATTTGAATTATATATATTAAGGGATTGTAAATAACGATCCAAAAATAAATGCTGGTATTGGTAGATGTTTCGGCTTATTAAATTGATGGCCTATAGGCTTAACACCTTGACCAGACGGGATGGCCGAATGAGTTAGAGTGTCCGTCTCCCATGGGATCAGAGGTTCGAATCCTGGTCGAGTCAAACCAATGACTTAAAAATTGATACTTGTCGCTTCCTCCTAGCCAGGCGCTCGGCATTATTAAGATAGGGCAAGCAGCAGTGGAATGAGGAAGACCAATCGTCCACAATTGAAATTTTCCCTGCTTAAACAACTAATGTACCAACAACAACAACAACAAAAATGTTGACGACGCTCCACCGCAGAGTAGCGCATGCTGCATGGAGGAAATCTACACTGGTCCCTGCCTACAGGTCTTCCATATATGGTCCGATGTGGTAATGGTTTGTGCCAAGCCTAAGGACTGCTTGTTCGTAGCGGGGGACCAAGCTGACCCCTCCCCGCCCAGACTGGTCGTGTTTGGTGGAAGTAGATATCAACTGACGTTATGTGTGTAGGTAATCGTATGGGACTGGCGGATGGTGTCCCAGCAAGGCAGCATTATAAAGCCGCCATGAGTCTGCACTGTCAAGTCAGTGCACACCTCAGGGTGCAAAAAAAAACTGGATAATACAAGCCCAGAATACACTCCCCTCATGAGTATCGTATGCGTCCCAACAACTGTGCATGGCGTTCTGCGAACACGGTACAGTATAACCCCGTTAAACCAAGCTCGGTTAAACCAAACGATCGGTTAATCCAAACCTTTTTCGGCGGCCCGGCAAAATACTACCAATTATCATATAAAAAAGTTGGTTAAACCAAAGTCGGTTAATCCAAAGTATCGGTTAATCCAAGCAAAATTGTCGGGCCCCATGCCACTTCCGGTACAGTTAAATCAAACTTTCATGTGGTTTTAAGGTCATCTGAGACTTTTTTATATGATAAATAGTAGTATTTTGCCAGTTTGGATTAACCGATTGTTTGGTTTAATTGAGCTTGATTTAACGGGGTTATATTGTATATACATACAAATATTAATCCAAGTGTCTACATACATTGTATATTACATTCATAATGCACCCACGTTTTTGCCAAAGCCAAGTCAAAGTCGAAGCCAAAGCTCGGTTAAACCAATGATCGGTTAATCCAAACAAATTTCTAGGGTCCCTTCAAGTTTGGTTTAACGGGGTCATACTGTACCAACAAAAATCACCCCAGCACCTACCAGGGGCGTAGCTAGGCGTACGCCAAAACGTCCATATCGTTTTGTAAAAAAAATTTTTATTAACAAATAATAAAGAGAGAGAGGAGGCATGTAGTAGTCACGGAGTGTCGAAAACTCAAGTCTTCGTTGAATAAAACAAACTTTACTTTGGCTAACTTTTGAGATACTTGAAGTACGAACATAAATTTTGGCAAACATACCAAAACTCTGACTCCATGCACTTCTGCACTACCGGGTTCTATTAAATTGATTCAGCATCCCCTTTTACGTGGCAACAAATGCTTAATAAGTGCATCAGTATCTAAGTTAGGTTACGTAGAATCAAATGTAAATAATTGTTTTGCTTTTGTAAATCTGATGCTTTGTCACACTGTGCAGCTTTAAACTAAATAGACTGCACTTGCCTAAGCTGCAAATGTGCACCAGTACATGATTAACAACAAATTCACGGGTTTTGTTCCTAAAGGCCCAGTCACACCTCACCAGACTGAGTACCGGACACCAGCGGACAAAGAATTTTCTAGTCCGGTCCTTTCCAGTGACAAAATCTATCGAAATGTATCTAAATGGAGCGTAATTGGGTCAATTGCTGCCGGGCAACCGGACGAGAACCGGACGGACCGACCATCAACCGGACACGTACCGGACTGTATTTTTTTGATTTTCTTGGTATTGTCGTGGGGGTGATGAAAATGGGAAATATTGCGCCGAGAGCGGGACTCGAACTCACATCTCTTTGCATTCCGGGCCAGTGTGCTAACCATTACACCACCTAGGCTCCCTGATATCAACACACTACCCAAGCCTACCTGTCTACGTGGTTACTTGCCTGAGAGGTCAGTGCCGACTACTACAGTATATATATCTTTTATTGACGTTCTCGCCACCGGACAATTCCGGAAGCAAACCGGACACCAACGGATGGGTACCGGACACATACGGATTGGTACCGGACATAAATCGGACAAACCAGACACCAACCGGACACGTCAGTCCGGTGGTGTCCGGTAGAAGTTTTGAACACGTTCAAAACTTGTACCGGACACCGCCGGATGGGTACGGACATGTACCGGACATTGCCGTACATCACCGGACAATGTCCGGTTCATGTTCGGTTCCCCAGTCCGGTAAGGTGTGACTGAGGCTTAGCGGAATCATCTCCCACCACAAACGCTAGTATTGTGTCTCTTTTCCTTAAAGTTTGCCTAGTTCGATCAAAGCACCAAATTTTCTAAACCAAAACAATTACCTAGATTTGATCCTACATATCTAACTTAGATAATGATGTACATATTACGTATTTGTTGCCGCATAGAAGGGAATACTGAGTGAATTTACTAGAAGACGTTACTGCTGAAGCCTATGGTGTCAGAGTTTGGACATGTTTGCCAAAATTAATTTTGAATGTTTGCACTTCAAATATCTCCAAGTTAGCCATTTATAAAAAAAACTACTTCAAGCTAAAGTACAGTAGACTATAACAATTTAATATATTTATCTCCGAAAAGTGATAGAAACTCAAAACCATCGGACTATGCAATTCTAAGGTACTGCCAAAAGGTCCTCGATTCTAAAGGCCCGTCAGATACACGTTAGTGGACGTAGTTGAACGTAGTGGAGGCTAACGTAGTTGAACCTAGTTGAACCTAGTTGAACATACCGGCATCTGTACTTCTCCGTCATGCTAACTTGGTAAAAACGTGGGTGGGCCGTGAGTTCCAATTTAATCTCTGGACATGTTCAAAAGGGTGCTACGTTAGAGGCTAACACACTGTGGTGAAGTCTCTGTACTGTTAATGTACTCTAGCATACTCTTTCGTACTCTAGCATACTTTAGCATACTTGGACATAGTTGAACATAGTTGACAGTAGTGGAGGCTAATGTACATTGAACGTAGTTGAATGTAGTTGAATGTACCAGCATCCGTGCCGTAACGTATTTATCCGTACCAAAACCTGCTGTACCTTAACGTTTTTCACCATAGTTTAACATACTTACACCACGTTTGACCCACGTTGATCTATCCTACATTCAATTACGTTCACTAACATGTATGTGACCACGGCTTAAAGAGTAGACACGGGAAGACGGACACTGCCACCTGATGTCGGCCATCAACTCTCTTATTAGAATGTTCTATACCTCTGATAATGGGTGAATTAAATTTTAGGGGCGATTAATAAAAAGGAATGCTGAATTCCATTTGTGAAAGGAAGATTGGCATCTCTACATACAAGCGTCTCCTCTGTCTCAAAGACCCTATAATACTAAGACGCTCACTCTGTATCTCTCCCATGGTAATGTAAATTTCGCAGTGCCACCTTGTGATGGGTTTGATCAGCCCGGCTGCTGGTTGGTGTTTCACATGTAAACACATAAAATTATATTATACATGAGATAGGTAAGTATGAATACACATCAATATGAAATTGCTATGAAAAAATACACATCATCATCAGCATCACCATCATCACACATCTTTCAGATTAATATATACATTTATACATATAATATAGCACCTGTTTTACCAAGAGAACAGCCAGCGCACCAAGTGGTGGGTTTGATTATTTTGATTACACAGTACAGGCTGAGTGAGCCATCTTAGTATTATAGGGTCTTTGCTTCGACCTCGGACGCTGCCCAGACCACGTTTCTTCTCGTTTTTTAAAACTTTATATTTACTTATTTTATTTAACTCGGTAGGGCGCCTTTGCCCAGCCAGATATGGTTATTCATTATCTGACGGTTGTGTTCTTGAATAAATACTGTGTCCGCCCTCTGTCGTCCTCGTTGCCTGCATTCATTGCATATATTATTAATATATTCCATAGACACCAAGACAGGCGATATGATTGGAACAAATCGATCAATCTGGCTGGGCCAAAAGACCCTCCATTACAGCTTATTAAAGCAACATTCGGTGAGGAAATAGGCAGATGCGGAGTGATGGCAGCAGCACCTGGAGGGAGAAGTGGGAAACAGAAAGGTGCCTGCCTAGTAGCAGACCAGTTCGCCCCCCAGGTCGCTCACTGCCTCCCTCAAGGAGCTCAAATAGCAGTTGGACGTTATAGTAGTTTTGTTGTTGTTTTTTTTTTTGTCCATTAGTTGTTTAAGCAGGGGAAATTTCAGTCATAGACGACTGGTCTTCCTCATTCCTGGTCGATAGAAAGCCCGAGCCTACACTTTTACCGACCCAAGGGATTTTTAACCTCCCACACCACATAGGCATGGTATGAGAGCAACCGGCATTTGATGACACTGTAAGTTATGCACAGCGTGGAAATCCAAATTGGCAGAGCTGGGGGCACGGGGAATCGAACCGCCGACCCTCAGATTAGGAGTCTGACCTAGAAAAAAGTCAGACACTCTAACCACTCCGCCACAGAAAACGCCACTTAGTTGACACATATCCGCACAAATACAATTAGAGTAGATAATGATTACAATCATCAGACAATTACATAATTAATAATACGCGTATAATAAATTGATACATTCCATAATAATAACTATTTATATAATGATATGGATATAATTATATACCTAGATATATACTTCTCAGGCTAAGTGCTTTAGGGGGCAGTGACCGGTAAGTACCATAAAACGCCAGTGGTGGCGCCACTGGAGTCTTTAAGACGCGCAGCAAATGAGGCAGACAGGCCTGCCGAAACGCACATTGGTTGAATAATACGATATAATTAATACAATAGTAAATAATAAGTAAGCAACCCCTTCCTGTCGAAGATTTATACACGGATTTATATACCAACTATATATATGCAAGGTGATGTGCACTATCAGATTCTGACACAGCTTGGGGCCTGGTGTGCCTTAAACAACGGAGGTGACATTATGTTAATTGCACAACTATATGAGTGACATTAAATTCCCATCCATATGGTAAACAATATGCAAGAATGGTTTTTGTCAACTCCAGGCTCACCCTGTAAGGTGGTGACTCACTGTGCAGTGCCTACAGTGTACCTAGGACACAAACTCCACACCTACTACACGCCATAAGGAGGCATGCCGCCTTGCACGTGTACCTGGGTAAACAAACCCCACACATACTGCATTACACTCCATATAGAGTGTTCCTGGGTACACAAATCCCTCACCTACTGCACTACACTCCTTAACGAGGAGTGTTGCCATAGTGTTCCTGAGTACACAAACCCCACACCTACTGCACTACACTCCTTAACGAGGAGTGCTGCCATAGTGTTCCTGAGTACACAAACCCCACACCTACTGCACTACACTCCATATCGAGACGTGCTGCCAGTGTTCCTGGGTACACAAACCCCACACCTACTGCACTACACTCCGTAACGAGGCTTGCTGCCTTACAGTGTACCTAGGTACACAAAACTAATAGTTCAATTATATTATGCTTCTATTATCGAACAGGATTTGCATGTGGTTATTATTGCAACTGAGTGATAGTTTCATTTATGTACCAACATATTGTACTGAGCGGCTGGAAGACCAGTGCTCTGGCGCTGACAAAAGGCATTATTCACTGAATAAACTACATTTTAGTGGTATTTTTAAACACACACAAAACCCACTCCTACTGCACTCCATAACGAGGTGTCCTGCTGTACCGTGTACCTAGGTACACAAACCCCACACCTACTGCACTACACTCCATAACGAGGCGTGCTGTCCTACAGTGTACCTGGGTACACAAACCCCACACCTACTGCACTACACTCCATAACTAGGGTTGCGGTCCTACAGTGTACATGAGTACACAAACCTCACACCTACTACACTCCATAGAGAGGCGTGCTGTCCTACAGTGTACCTGGGTACACAAACCCCACACCTACTGCACTGCACTCCAAAACGAGGTTTGCTGCCGGCCTCACTCCGGGTTTGAAGTGACGCTCTGCTGACAGATTAGGCATAATTTATTTGCGTTTGAAACACATCCGACAGTTGGCTGGCAGCCAATGCGAGGTGTGGACTGGAGTCTCTAAACACCGGGACCACATCAACAACACCAGGCGGCGAGCCCGAGTGTGCATGCAGGGTAACACTGTTTTAAAACAAATAGGGGCCTACACATATTTTCTATTTCTACAAAAATCATGATACTCTCCGTCGTTTTCTTTGTGTGCATAAAATGTATTGAATAATTTAGGCTAAAGCTTAATTAAGATCACATTTTCAAAACCAAAACAATTATTTAGATTTGGCCGGCACAATGACCTGACATCCCACTCAGTCACATTATCCTGACACCGAGCCAACCAGTCTTTGTCCTATCCTAATAATGCCGAATACCTGGCTAGGAAGCGACAAGTATAAATTTTTAAGTCATCGGTTTGACTCGACCAGGGTTCACACCCGTGTGTTTGAATCCCACGATCTACCAAAATGGGAGACGGACGCTCAACTCAGTCGGCCATCCCATCTGGTACTATCGCATGAGCGTCAGGATGAAATTCACTTGGTTCTAGATCAAATCTTCACCTCCGCTAGGGGTGAATGATGACCATCCTTAAATCTGAGCTAAACCTGTTCTTCCCTCTTATAGCGATATAGCGAATGGTAGACAGGAAGTGTGAACCTTATTTGTCTCTCATTTTTGCTTGAGTGCAAGTAAATAAGCAACACAAGGAGTAATTAGTAGCATGTGGGGAATAAGGGGTCAAATTTCCCTGGATCATCAGCCCATGCGTTTTCTAATCTATTCTTGAATGAATTAATTGACTCCGCATCAATAACATTTTGTGGGAGACTATTCCATATATTTATGATCCTGTTTGAGAAACTATGTTGCCTTAACTTTGAAATGGCTCTGGGTTTTACTAGTTTGAGAGTATGGCCCCGACTGCCTTCTCTTTTATTCAAGGTGAAAAATTTGTTCATATCTATTTCATCAAAACCCTTCATAATTTTAAATACTTCAATTATAGCCGTGTTCACACGGGGAATGTAAATCGATTCGTAGAAAGCGACTTGCCTAGTTCGCCTCACATTCGTCGTGTGAACGGACGTCTGAGGCGGATTAGGGCTGATTCGACTCACGTGATGCGGATCCTGTAAACCACCTATTGGTGGTAGTTTACGTGAGGCGATTTCTGTGATGCGGTTAATTTTGCCCGTGTGGACGCACTGATGCGGATTAAGGAAGTGACACGCATGCGCAGTCGAGACCTTAGTTTGTTGACTTTCCGGTCGATCAAAAGCGCATATTATATAATTTAATTAATGAAACCGCTATCTATGCACAGATATTTTTTTCGTCATTTATTTGTAGGGTTTCACTGCCCAGCAGAAGTTTTGACCGTTCCAAACCAATACGAATCATTAAATACATATCTAGGTCGAACCCACACTCTCTGGTGCCAGCATTGTCGAACCCAAAATGGCGCTGGTTAGCCTGGACTTGCTCATGCGCAGATATCCACTTCCGCCTCACGCAGTGTCCGTGTGAACGGGCGCCTAATTCGCATCACCTGATTCGATTTGCCTGATTCGCCTCACATTTTGCCCGTGTGAACACGGCTTATGTCACTTCTTTTCCTTCTGTAGGAAAGGGTAGGAAGTTTCAATTCCCTAAGCCTTTGTTGTAAGAAGGATTCATTATAAACAAGCTGTGGAGGTCCTGGTTCCAGTGAGCAAGTTTATTCATGTTGGCGTTGAGTTGATGAACTGGGAGAGAACGTCACCATACCAAGATAACAGCCACTAAGTCCTCCATCCAACTTTTAAAGTCACCGAGTATACCTCACCCAGAAACAAACAAATCCAGCATGAAAAGCTCTCCAAACATACCTTTGCTTATTTTTTTTCAGTTCATGCAACTAAAGATGTGGGAGGAGAGTATTGAGGTCTGTGATGTATGAATGACATCATAGGTGGGATTCCCTCATCACATGACCTAAAGGGGTTCCCCACACACAGGGGAAGCCATGGAAACCACCAAGATGGCAGCCACAGAAAGCTCCCAATTCAACTTTTAAAGTCTATTAATCTACATGATTTAATCAATTATTCACACAGAAAGTAGCTGGTTATGATAAATAAACATTTGAACTTTATATTTATTATTTTAGATTGCAATTTCTAACATTTATTTCTCTATATGATTGTCTAAAAGTGTCAGTGCTGCTGGACTAAATAAAACACAACAGAAGCAAGCAATGTCAGCACTCTCCCCCCACATATGTAGTTGCATAAACTGAAAACAGGCAAAGGAATGCTTAGAGAGCATTTGTTGGAGTACGGGTCGTCTCTCAGCGACCTATAGCTGGTCCCTTTAAAGTCTATTAAAGTTGAATAGTCCGATGGTTTTGGATTCTGGTGAATTTATTTTCCTTCTCCATGGCCATTGTTCATGCATACTATGTACATGTTAGTCATTAGCTTCCTCTCTCGGTGGGTCGGTATTAATCTGATCGTTATAATCTATCTTGCTTTAGCTTGAAGGTACTTTTATTTTAAATGACTAACTTTTGAGATATTTTAAGTATTAACATGTAAAAAACTAGTTTTGGAAAGCACACCAACACTCTACACCATAGGTGTATGCAGTAACAGGTTCTATTAAATTGACTCAGTATTCCCTGCTATTTCTTTTGGTAAAGTTGTTATTCATCTGAATATGACATTTGTCAGTGCCGGAGCAATGGTGTTCTGGCCATCTTACTATTGGAATTGACAGTCTCAATAATCTAAGGTTGATCAGTGCTGTACTAGTTACAGCACCGTTAACAAATACTTTGGTTGATAACATTTTATAACAAACATACTAAGTATTAAGAATAAAACTCACTTCTCCCAACAGTATTTATTTATTTATTTCTGATACAATTTCAGTACAGGCTGCGGGGGTTGGTGATTGTCATGCATTTTCATGTATATGAAATTAAACATAATTACCAACCTTTATGGAATTTGATAAATGTCAGGAATAACGTAGCAATGAACGAAATATGTTGATGCTAGACGAATCGGTTCTTTAGAGAACTGTTATTGTTAAAGTAAAGTGCCATACTCACATCTGGAAATAATTATTAGAAAATAAAATCGCTTAACATTTTTTTTATTTATAAAGAATGAAAACTTTGTAATTCATTTTCAGTTGGCATATTGCATCTACTACTTTTTTAGTACAGTAGCCCCTAAAGTAATACATGGTCAGGGGCCCAGCTTGGGATTTCTAAGTGGTACGCAGATGGAATAAAACACTATTGGAATAAAATGTGATGGAATAAAATGCTATAAAACATATTTTAAAATAAAGAGAAACAATATCTCAGGTGGTACGCAGCTGCGTACCTGCGTACATGGAAGACAGGCCCTAGTTGGTCAATTATTCCAGTTTTAAAAGGGACCCACTTAGAAATGTGAACACGTTAGTGACACGTGCACTTCTGTAAAAACAAACACTTCTTGATGGCAAGTCCTTGACTTCCTTGTAATGAGTGCTATGGAGTCGCCACCTAGTGGTTCATGTTCATACTAAATACGGACTTAACACTGCTTAAGGGGCTGTCACATTACGGCGTATGGCGGGAGCGTATGGCGGCGTAGCCGCTTTACGTCATATACGTCGGCATACGCCGTATACGCTATGCATACGCTACTCATACGCCGCCAGATGCCGGCTTATGAGGCATACGCCGCCATACGCTTTCATAAATCCGTCCGTCCACATTTTGTTGTGCATGCTCAAAAAATCTTGACCTATGAGGGCGTATGGCCCATACGCTACTCATACGCCGGCATACACTCCTCATACGCCGGCATACGCTCCTCGTACGCTAGGGGTGTCACCGGCGTATCTCTAGCGTATGTATAACCTGTGAGTTACGTATGGAAGCGTACTCCTAGCGTATGCACAGCGTATGCACAGCATATGCACGCTACTCATATGCGCATACGCTACGTGTACGCTACTCATACGCTACTCGTACGCTCCACATGCCAATCAAAACTGTCAAAAAATGTCACAGCACGCTCCCATACGCTCCTCGTACGCTCCTCATAGGTTCCACATACGCTCAAAACCAGCCGAAAGGTCACCAAATGTCATCATAGGCCGGCACGCGCAGGACCTACGTAGGTTTTCAATACGCTCCCGCCATACGCCGTAATGTGACAGCCCCTTAAAAGGGACAAGCAGCACTTACTGTTGGAACACCAGGAGGCAGACAACAAGCGTTGCCCTCCTCTGACACGATGACTGGTTGCTTACATCGTGGTGCCCAGTACCTACCAGTGCCCAGAACATACCAGTGCCATTACCTACCAGTACCCAGTACCTACCTGTGCCCAGTACAGTACCTACCAGTGCCCAGTACCTACCAGTGCTCAGTACGTACCAGTGCCCAGTACCTACCAGTGCCCAGTACCTACCAGTGCCCAGTACCTACTAGTACCCAGTACCTACCAGTGCCCAGTACCTCACAGTGCCCAGTACCTACCAGTGCCTAGTACAGTACCTACCAGTGCAGTGCATACTAGTGCCCAGTACCTACCAGTGCCCAGTACCTACCAGTGCCCAGTACCTACCAGTGCCCAGTACCTACCAGTGCCCAGTACCTATCAGTACCCAGTACCTCCCAGTGCCCAGTACCTACCAGTGCCCAGTACATACCAGTACCCAGTACCTCCGCGTGACTGGTACCTACCAGTGCCCAGTACAGTACCTACCAGTGCCCAGTACCTACCAGTACCCAGTACCTTCCAGTGCTCAGTACAGTACCTACCAGTACCCAGTACCTACCGGGTGCTGGCATAGTGTTAAGTTGAAGCATGCAGCAGTCGACGACACGCCGAGCACCAGCACCAGTTGGGCGGCCTTCCACCACCTCAAGGTCACAGTACGCCAACCAGTAGTTACTCCCGCAACCCTGTCACTGAGCTGCTCAACAATGTAATAGAACAAGTTCCAGGAAGCTGGGTTATAGACATACCCACATGAATTTGCAATCGAATATGACAAACATATTATTTAAATACTTACCTATCACATTGCCTGCTAATTTTGGAGTGAAGAATGTATTAACTCATGTGGATTAATACATTTTAAAAGCCAAATCGAGAGAATTCAGTGGCTGCCATCTTAGTTTTTTTTCATTCTCTCCCATTTCATCAGCCCTACTTCAATATTAATAAATACTGGATGCTGGAAGCAGGAGTTCCACCTCTTATTTGCAGTTGCCATGCCAAAGCAGTTTTTGTGCGGATTTTAACATAGTTGTACTTTACGCCTACTGCGGGTAAGGGTGAATATTTTTATCTAGGTCACATATAGATAAGAGATTCACCTCGTACTACAGTAGCCTGAGTAGGGGTGAAGAACAACCCTATATAAAAAGTGGAGAAAATGTTGGTAAATGAAATGAGCACATAAATTCGTAATCCTATATTTATCCTCAACTTTTAAACTGATTAGTAGATTAAGTCCAGGAGATAAATGAACTTTGAAGTTTGAATTGATAGGGCCCACATATCCACATAGCAGCCATTGGCAGGAAATTGAGAGGTTCCTGGGTAATAATCCAATCTAGGTCAGGAAGCTGTCACTTACATTGGCTGAGGTAGTCAGGTGGTGAACCGGTGTAGCAGAAAATCGCAAACCCTGTAAATCACAAAGCCCCCTTCTGATTTCATAGGAAATTGCAAACACCCATGCCATATATGGGCATGGGGGGTTTGCAATTTCCTAGAAAATCACATATCCCCCCTGGAAATCGCAAACCCCCCATATTTGGCAGTCTTTATCTTAATGAAAACATCTTTGTGATAGTCCAGTTCGTAATTCAGACAGCACATGCGCTGAAAACGTCTTTTATTCACAGATGTCGCCACTGTGGCCATTCTAAAAGCCAGGAAAAGTGTAGTCGGGTTCCAGTACCCATGTTTTCCACTAGGTGGCGACCTCTGTTGAAACAAAGGCCAGGTGACCAGGCTAGGTAAAGAGGTGCAGCAATATCCTGGTTATTATCCCTCATTTTCAGGATCGGCAATGTAAACAATGTCGTTAGGAAAATGGCCTTTTTAGTTCCAACCATTATTTACTAGTGTGTTAGTTGAATATTACAAAATGCTACAAAGCATGGGGGGTTTGCGATTTCCAGGGGGGGGGGGGTTGTGATTTCCTAGGAAATAACAAACCCTGGGGTATGCAATATCCAGGGGTTTATGATTTCCTGCTACACCGGTTCATTCAAACATGGTGGATTTACTGATTTTGTGTCATTATGCCTTGATATTATGTGATTTGAAACACTCTGGAGAGTATACGTTGAGAGAAAACATATACAATCGGATTGTAGCTATTGGATTTTAATCAAGAGAACACCAAACTAAGACCATCAACCATGAGACACATTTTCTCCAACTTTTACATATTGTTGTAATTCACCTCTGAATGGAGTCAGAGGTGAATCTTTTATCTAGGTCACGGAGTATGCCAACCAGCAGGTGTAATGAACCCAGTGCATAGTCCGGTTGCCGAGATGGTGTTCGATGTCATATTTGACAGCGTGGTACACTAAAGCTGTTTTATCAAAGGGTACATTATGGGGCAAATCGATGAGTTCTAGGTCCAAAGTGCATGAAGGAATAACTGAGTATATGCCCTTAAAGTGGCACAGTCTGGAATTTTCTTAGATAAATATATTAGTTTGATTGCTTTAATCTACTTGTTTTTAGTTTTGTTTTGAGCAACTGATTATAAATGGCTCTATTCGAAGTGAAAACAATCAATCTAATTTTGGCATGCACATCAAAAGTCTGACATTATAAACTTCAGGAGTAACAGGTTCTATTAAATGCCTACTGCATTATGGGTGGTTTCATGGTAAATGGGGCCAATGTATTTTGTAATATGTAATGATCAAAAACAATTATTGAAAGTGTACAGGAGTTATTTTCTTTATAGAACTGGTATTCTTACACTTTGGAAGGATAGATATGAAAAAATGATGGCCTAATACATACCTGCCAACTTTTGTTAAACAAAACTCCTAATAATAGAAATCCATCCGAGCGAAGCGAGGCGCGCAAGCGTTCTAATGGGGTCCGGGGGCATGCCCCCCCGGAAAAATTTGAAAAATACATCAACTTTACTCACTCTAGTATTTAGGCTGAAAACTGGTAATAATTTCCTTAATAATGTGTCTAAAATGTCTCTGAAAATGCACCAGAATGCACCATTTTTTTATGTATTTTTCAAATTTGTCCGGGGGGGGGATGGGGATTTTGAAAAAGGGGAATAATATGTTTATAATTCGTAGGGCGGAATGAGAATAAAGAAATCGTAATTATTCCGCCAAAATCGTAATAGTTGGCAGGTATGCTAATATGACATAGTAAAAAAACGCCTACATGTTCATTCCAAAGATATGGTGTTTCAAGGGTATGAATATGTTACATGGAGACGTGTACACTTTTATACAGCCTACAAGACCTTTATTTTGCATAGAATATTACCTGTTAGTCAATGAAATAATAAAAGAAGACTCTTACTTGAAATAAATGTTCATTCTGCATGCATATATATATTTTTTATATCTAATATTCCATGGTGATTAAACTGGTTCTGGATGTACCTACCAGTGCTTGTCCCTTGCTTGTTAAATCAGGAAACATGTTATCCTGGGAATATCAGAGCTTCAGTAAAAGAAACAGTTGCTATTGTTGCATGTGTAAGGCTATTTTCTAGTACCATGGCTAGTAATATACTAATATATAGTTTTTCTACAAAGCTTTATGAAAAGAATTTAAATTTATATCACATACTATTTTTGGTGTCCCCTTCTATTGTGTTACGTCCACAACTCAAAATTGGCAAGAATATAATCATCCTATTCAGATTTCTTTACAGTGCTTTACTTAGGGGATCACAACATAACAATCTATTGTTTCATGCAATAAACTTTCTTAAATAATTGTTTTGATTAATAAATCCACACTTGTTGATTAATAAGTCCACACTTGGGGCTGGCTACTCAATTAGTTCTTGTTTTTCTGAAAAAATTGTAACCTCAACTATCTTTTCCATCACCGTACCAGTATATATATGGACAAGAGTTGGCTACTCAGCTGAAGAATTAGGAAAATACAAAACGTAAATTTGTTAGCCTCATGTCACACTTTGGCCTCCATTTACTATGAAACAACCCACATCTATTTATGCGCTTTGGACTACCATGTTCAAGTTGAAGTTCTCTATGGCGGAGTGGTTAGAGTGTCTGACTTTTTTCTAGGTCAGACTCCTAATCTGAGGGTCGGCAGTTCGATTCCCCATGCTCCCAGCTCTGCCAATTTGGATTTCCACCGCTGTGTATAACTTACAGTGCCCAGTACATACCAGTGCCCAGTACCTACCAGTGCCCAGTACATACCAGTGCCCAGTACCTACCAGTGCCCAGTACCTACCAGTGCCCAGTACCTACCAGTGCCCAATACAAAGGCCGGTTGCTCTCATACCATGTCTATGTAGTGTGGGAGGTTAAAAATCCCTTGGGTCGGTAAAAGTGTAGGCTCGGGCTTTCTATCGACCAGCAGTGGAATGAGGAAGACCAGTCATCTATGACTGAAGGTTCCCCTGCTTAAACAACTAATGGACAAAAAAAAAAAAAAAAGTTGAATAGTCCCCTGAAAGAATCGAAGCTTTGAAATCGAAACACGTATCTAGATTTGATCCCAGATAATATGAATAAAGGTGCACAAACTGCACTTGATTTGGACAACAGTCAACAAGGTACTGTCCTCGGGCCTCCTTGTTTTATTGATTGTTGTTGGTTATTAACAAACATGAGTCAAGAAGCGCAAATAAATATAGCTTCAGTCTAGTCTTAAACAGCCAAGTATTGCCTCGTCGGGAACATGGCACTTTGTTTGGAAGATTGGCGATATTCATGGCTGCTTTAGACTAGATTCTCCTAATCTAATTGGTGTAATTTGATTGCTTACAAACAGAAACATGCAGAACTGACTGCAGAACACGGTTAATTCTATTATTACATGCTTTGACAATGAATAGATCGGGGACAACATGGAGGAAGGTGATGTATGAGCGGGATACATGAGCAAGATACATAACTAAGATACATGAGCAAGATACAAAATTAAGATACATGAGCAAGATACATAACTAAGATACATGAGCAAGATACAAAACTAAGATATATGAGCAAGATACAGAACCAAGATGCATGAGCAAGATACAGAAATAAGATACATGAGCAAGATACAGAAATAAGATACAGAACTAAGATACATGAGCACGATACAGAAATAAGATACATGAGCAAGATACAGAAATACGATACAGAACTAAGATACAGGAGCAAGATACATAACCAAGATACATGAGCAAGATACAGAACTAAGATACATGAGCAAGATACATACCTAATATACATGAGCAATATACAGAACTAAGATACATGAGCAAGATACAGAAATAAGATACATAACTAAGATACATGAGCAAGATGCAAAACTAAGATACATGAGCAAGATACAGAACTAAGATACATGAGCAAGATACAAACCTAATATACATGAGCAATATACAGAACTAAGATACATGAGCAAGATACAGAACTAAGATACAGAACTAAGATACATGAGCAAGATACAGAACTAATATACATGAGCAATATACAGAACTAAGATACATGAGCAAGATACAGAACTAAGATACATGAGCAAGATACAGAACTAAGATATATGAGCAAGATACAGAACCAAGATACATGAGCAAGATACAGAAATAAGATACATGAGCAAGATACAGAAATAAGATACAGAACTAAGATACATGAGCAAGACACATAACCAAGATACATGAGCAAGATACAAACCTAATATATGTGAGCACGATACATAACTAAGATACATGAGCAAGATACAGCACCAAGATACATGAGCAAGATACATAACTAAGATACATGAGCAAGGTACATAAGTGTATACATGACCACGATACAGAACTAAGACACATGAGCAAGATACAGAACTGAGATACATGAGCAAGATACAGAACTGAGATACATGAGCAAAGTACAGAAGTAATATACATGAACAAGGTATAGAAGTAAGATACATGTGCAAGATACAGAAGTAAGATACATGAGAAGGATACAGACGTAAGATACATAACCAAGACACGTGAGTAAGATACATGATAATGATATATAATGAAGACACATGAACATGATACAGAAGTAAGATACATGAGCAAAATACAGAAGTGAGATAACTAATCAAGACACATGAGAAAGATACATGAACGAGATAAATGAACAACGCACATGGCATACACACTGACAATGCCATACACAATGATAGCTAGTACCCAGCAGACTAACAACATACACAATGATAGCTAGTACCCAGCACACTAACAATATACACAATGACAGCTGGGACCCAGCAGACTAACAACATACACAATGACAGCTGGTACCCAGCAGACTAATAATATAAACAATGACAGCTAGTACCCAGCAGACTAACAACATAAACAATGACAGCTGGTACCCAGCAGACTAACAATATAAATAATGATAGCTAGTACCCAGCAGATGAACAATATAAACAATGACAGCTAGTACCCAGCAGACTAACAATATAAACAATGACAGCTGGTACCCAGCAGACTAACAATATAAACAATGATAGCTAGTACCCAGCAGATGAACAATATAAACAATGACAGCTAGTACCCAGCAGACTAACAATATACACAATGACAGCTGGTACCCAGCAGACTAACAACATACACAATGACAGCTAGTACCCAACAGACTAACAACATACACAATGACAGCTGGTACCTAGCAGATGAACAATATAAACAATGACAGCTAATACCCAGCACACTCACTACATACCCAATAACAGCTGGTACCCAGCATACTAACAACATAAACAATGACAGCTGGTACCCAGCAGACTCACTACATACACAATGACAACTGGTACCCAGCAAACTAACTACATACACAATGACAGCTGGTACCCAACAGACTAACAAACTACATACAAAATGACAGCTGGTACCCAACAGACTAACAAACCACATACACAATGAGAGCTGGTACCCAGCAGACTAACCACATACACAATGACAGCTGCTACCAAGCAGACTAACCACATATGCAATGACAGCTGGTACCCAACAGACTAACAAACTACATATACAATGACAGCTGGTACCCAACAGACTAACAAACCACATACACAATGAAAGCAGGTACCCAGCAGACTAACAAACTACATACACAATGACAGCTGGTACCCAGCAGACTAACAAACTACATGCACAATGACAGCTGGTACCCAGCAGACTAACCAACTAATACACAATGACAGCTGGTACCCAGCAGACTAACACACTACATACACAATGACAGCTGGTAGCCAGCAGAGTAACACACTAATTCACAATGACAGCTGGTACCCAACAGACTAACAAACCACATGCACAATGACAGCTGGTACCCAGCAGACTAACCACATACACAATGACAGCTAGTCCCCAACAGACTAGCAAACCACATACACAATGACAGCTGGTACCCAGCAGACTAACAAACATACACAATGACAGCTAGTCCCCAACAGACTAACAAACCACATACACAATGACAGCTGGTACCCAGCAAACTAACAAACCACATACACAATGACAGCTGGTACCCAGCAGACTAACCACATACACAATGACAGCTAGTACCCAGCACACTAACAAACTACATACACAATGACAGCTAGTACCCAGCACACTAACCACATACACAATGACAGCTAGTACCCAGCACACTAACAAACTACATACACAATGATAGCTAGTACCCAGCAGACTAACCACATACACAATGACAGCTAGTACCCAGCAGACTAACCACATATGCAATGATAGCTGGCACCCAGCAGACTAACAAACTACATACTCAATGACAGCTAGTACCCAGCAGACTAACAAACTACATCCACAATGACAACTGGGACCCAGCAGACTAACAACACACACAATGACAGTTGGTACCCAGCAGACTAACCACATACGCAATGACAGCTGGTACCCAGCAGACTAACAAACTACATACACAATGACAGCCAGTACCCAGCACACCACGTGTTGACCCCGGCGTCCCGCTGACCCCCTAGTCTAGCTCCATGTCCGGTGACGACTCTGCCCGGCGGCGTGCCTCAGCCATACCGGCCAACATCTGCACGAGCGACCCGCCGCTGCTGCGTTTGAGTGAGTCGAGGGCGTGGCACACGTTGTGCTGCGTCAGGTTGGCCACTTCCTGCAGCGCGCGCAGCTCCGCCTTCTCCTTGCGCACGAGCGCGCCGTACTTGCGCCTGGCGAGGCGCAGGATGAAGGCGAGGTTCTGCATCGAGTGGTTCAGCTCCTTCATCAGTTCGACGGCATCGCTGCTCTTCTCGAGTGCGCTGTACTTCTGGAAGTTCTCGCTGTCCATGAGGGACGCGACCCCCTCCAGCTTCGACGTCTCTGAGGGTTGGTCAAGGACACGGGACAGTGCTGAGTGCTGGGTGAGCTCAGGGACTGGCTCAGGGACCGATCAGGGACCGGCTCAGGGACCGACCCAGGGATCGACCCAGGGACCGACTCAGGGACTGGTTCAGGGACCGACTCAGGGACCGGCCCAGGGACTGACTCAGGGACCGGCACAGGGAGCGATCAGGGAACGATCAGGGACCAGCTCAGGGACTGACCCAGGGACTGGCTCAGAGACCGACCCAGGGACCGACTCAGGGACCGGCACATGGACCGATTGAGTGATTGAGCCAGAGACGAACCTCGGGACCGATTCAGGGAATGATCAGGGACCGACCCAGGGATCGACCCAGGGACCGACTCAGGGACTGGCACAGGGACCGATCAGGGAGCGATCAGGGACCAACTCAGGGACTGACTGAAGGACCGATGCAGGGACCGACCCAGGGACCGACCCAGGGCCCGACTCATGGACCAACCCAGGGATTGACTCAGGGACCGACTCAGGGACCGATTGAGGGACCGACCTAGGGATCGATTGAAGGACCGGCTCAGGGACCGACCCCTCCGGATGGGGCTTTGCAGGGCTACATTTTGACGGGTGGCAAATTTACTTTTAAAGAAGCGCGGTTATAGATATATAAAAATAACAGCCACACAAATTAAAGTTAAATAATTAAAAATGAATCAACATATCTATTTTTGATTCGCTAGTCACTCTCGGCAATAATTTATTTTTATTTTAATAACTAGACATCATATTCTGATTAGGAGCATTCTACCTAGCTTTTTAAATATTTATCTACAAATTTTAAGCCGCATGGCCATTTCCACGGATAGTTTCTAGGCCAATCTATATATAATACTAAACAGTGGTTAAGTTTTAGGGTCGTTCTGATCACTACTCCTCTGTTAATCGGCGCTGCCACTGCGCATCATCGTACTCCAGTGATGCTTCACCATGTATGGATTGTTAATAGCCTGGTTCTTGTTGTGCCCAATGTACATATTTCATATTAATTTTGATGGTTTTTTTAACTAATTTTGATCACTTTGACCAGAGTGGCATCCATTTTGAGTCATATAACCGCGAGTGTTGTTAACTCTGCCATTAGATAGCGCAACTGACATGGTTTACAGCATAAGGGTACAGATGAATCGCACCAGATGCCGACACTATATTGAAACAGGACCGTGCACAAGTCCAGAATATAGCAGATAATGTCGATATATAATGGTCTCTGAATATAGGCAGAGACTGTGAATATATATACAGTGACAGTTCAACACAATATTGGTCAAGGGATAATGCGGAGCCTAGCTTTAACCCATGCTGCTCACTGGTTAAGGCTAGTAACTACATTATAACCCCGTTAAACCAAACTTGAAGGGACCCTAGGAATTTGTTTGGATTAATCCATCATTGGTTTAACCGAGCTTTGACTTTGACTTGGCTTTGGCAAAAACGGGGGTGCATTATGAATGTATAATGTATGTGGACACTATGATTATTGTTTTTTTATGTATATACAGTTTAACCCCATTAAACCAACCTCGGTTAAATCAAACGATCGGTTAATCCAAAGTTTTTTCGGCGACCTGGCAAAATACTACCGTTTGTCATATAAAAAAGTCTCAGATGACCCTAAAACCACATGAAAGTTTGGTTTAACTGCACCAGAAGTGGCCTGGGGGCAGACAATTTTGTTTGGATTAACCGATACTTTGGCTTAACCAAATTTTGTATATGATAAATGGTAGTATTTTGCCGGGCCGCCAAACAATTTTTGGATTAACCGATCGTTTGGTTTAACCGAGCTTGGTTTAACGGTGTTGTACTGTATATAGTATATGTATATAAGTAAAACAAAGCTTCACCTTACCAAGGGTTTTATATATCATACCTTGGAGAAATGAGCTGAATCAGTTCAGCACTTACCATGTAGTTTGAGTGTCTTGAGGTGCTTTGTCGTCCACTCGGTGACCTCAGTGACCTTTGCCGTGCGCCATTTTTTATGTCGAATGTCCTTCATAATCTGCTTTAGCTCGAGCTCGAGCGTCTCCAAAACGTTGGTTTGGTGCTGCCACCTGGCGTCACTCCGTCTGAAATGATCGGGGAACATAATGATTAGGATAGACGTACCTATACAGTTACTGGTATAGTTGACAGATAATTGTTGTTTTTATCGTATGTTTGTTTTTACAGAGATTATCAGTATCGCTGTTTCAATCCAAACACAGATGTGCATGAGTTTTGGCTTATCACATGTGTTTTCTGTGGCGGAGTGGTTAGAGTGTCTGCCTTTATTCTAGGTCAGATTCCTAATCTGAAGGTCGGTGGTTCAATTCCCCATGCCCTCACCTCTGCTAATTTGGATTTCCACCGCTGTGTATAACTTACAGCGTCATCAAAGGCTAGTTTCTCTCATACCATGTCTATGTGGTGTGGGAGGTTAAAAATCCCTTGGGTCGGTAAAAGTGTCGGCTCAGGCTTTCTATCGACAAACTGTCTAATGGTGAAAACAAGTCTATTCAGACTTATCCATGACAGGCAGTATAAATCTTCAAGAACAAAAATTACACCCAATTTCACCATTGCAGAGATGCCAACATTATGTGACCAAAAATAGGAAGATTTTAACATTTTATTAGGAAGATAAGTTTTTGTGCAGCAATATACGGCACGACAGTCGGACATACATCATCTACATAGTATAATCATACAATATATTATATGTATAGATAATTATATGATATACTTTTTCATACAAGTCCCATCATGCATCCCACCATGCGTCTACGTGTCATTTTCTAGGCTCTGCTTGCCACCTTGAGCTGCTGATGTCTTTAAGCTGCTGTAAGTAGCTGATTTTGCCTTTCGTATTAGCTGCTTGGAATATTTTTGCTTGTAGCATACATCACCCCATGCGAACATACATACTAGTTTTTTCGACTAACAAACATTCCAATTTTTCTAGGTGGATGAGAGTGAAAATTGGAAGATTTGCAAATGGAATCGTATTATCGGAAGAGAGTAGCCAAAATCGGAAGCTTTCCTACAAATCGGATCAGTTGGCAGTTGTTAGCAAATATTTTGTCAAAGAGATCAGAGTCCAAATGAAATAATCTGATTTAATCTAAAAACCAACAACTACATTTCACTTCACATAAAGTGTTACCTTACATTGCAAATAGAACATGAGTTGTGTCTAGTGGAATAGCTGAGAGCTTAACTTATCAATGTAGTATCATATTGCATGAAATAATTGATATCACTTTTATTAAATTCATATCAATGAGCGATATTAGGCACATTTCTCATAGACATAATTGCCCTGGCTTCCTAAATACTTAGTTCTAGAGTTGGCTCGCAACCGAAGATTCATCTAAGTGTGCATGCTCTGCAGAAATCAACTATATTTGCAACAGATGCAGTTCATTTATTGCATTTATATAAATATGTGATATTAATATGACAAACATATGTTTATATACATATGTGATATTAATATCAACCTGAACAAATGTAATGTTAACACTACAACCTGGGAAATAGTGGCCAAGGACAGGAGTTCATCGCGTGCTTCTATTCTTAAAGGCACAATACAGTTTGAGACTGGTTGTATATCTTAAGCTAAACAAAAGCGTCAGCAGACAAAAGATTGTCTCCTTCATCTACCAAACTCTCTGACAGCAGCTACACACACATGTCCAAGGTGCCACTGCGCATTCCGAGCACAAATTAGACTCATCGGCCATCAATAAGTTCACAACAAATGATGAGTTGCTGTCATTGTCGCCACCGATGGAAAATCAAGAGAGAGATATTAATACAAGCCTTTATAATAAATTAATGCATGTCAATGCATTTTAATGGCAATTAATGCATTTGGCAATGACAGAGTGAATGCCACCTGAAATTAGTGATTGCTCCAACTGCAAGCAAGCAATCCTCAAGTATGTTCATGAGACCCACCTCAGTGTCACGAAGAGTTGTTGTAGTTGGTTATCATTTTACGTCCTGGCAACATTTAAGGTCATATCAGGACGGGTACCGACTTGTGACAGTGCGCACTCATAGCGACTTTATAGTGCTGCCCCCGTGGGAGACCACGCCACAGGCACCGTGATCTGATATCCCACTCGATAACATTATCCTGACATTGAGCCAACCAGTCCTTGCCCTATCTTAATAATGCCGAGCGCCAGGCTAGGAAGCGACAAGTATCACATTTGTTTGACTCGACCAGTTTCAAACCCACGGGTTCGAATCCGACGATCTACCAAAACGGGAGACGGACGCTCAACTCATTCGGCCATCCAGTCTTGTGAGTTTCACAAAGAGTGAAAAACTTGTATGTGACACTATGTTCTGACTCGGCATAGCCAAGTAAATCGCTGATAGAGTAACACGATTCAGCACATGTCAAGTTAGCCGAAATAACCAACACGCAGAACCATTAAGTACTCATCATATAACATCCCATACAAACTTGGGATAGACTTAGTTGAGAATGGAGGTCAAACATACTCCATCATTGTAGATTATTTCATGCCCAATTTCGATAAATTGTGAATTTCAAAGACACTACTAGCAAAACTGTCATACAAGCACTAAAATAGACCTTTTGCAGACAGAGCCTTCCTCAATATCTTGCTTTCAATAACGGTCCACAATTCCATAATAAAGAATATGAACACGTCTAAAAACACCACACATTCACGCAAATATAATCAAAGTATCAGTATCCCCAACATAACGGCCAGGTAGGACGGTTTGCACAAACTGTGAAATGTATGATTTAAAAGAATTGCTAACTTGAAAACAAACACATTCAGTTGGCTTTATTAAACTATCGCAAAACACTACCATTCTGTGAACATTAAGACGCCTCAACAGCACATCTCCTCATGAGTAGACAATTGTGATCACACTTATGAGCCTGTCTCAAAAGGTGATAACTCTTCTTTTTTTTGGTCCACATAACGATTGACACAAAATAGCACTGAAACGGTTACACTGAAAACACAAGGACATTTGCTTCAAATCAATATGTATTCTATTGGGATTATGAAACACCATAAATCAGTTTATCCTGAGCAAATGCATAAACAGAGAGTATGTTGATCGTTACAATGGACAAAGTTTTGTCCCAAATTACTTAGCACCTTTTGACACAGCCTCACTTACTAGTTGTCAGGAAGTCTGAACTCAATGACACTGTACTACGTCCTGATATGACCTTAGATGTTGCTAGGACGTAAAACAACAACAAACAAACAAACATACAATACACCAGTAACAAGAAAAGGTCTCAAACCACATGGAAGAAATTGGGACAAAATACACAAATGAAACCAATGCACAAAATTAACTATGATAAAAACTCAGAACACCCTCAACAAAATCTGAAACCAGGCGATCAAATAAAATATAAAAACCATAAAGGAGAATGGGGGTCTGGAACAATAATCAAGCACACAGGCTTGATGAACGAGAAGTATGAAATCATGAACAGAGAACTTCACAAGTTAAATTGAAACAAGGTCCACGTATTTAAAACAGAAAATACACTGTATTCTGTGAATACAGAAGCACAAGCACAAAAGGATAACACCATAAAGCGTGGTGTACAATCAGCAGGGCCACCCCTAGATAAAAGATTCACCCCATACTTCCAGTACAGGGGTGAAGACCAGCCTTATATAAATACGGGCGAAAATAGCGTTAGTATGGAACAACAAGTAGAATGCCTGGCACCAGTGTCAAGTGGTTACTTATATCAGAACAGAGTTGATGAAATGGGAGAGAATGCAAAAAGACAAGATGGCGGCCAGAGAACACCATCGATTTCACTTTTAAATTGCATTAAAGTGTATGTTTTATTATATTTTCCAACTCAAAAGTAGGGGGTAAACATGAAGACATATACAAAGAATAAATGTTGCTTCTTAGATTGTGAAATTAGGCTCTCATAAAGACTCAGTTTTCGACCGTTTTTATATAAGGCTGGTCTTCACCCGTGTACTACAAGTACCGGCTGAATCTTTTATCTAGGCCACCCCTAGATAAATGATTCACCCTGTACTTGCAGTACAGGGCTGAATACCAACCCTATATAAAAGCTGTCGAAAAAGTGTGAAATGAAATGAGAGCCTGAATTGACAATCTAAGAAGCAAAACATATTCTTCACTCAACTCGATGTATTTATCCGCACTTTTGAGCTATATAAGATGATTATTAAATGTATAGATGTATGAAGTTTAAACTCGGAATCGACATATCCACATGTCAGCCATTTTGGAAGGGTCCAAGTTAGGTCATTTTCATTGGCTGAGGTAGTCAGGTGGTATATTGTCATTGGCTGATGTAGTCAGCTGGTACAAACAGTTCATTCAAACATGGAGGATTTATTTCATCACTTCAAATTGATTTTGTGTCAACATGACTTGACATTCTGTGATTTGAACACTCTAGAGTGTATATGTTGAGGGAAAAAAATATACGCTTGGATTGTAGTTATTGAATGTTAATCAACATAAGGTAGGACTGTCAAACTAAGCCTTTCTAAGGCCATCAATATCAAGACACTTTTTCTCCAACTTTTACATAGAGATGGAATTCACCACTGATACAGCGTTAGCATCAGCATCAGCAGCAGCGGTGAATCTTTAATCTAGGCCACCCCCACCCCACGACGTCATGCCTTGAGTATCTCGGTATAACCTAGATAAAAGATTCACACTGTACTTGTAGTACACGGTGAACGACAAAAAAGTGTAAATATGGGCAAAAATAGCTTTAGTATGGAACAAGAAGTAGAATGCCTGCCTCCAGTATCAAATGGGTACTTATATCGGCACAGAGTTGGTGAAATGGGAGAGAATGCAAAAAGACAAGATGGTGGCTATAGAACACCGTCGATTTCACCTTTAAATTCTATTAAACTATATGTTTTATTATATTTTTCAACTCAAAGGTAGCGGGGAAATATTAAGACATATATAAAGAATAAGTATTGCTTTTTAGATTGTGGATTTAGGCTCTCATTTCATTTCCCCGCTTTTTCGACAGCTTTTATATAGGGTTGGTATTCACCCGTGTACTGCGAGTACAGGGTGAATCCTTTATCTAGGTATAGCCATGTCAACAGACCCACTGTAAAATTAGATTTGTAAAGCCGCAAATTGACACTTGGTATAGGACAATTTAAGGCTAGGAATCTGCTACATAATTATTATTACCCTCAGCTAATAGCACATTGCCAAACCTCAAAATAAATCATGTTCCTCATAAATAAAATATAGGCTACTTGTAAAGAATAATAAAGATTAGCAGGGTTTGTTATTGTTAGTTTACATATCATATAATTGCATTTAAATTTTCCCCGTACCACTTAAATATCCAAATAAAACATTTTAGTGTTTAAGATAATGAATGGAAATAATTAAATAATGATGGTCAAACTCAAATCACCTAAAACTACCCTACAATGTGATAATTCATTTGTATCATTAAAAAAGAATTAAAAATGGGAAGAAAGGTAGAGGCCCTATTAAAGCTGCATAGTCCGATGAAATATCAAATTTTCAAAACCAAACCAATTATCTAGATTTGATTTGACATATCTAACTTAGATACTGATGCACTTATTAAGCATTTGTTTCTGCATAGAAGGCAATACTGAGTCACTTTAACAGAACCTGTCACTGCAGATGTCTATGGTGTCAGAGTTTTGATAAGCTTGCCAAAACTAATTTTCCATGTTTGCACTCTAAATATCTCAAAAGTTTACGATTTAAAATAAAAGTAACTTTCGACTAATGTAAAGTAGATACTAGTGATCGATCTAATATATTTATCTCAGAAAAAATACAGAAAATCAAAATCATCGGACCATGCACCTTTAAGTAAATAGACATTCCAATTTATCACTCATAATTAGGCCTATAGAACTGATGTGGTTAGATGTAATAAGGAGGGTTTCTCAAACACAAGGAAGAGTCAATATTTCTGTGTATTTCAATGTAACAACAAGAACACTGCATGAAGGAAGTCTTTCTGTCTGAGGAGTACAGCTCTTCAATACAATGCCAGCTTACATTAGAAATCAATCAAACTGCAGTGTACAATCATTCAAAAGGCAGTTTGACAAGGTGTTAACAACAATACCAGATGAACCACAGGTTTCAGGATACACCCAGCTAACACCAGCAGATTCAGTCATTACTGCAAATGACAAAACTGAACAGAGCATCCTCACCACATGTGATGGGCTCTGATGGTGGAGTCTCCTACTTGGCCTGAGCATATTGCTCAAACACTCTAATCTAATCTAATTAGCAAGCTTGCCAACACTCGGACACCATAGCCTATGGTATAGGCTTCAGTAGTAACATGTTCTATTATATTTATGCAGTTTTCCCATCTATATGGCAACAACTGTGTAATAAGTGCATCATTATCTAAGTTAGATATATGTAGAATCAATTTTAGATAGTTATTTTGGTTTTGAAAATTTGATGCTTCATCCGACTATGCAGCTTTAAGTCAGTAAATACTTACTAAACTTAAAAGTAACTTGAACAAGTCACATTTACTGAGTTGTTATGGTATACTGACTTACACTTAGTTAGGTAGATCAGCTAAAATTTCAATTTCAAAAGGATTTATCATATAATAATGATTCATGTTTGTTGTTGTTTTACGTCCTACCAACATCTAAGGTCATATCAGGACGGGGTATATTAGATACAATATTCACCCCGTACTGCTGCAGTAGGGGTGCAAACCAACCTTATGTAAAAGCTGGCGAAAATGCGGGTCAAAGAATTGAGAGCCTAATTTTACAATCTAAGAAGCAACAATTATTCTTTACATATGTCTTATTGATAGCCCGCTACCTTTGAGTTGAAAAATATAATATAATATATAGTTTAATAAGATTTAAAAGTGAAATTGACGGCGTTCTGCGGCCGCCATCTTGTCTTTTTGCATTCTCTCCCATTTCACCAACTCTGTGCCTATATGCATAATATTGGTAGCCATTTGATACTGGAGCCACATACTGGAGCCTCACTTCCATACTAACGCTATTTTCGCCCGTATTTATATAAGGCTGGTCTTCACCCGTCTACTACAAGTACCGGGTGAATCTTTTATCTAAGCATATATATGCTCAACTATGGAATATTCTAGCCGCTATTGCATTATTACGATACATTCCCGTTTTAATAATAATTGTGTGCAGTGTGGCGAGCACCATTCATTTCTACAGTTGACTATTGCAGCTCAGCCTGATGGGGTTTGCTGCCTTTCCTCTGAGGAAAAAGGAATGTGGATAACATTAACGGTTTTTTAAGACAACAAAAAGCCAATGCATTTGAGCATTATCGTTTTTGTTAATAAACGGAATAATCGTGTTTTGATATCTAGGTGCACAGCCCTAATCACAACAGGCTTGTCAATAAACAGGGTAAACCAAAACTGTCTATTAGTTGTGTGTTCAGCCAGGCTCCTGTATAAGACATCAGTGGCTGGGTAAAGCCATCTTGTTATGTCAAAAAGAACGTCAAGAATAACTCAGATGTCGAAGTTGATAGATATTGAAGTAGCATAATTAGCTCTTATTTGTAAGTAATCCCCACCTGTTTTTTCTAAATGCCATATCCAACGCCTCCTGTGTGATTTTGATTTGTTTGTCAAGGTGTTCTCCTTGTTTTGCTTCTATACCCAGGTCGGACATTCCTTCTGGATGAGCGAGAGAACCGTCTTTTTCTCCCAAAATGACACGACCGTCTGGGGATATAAGGAACACCGTTGCCTTATTCAGTGGATTTCCTTTACGATTAGTCAAAGCGCTACCGATAATATAATATCCCGTTTCCGTGATGCCAAAGTCATCATAGACTTGAGGCTCGTTTGAATTTCTGCCGAAGTTAACAAATTCCTGAAATGGCAAAATGTCTTCCCCGTCAGACTCTGGCAGATTTGTGTCGGGGTGCTGGTTCTTGTTAGTAAACGCACGCTCTTTATCGACGTGGGAAAGCTTCTTCGATTTGGGCATTGCTAATTTCTTTACAACATCGGTTTCTAATGCACAAAGCTAAGTCAAACCATACTGTTACCTGTTGGAAACAGTTAGGTAAAATGTGTTCTGTTCTGTCCTCATGTCAGGCGACCATGCTTTGTGTGACGTCACACGTCAACAAAATATCACTTTAGTAAATCTCATCGAAGCGTTAACTTAAAGCATATTAAATATATAGCGAAATATAATACATATATTTTCTTAGTAAAAGAAAATTGTCAGTGTGGAATTTAAAGAAAAGAGATGATTGCACAAATCACGCAACGGTGAGATTTTGATTGCCAGTGTGTTGCTTGGATACGAGTATTATCAGTATATTTTGTTGGTGTCGTAAAGTAGTCTTCGACATTAATTTGCTTTGGGGCATTTTAAAACGACAAAAATATTCTCCTTTCTTTTCTTTTTGGAATGGTCAAATCAAATATATGGGGTAAAGCTCATGAAGTTATTTAACATTACGTACAAGCCTATCCCCCTTTATGGTGGCACCAGTGACCCTGTCCCTGACCCTGTCATTGAGTGGAACGTATCACACAGTTCATGGTTACACTGTCCCTGGAATTTAGTATATGTTTGTGGAATAATGTATGGAAATTGTGAATAAAAAATGTTTATATGTCTAAATGTCAATCTCCGATAACCGATTTCGTGATTCTAACCGCGCATGCGCTGAAAACTGCTGCCAACAAAGCTCGGCCGTATTCGATTATGACGACCCGGGCGACTCGAGTCACCCGAGTTGGTAGGATTTCAAATAGAACACCGCGAGTGGAGTCGACAAATACACGTGCCGTGTGGTACGACCCGCCCCAGTAATGCCTCGGTCACAAATGTATTATACCCCTGTCACACTACGACGTAACGCGGTTGCGTGAGCCGACATAGGTGAAATTTGCCCATTATGACGAAATACGTTGAGATACATCGAGATACGTCGAGATACTTCGAGATATGTCGAGATACGTCGAGATACGTTACTCGTTCATTAAGCCTACATCGAGATACGTTGAGATACGTCGAGTTACGTCAAGTTACGTTGAGATACGGTGACACACGTCAAGCGACGTAGCTCGAAGTAAGGCCGTTACGCTGGGTTATGTTGGGCTTACATTGCGTTCACGTTAGGCTTACGTCAAGATACATTAGATGTTCGTTAGAGCTACATCAGTTTATGTTGAGCTACGTTGACTTACAGTAGACTGACAGAGAGCCTGGAGGAATATGCAGCCCGCAAGCTGACAATGTGGTGCTAACGTATCTCGACGTAGGTCTAAAATGTCTCTGACATGTGTCTAACATTAGTCTAACATAAGTCCAAAGTGTCTTGACGTATTCGACGTAGTTGACGAGCGGCTGGCGTGTGCATAACATATGTAACGTGCGCCAAAGTTCTTCAAATGTAAGCGAACGTGGAGTGAACGTGGTGTGAACGTGGTGTGAATGTTTTGTCTTCGAGTATATAAAGGCTTCCATTATGCTCACATCGAGCGCGTTGAGCGCTCGCTGTCCTTACACTGAGCATGCTGGACTGTCATTAGACTGACGCTGCTCACTCGTGGGCCTGACGCTGACTCACATTACGAATTACGTCAGTATTACACACAGCTACGTTAGGGCGGGCATAATTATGCGAGTCCTATGCTAAGCCGACTCTAGGAGGCTTGTTAGCCTTATATTGGGCCAAATTTTGTTTTGACGTTCTAACTCATTGAGACATGTTACAACTACGTTGGACCGACGTTTCGCCTACGTCCACTACTTTGCACTGACTTCCAATTTGGCCTTGAAAACACCGAGAATTTCTACATATCTCGATGTATCTTGACATAAAAAAGTGTCTGGATTTCCAGGATTGCGGCCTGCGGCATTGCGATTTTCCAAAGTTAAGATAACTTTGTATGATAACCGCAACCGCTTGCGGCGAGCAAAACACCGAACGGTCACCGTACGGTCTGGCCGATGCGGCGAGTTACGGTCGCCGTAAGCACGCCGTAATGCATTTGTGACCGTAGCATAACTTTGGAAAATCGCAACGCCGCAGGCCGCAATCCTGGCAATCCAGACTCCACAACACTGTACTATCACTTTTGTTGACAGCCATGAAAACGTTGCAAAATGACTATCAATATGGTACAATATCCATGTTTGTGTGATCAATATTAAGAAAGTTATGACTTTTTTGTATATTAAATACATGTATAAATTCCACACAAACCGTACGATTTGTGAAGAGATAAACTGCAGGCCACAACGCCATAACATTTGCATAAACTGCAAGACACGCCGCATACCGCAGCACCGTACACAGCATTTGTGACCTAGGCAAAATTAACCTACATATCAGTCTGGTGGTATTATTATAAAAATATAAACACATAACTAAACTACTAACTGACTGAAACTTACAATCCTCCAAGGATAAATAATCCCATCATTACAAACAATCTACTTACTCAAACCTATATTAACCACATGTAGGCTAAGTCTTGGAATGATTAATATTGTTATTTCAGACGACGTGAGCTAGCTGCTGATGACAATATGAGACTAAATATACATATATTGTAAATAACTGCATAGTCACCCGGCTCAAAGACCAGTGCCATGGCACTGGTAGAAGACTTTATTCAATTAATAAACTATATGTACAAAATAAACACAAAAAACGCATGTCTGATTATATTTAAGTTATTTGCAGCTGTCAAACATAGGCCTACATTCCACCTAAAACTGGCAGCCTTTGAGAAGCTGTCTACTTTTCCACCAAGATAAATACATTTAGGTGGAGTTTTATTATTTATTAATTGTACATTGTAGTAGTCAAAGCTAGTAGTAGTAATAATCATCTTATAAGTTATAGTCATACAGATCCTGGGTTTTCGTTGATTACACATGCGGCACGGAAAAGGTCTAATCTACATTTTAATATGGAGAAATGCTATAATAGTCCAAATTCCATGATTTCAAGTCATGACATAAGCCGTGTTTACAGCCACAACTTTAGGCCGAACTAGATAAGGCAAACTAGAGGAGGCGAACTAGTGTCGTGTCTACACACGGAGCGGTTTAAGGCGGAAATCGATATCTGCGCATGAGCAAGTCCATACTAACCAGCGCCACTTTCGGCTAGTCGACGTCGCCACGAGAGAGTGTGGGTTCGACCTAGATATGTATGGACTGAATCGTATTGTTTTGGAACGGTCAAAACTTCTGCTGGGCAGTGAAAACCTAAAAATAAACATGAAAAAAATATCTGTACACCTCTAGCCGGTTCATAGATCAAATTATATTATATAGTGTGACGGGCTTAATCCACTTCAAGTAAACCGCTACCGTCCACAGAAGCAAGGTGGGCCGACTTAAGTTCGTTCGCCTCATATATACTACCTCGCGAAGTGGTTTATTTGAAGCAAACTAGATGAGGCGACTTAGCCTGAAGTCGCCTCAGCGTAGTGTCTACACGACCAATTTGAGTCGAACTAAAGGAGGCGATTTATATGACGCGGCTTAACTCGCCCGTGTAAACACGGCTAAAGGCGGGTTTGTAAGCAAATTAAGCCGTTCTGATATGACCTTAGGTGATGTCAGGATGTAAACCCCTAATAATAAACCAACAACTTTCCTCCTTCCAACGTTAATGGTTCCCGAACAAACCGCTAGATGGCGACATGGTTTGTTGCGGCAACAACCCTCTATTCGCGAGGCCCGCATTGCTGTTTAGTTAGTGATACTCTGTTATAGCGCATCTTCTTATTAACATTTCCATAATTCTATTTCCAGATTGAAACTACACTCTACAAACACTGGAAACTGGCATAAACACATTGGCCGGCGTTTCAGCTCCAACTTTACATTACTGGTTTCCAAACGACCCGCTAGGTGGCTGCAATAAACCGACATGACCATCGGCAGTGACACCGTCACGTGTTCGTTCTCATACCAGCCTCTCCTTCTGCAGAATGCTACATTTTTAAGTCCATTTTTATGTGGTTGCTGAATGCAGTATTTAAGTCTGTTCTCCTTTTCCCTTAAATAGGCCTACGAGCTATTATGATTGTTATTTCCCTTTCTAAAACCAAATTCGCAGTCATTATTTGTACATGTAGGCCTACCATCTTATATGGATGTTACAAAATTCAAAGCTATTTCCATGCACAACATTTAAAATCCATATCTAAATACAGTATAACCCTGTTAAACCAAACTTGAAGGGACCCTAGAAATTTGTTTGGATTAACCGATCATTGGTTTAACCGAGCTTTGACTTTGACTTGACTTTGGCAAAAACGGGGGTGCATTATGAATGTACAATGTGTGTGGACAATATGATTATTGTTTTTTATGTATATACAGTTTAACCCCATTAAACCAACCTCGGTTAAATCAAACCATCGGTTAATCCAAACTTTGTTCGGCGACCTGCCAAAATACTACCATTTATCATCTTAAAAAAAGTCTCAGATGACCTTAAAACCACATGAAAGTTTGGTTTAACTGTACCGGAAGTGGCCTTGGGCAGACCATTTTGTTTGCATTAAACGATACTTTGCATTAACCGACTTTGGTTTAACCAACTTTTTTATATGATAAATGGTAGTATTTTGCCTGGCCGCCGAAAAAAGTTAGGATTTACCGATCGTTTGGTTTAACCGAGCTTGGTTTAACGGGGTTGTACTGTATACTGCTTACTTTAATTTCCTGATTCAACTTTTAATTAATTTGTGCCCTCCATTCCATTGCCCCTTCCCTTATCCTAGTAATGCTAAGCGTCATGCTAGGTTGCAGCAAGTATACCTTTGAAGACATCGGTTTGGCTCAGCCTAGGTTCGAAGCCAGGGTTCGAAGCCCCCGACCTACCACACGAGAGGCGGCTACTTGGCACAGTGGGTCGACCGCTTCACAGTACTTGTTATATAATTGTCTGAGATGTGTCTTATTTGTGATATGCATCGTCGACACCGTAAACTCTCATTACCAGTGAAGGTGTCTTGAACAGACTATTTCCACCAGAAACCAAATTTAATAGCGCATTTTTGATAGGCTTCCATTCTGTGTCAGGCTAATAAATGCAATGTTGTGTATCAATTTCCTGTCCACACATCGGACACCTGAAGTTAGATACCAGCAGACCAGATGGTCAGCTGTTCAATAGCAAGAATGGAGACTGGGTCGGGTACTGTAGTCATTGTGTATGCAAGCCTCGCAAGCAACTTCGTGTTGAGAAAATTGACATTTATATCTAGATAATAATTATTGTAAAACTAGATAATTCTATCTATGTCTGGCGTTGCTACTTTATGTCTAGTGTTGCTACCCATGTTGTTTTGTTTATTTTTTTGTACATTAGTTGATTAAGCAGGGTCAATTTCAATCACGGACGATTGGTCTTCCTCATTCCACTGCGCCTTGTCCTGGCCTAATATTAATAATGCCAAGTGTCTGAATAGGAAGTCACAAGTATTAATTTTTAAGTCATTGATTTGACTCGACCAGGGTCTTGGGATGGAATCCCACGATTTACCAAAACAGGAGACCGACGCTCAACTCATTCGGCCATTCCGTCTGTTAATAGTTCTGATTAAGAAATCAGGACAATATCTGATGATCGCTTTCTTATTTTATTAATTTATTATTATTCATGGCTGGCATGTTTCAATAAGCATTAGATAAAAGGGAACTATAATTGCTAGGCCAACTTAGCATTTGCTTCCAATTAACCTGCAACCAAAGACCCTATAATACTAAGCCGGCTCACTCCCTATCTCTCCCATGGTAATGTAAATTTTGCAGTGGCACCTTGTGGTGGATTTGATCAGCCCAACTGCTGGTTGGTGTTTCACATGTAAACACATACAATTATATTATACATGAGATAGGTAAGTATGAATACACATCAATATGAAATTGCTATGAACAAATACACATCATCATCAGTATCGCCATCATCAAACATCTTTCACATTCATATATACATTTATACATATAATATAGCACCTGTTTAACCAAGAACAGCCAGCGCACCAAGTGGTGGGTTTGATCATTTTGATTACACAATACAGGCTGAGTGAGCCGTCTTAGTATTATAGGATCTTTGCTGCAACCCAAGTTTCAGCTGAGTGCGCATGCACCGGACTGTGGCGGATTGAGCATTAGGCTGAATGGGATGCAGCATAGCTCCCCTTGAAGGGGAGGGGCCCGAGAGCAAACAAAAACAAGGTTTAATTAAGTGTACAAAAGCAAGTCCAGCCTAGGGGCATGGGTGGTGGTAGTTAATCAACTACTGGGCCCGTCCTGATATGACATTAGATGTTGCTAGGACGTAAAACAACAACAAACCATCAGAAATCCCACCCTTCACTCGACTGACACTGCACGCCGCCCTAGTTCGACCCTCACACACCAGGCGGCGCGGCGCGCGGCGGACTGGGTCCCGGCCTGCACTGCCCTGACAGACCTGGCTCAGTACGGACTGAAACATGGCGGGCGCCGTGCATGAAGGGCCCGAGTACGGGGTGGGCGACCTGATTCTCCTCGACAACTTGGATTTATCTTCAGTTCTCAACAACCTCAAACTAAGGTGAGTGAGCGCTGATGGCGGAGATCGACACGGCGAGTAGGATCAAGGCGGGCGGCGGGGTGGCGGCACGGGGGGAGAGAAGGGGAAGGGGGGGGGAGGGGCGGGGCGGTGAGGCCGGGCTCCGGGCGGGCACGGGCGGGCACCAGGCGGCGTAGGCGGAGAGGCACACATTGTGTCGGGATCGGGCTGTCACACGGGGTGTGTCCGTGTTTAGGGACCGGGCTGTCACACGTGGTGTGTCCGTGTAGGGATCGGACTGTCACACGTGGTGTGTCCGTGTTTAGGGACCGGGCTGTCACACGGGGGGTGTCCGTGTTTAGGGACCGGGCTGTCACACGTGGTGTGTCCGTGTTTAGGGACCGGGCTGTCACACGGGGGGTGTCCGTGTTTAGGGACCGGGCTGTCACACGTGGTGTGTCCGTGTAGGGATCGGGCTGTCACACGGGGTGTGTCCGTGTTTAGGGACCGGGCTGTCACACGTGGTGTGTCCGTGTAGGGATCGGGCTGTCACACATGGTGTGTCTGTGTTTAGGGACCGGGCTGTCACACGGGGGGTGTCCGTGTAGGGATCGGGCTGTCACACGTGGTGTGTCCGTGTTTAGGGACCGGGCTGTCACATGTGGTGTGTCCGTGTAGGGACCGGGCTGTCACACGTGGTGTGTCCATGTAGGGATCGGGCTGTCACACGGGGGGTGTCCGTGTTTAGGGACCGGGCTGTCACACGTGGTGTGTCCGTGTAGGGATCGGGCTGTTACACGGGGTGTGTCCGTGTTTAGGGACCGGGCTGTCACACGGGGGGTGTCCGTGTTTAGGGATCGGGCTGTCACACGGGGTGTGTCCGTGTTTAGGGACCGGGCTGTCACACGTGGTGTGTCCGTGTAGAGATCGGGTTGTCACACGAGGTGTGTCCGTGCAGGGATCGGGTCGTGGACCATAACTGGGTATTATACCATGTTGTGAAGCAGGGCATGCACCACATTAGGTGGGGGTCTATACCATATTGGATGTGGTGTGTACCAAATTGGATGTGGTGTGTACCATGTTGAGAAGCAAGCTAAGTACCATATTTGATGGGGTGTGTACCATGTTGTGAAGCAGGGCATGGCCCATGTTAGATAAACCACAACATCGGGATATTAGCGAATAACAGAAAATACCTAACCACAAACATGGCTATTAAAATCTATACGGGTGTGATACTGATACTACCATACTTTGACTATGGTGATGTAGTCCACATGGGGGGCACCAAACACATATTGGATAAATTACAAATTAGAGCAAATTAGTGTGTGAAGGTGGAACCCAACAGTCAATATCCATAGGCAAGGAAGAAACAACACACTAAATCACAGAAGAAAAGCACATCTCAAAATAGCAGCATTCAGGGAGACACGGAGACGGAAGCCTGGAAGGGTGCAGGTAACAAAAAGGACAACAAGGGGCAGTGATGCCCTCCAACTGATAATGAACCAAGCCAAAAATAGATCATACGAGAGGAGTACCGAGTACATGAAAGCAAGGGAATGGCCTGTACTGGGAGTAGAAGAAAGAAGTTCAGGGACAATAGAAACATATAAGTAATGGATCAAAAGAGAGCTCAATGCATGCAATGCAATAGACTGTGGAGCAGGATGGATGCCACGTTAAATGGGGGCTGTATCTACCATGTTAGATGGGGTGTGTACCATGTTAGATAGGGTTACCATGTTGTGGAGCAGGGTGTCTACCACGTTAGATGGTGGTGTACCATGTTGTAGAGCATGGTGTGTACCACATTATATGGTGTTGTACCATGTTGTAGAGCAGGGTGTGTACCACGTTAGATGGTGTTCTACCATGTTGTGGAGCAGGGTGTTACCATGTTAAATGGGGTGTGTACCATGTTGTAGAGTAGGGCATTACCATTTTAGGTTGGGTGCACCATGTAGAGCAGGGCGCTTAGCATGTTAGATGGGGTGTGCCATGTTGTCGAGCAGAGTATGTACCATGTTAGAAGGGGTGTACCATGTTATGGAGCAGGTCATGTACCATGTTAGATGGTGGGTACACCATGTTGTTGAGCAGGGCGTGTACTATGTTTGATGGGGTGTACCATGTTGTAGAGCAGGGTGTGTACTATGTTAGATGGTGTGTACCATGTTGTAGAGCAGGGTACACTGTTAGATGGGGTGCACCATGTTGTGGAGCAGGGTGTGTATCATGTTAGATGGGCGGTGCACCATGTTGTGGAGCAGGGTGTGTATCATGTTAGATGGGGTGTACCATGTTGTAGAGCAGGGTGTGTATCATGTTAGATGGTGTGTACCATGTTGTAGAGCAGGATGTGTACCATGTTAGATGGGGTGCACGATGTTGTGGAACAGGGTGTGTATCATGCTAAATGGGGTGTACCATGTTGTAGATCAGGGTGTGTACCATGTTAGATGGTGTGTACCATGTTGTAGAGCAGGGTGTGTACCATGTTAGATGGGTGGTGCACCACGTTGTGGAGCAGGGTGTGTACCATGTTAGATGAGGTGTACCATGTTGTAGAGCAGGGTGTGTATCATGTTAGATCTGGTGCACCATGTAGTAGATCAGGGTGTGTACCATGTTAGATGAGGTGTACCATGTTGTGGAGCAGGGTTATTCCATGTTGGGCAGCAGGGCGTGTACTATGTTAGATGGGGTGTACCATGTTGTGGAGCAGAGCATGTACCATGTTAGATTGCGGGGACACCATGCTGTGGAGCAGGGTGTGTATCATGTTAGATGGGGTGTACCATGTTGTAGAGCAGGGCAGGTACCATGTTAGATGGGGTGTACCATGTTGTGGATCAATGCGTGTACCATGTTAAATGGGGGTGCACCATGTGGAGCAGGGATTTACCATGTTAGATGGGTTGTACCATGTTGTGTAGCATGGTGTGCACCATGTTAGATGGGGCTGCACCATGTGGAGCAGGGTGTGTACCATGTTAGAGGGGAGTGCACCATTTATGGAGCATGGTGTGTACCATGTTAGATGGGGTGCACTATGTTGTAGAGTAGGGTGGGTACCATGTTAGATGGGGTGTACGATGTTGTGGAGCAGGGTGTGTACCATGTTAGATGGGGGTGCACTATTTTGTGGAGTGGGGTGTGCACCATGTTAGATTGGTGCACCATATTGTAGAGCAGGGTGTGTACCATGTTAGATGGCATGTACCATGTTGTGGAGCAGGGCATGTGCCATGATAGATGGGTGTGTACCATGTTGTAGAGCAGGGCATGTACCATGTTAGATGGGGTGCACCATGTTATGGAGCAGGGTGTGTACCATGTTAGATGGGGGTGCACCATGTGGACCAAGACGTGTACCATGTTAAATAGGGTGTACCATGTTGTGCAGCATGGTGTGTACCATGTTAAATGGGGCTGCACCATGTGGAGCAGGGCGTGTACCATGTTAGATGAGGTGCACTCTTTTGTGGAGTGGGTGTGTGCCATGTTAGATGAGTGAACCATGTTATAGAGCAGGGTGTGTACCATGTTAGATGGCATATACCATCTTGTGGAGCAGGGCGTGTGCCATGATAGATGGGTGTGTACCATGTTGTAGAGCAGGGCATGTACCATGTTAGATGGGGTGCACCATGTTATGGAGCAGGGTGTGTACCATGTTAGATGGTGTTGTACCATGTTGTAGAGTAGGGTGTGTACCATGTTAGATGGGGTTGCCATGTTGTGGAGCAGGGTGTGTACCACGTTAGATGGTGTTGTACCATGTTGTGAAGTGGCTTGTTTACCGTGTAGCGTCAGTATTTTCGTGCTCTATTTTTCAGGTTATGCACCTGTGCGCACGCCCCCCGTCCCCTGCCACTCCCTTCCCTCTCCCTCCTCCCCCTCCCTTCTCGCCCTGCCCCCCCCCCCCCTACTTGGACACTAGGGTGTAAACAGTCCGTCACAGACGGGTCCCCACCCGCCTGCCGACAGGACAGAAGCGCCATCAATGTACAATTTAATATTTATAGGGATTATATAGCATGTCCTGTATTCTCCTCTCCCCCCCCCCCCCCACACCCTCTGCCAGCTATCGGACGTCCCCCACTGCATTAATAGGGAACTGGGTGTTGTGTAGTAACATGCACAATGCCTTTTCTGTGAGGTTCTGTGTATCAATCACTGTGTAGCCATGGATAAAGCCATTCATTGCCAGGTCATGAATATAGAATGTACTGTCAGGCCATCCCCTGTCAGGCCATCCCCTGTCAGGCCATCCCCTGTCAGGCCATCCCCTGTCAGGCCATCCCCTGTCAGGCCATGTGGATACAATGTACAGTCAAGCTATTTATGAACAATGTACTGCCAGACCACCCACTGTCAGGCCATCTATAAACAATGTACTGTCAGGCCATCCACTGTCAGGCCATGTATAAACAACGTACTGTCAGGCCATCCACTGTAAAGTCATCCACTGTCAAGCCATGTGTATACAATGTACATTCAGGCCATGTGTATACAATGTACATTCAGGCCATTCAATGGAACAATATACGGTCAGGCCATGCACTGTCATGGCATGTATGAATCATCCACTGTCAGGCCATGAAAAAAAACCATGCGCTGTTAGATCATACACTGTCAGTTCATGTATAAACCACCCGGTCTCTCAGACACTGTGAGGTCCTGTCTCTCAGACACTGAGGTCCTGTCTCCCAGACACTGTGAGGTCCTGTCTCTCAGATGATGTGAGGTCCTTTCTCTCAGACAGCGTAAGGTCCTGTCTCACAGACACTGTGAGGTCCTGTCTCCCAGATACTATGAGGTCTGTCTCCCAGACGCTGTAAGTTCTGTATCCCAGACACTGTGAGGTCCTGTCTCACAGACACTGGTAGTGTAAGGTCATGTATCTCAAATATTGTGAGCTCCTGTGTCTCAGACACTCTGAGGTATGTCTCTCAGACACTGTGATGTCCTGTCTCTTAGACACTGTGAGGTCCTGTCTCTCAGACAGTGTAAGGTCCTGTCTCTCAGATGATGTGAGGTCCTGTCTCTCAGACACTGTGAGGTCTAACTTCCAGACACTGTGAGGTCCTTCTTCCACGTAGGAGGTCAGGAAACAAAATCCCCAATTGTAATTTCACTTTCACAAATAACAGGTGGGGACGGAGGACATGGTTGTCACTGGGGTTTTGTGACCTAGTGCCATTCAAAGGTCATATCTGAGGCGATGTAGACTTTGGGTGGTGTACACTCATGCAGCTTTATTGTGAGGCCCCACAGTAATACAATATCTTATTCAGTCACTATATCGTCAAACTGATCTTGCCTAGCTTTGCGATCTGAGCAGTAGGCTAGGTAGCAACAAGTCTAAATTTATATGCGAGTTTTATTTCACTCGGCTGGGATTCAAAATCATAACCTCAAATACAATTATTGTGTGCCATGGTGAGCACTATAGATCTGATTGGAGCACTTTGGCCTGTTGGTGGGAACACTGTGGCCTGTTGGTGGGAACACTGTGACCTGTTGATATGAACACTGTGGCCTGTTGATATGAACACTGTGGCCTGTTGGTGGGAACACTGTGACCTATTGGTGGGAACACTGGGGCCTGTTGGTGGGAACACTGTGGCCTGTTGGTGGGAACACTGTGGCCTGTTGATATGAACACTGTGGCCTGTTGATATGAACACTGTGGCCTGTTGATATGAACATTGTGGCCTGTTGATATGAGCACTGTGGCCTGTTGATATGAACACTGTGGCCTGTTGGTGGGAACACTGTGGCCTGTTGATATGAACACTGTGGCCTGTTGGTGGGAACAGTGTGGCCTGTTGATATGAACATGTGGTGTTGTTGCTGTGGCCTGTTGATATGAACACTGTGGCCTGTTGGTGGGAACACTGTGGCCTGTTGATATGAACACTGTGGCCTGTTGGTGGGAACAGTGTGGCCTGTTGATATGAACACTGTGGCCTGTTGATATGAAAACTGTGGCCTGTTGGTGGGAACAGTGTGGCCTGTTGATATGAACACGGTGGCCTGTTGGTGGGAACAGTGTGGCCTGTTGGTGGGAACAGTGTGGCCTGTTGGTGGGAACACTGTGGCCTGTTGATATGAACACTGTGGCCTGTTGGTGGGAACACTGTGGCATGTTGGTAGGAACACTGTGACCTGTTGGTGGGAACACGGTGGCCTGTTGATATGAACACTGTGGCCTGTTGGTGGGAACAGTGTGCCCTGTTGATATGAACACTGTGGCCTGTTGATATGAAAACTGTGGCCTGTTGGTGGGAACAGTGTGGCCTGTTGATATGAACACTGTGGCCTGTTGATATGAAAACTGTGGCATGTTGGTGGGAACAGTGTGGCCTGTTGATATGAACACTGTGGCCTGTTGATATGAAAACTGTGGCCTGTTGGTGGGAACAGTGTGGCCTGTTGATATGAACACGGTGGCCTGTTGGTGGGAACAGTGTGGCCTGTTGTTAGGAACACTGTGGCCTGTTGGTATGAACACTGTGGCCTGTTGATATGAACACTGTGGCATGTTGGTGGGAACAGTGTGGCCTGTTGATATGAACACGGTGGCCTGTTGATATGAAAACTGTGGCCTGTTGATATGAACACTGTGGCCTGTTGATATGAACACGGTGGCCTGTTGGTGGGAACAGTGTGGCCTGTTGTTAGGAACACTGTGGCCTGTTGATATGAACACTGTGGCCTGTTGGTGGGAACACTGTGGCCTGTTGATATGAACACTGTGGCCTGCTGGTGGGAACCCTGTGGCCTGCTGGCAGCTGGTTCTGGCTAACCCCGCTGTGGGCAGGACGCCATGGCGAAGACCACTTTAATTTATTCTTGCGCCATTTCCCATTCATTCCCTGACAATCAGACCCACCCTCCAGGCACACGCACCCAGGCGTAGCGGCTTATTGGTGGCCACCAGGGGGCGCCACAGCGCCAGCCCCTATCCTGACTAGCCTCCAACCCGAAACCCCAAATAGCATCAATCTCAACAAATACCCTTCAAGCCACCAGCAATTGCGGATAGTGCCGGTTTGTAGGCTTGTTCACCAAAGAGGGGTCCGTCCCACTCAATAAGAACCACCATCCTCTATTCTAGTATTCTACACATGTTTCTACCCCCCCCCCTTCCTCCTCGTCCCCGTTGCCATTGACACCAATATCTTGTAAACATTTGATTAACAGTTCATGATTGACTCGGTCGAAGGCCTTCTCATAGTCAATAAAGCAGGCATAAACATCCTGGTTCACTTCACAATAACGTTCACAAATCATTCTCATATTGAAAATCCCTTCACGTGTACCTCTTCCAGATATAAACCCACTTTGTACGTTACTGATTTGTTCTTCAATTTTCTGTCTGTTTCTCAGTAAAATTATTTTCAGGATCATCTTCAACATATGACTCATCAGGCTTAGTGTTCTGTACTCAGTACACAATGTTGGTTTTAGCTTCTTTGGGAGTCGTACAAATATGGATTCATTCATATTCAATGGTATAAATCCAGTCTCATAGATGTAATTTACTAGCTTATGAATGATTTGAATCCCCACTTCATCTAGTCCTTTTATCATTTCTGATGTTATCTGGTCACTTCCAGGAGCCTTACCTGCCTTTAGATCATTGATAGCCTTCTCAACCTCTGATACTAATATAATATTCCCATCTTCTTTCTCAATTGTGGGTGGGTTCCCTCTGTTATCATTGTATAGTTCGTTTACATATTTTACATACTTCCCTACTGCCTCACCATAAACTGTTACACATAGCTCTAACCCCCCCCCCTCGTCCCCTCCCTACTGCCTCACCATTAACTGTTACACATATCTTAACCCCACCCCACCAAAACACAACACCCCCCTCCTCGTCCCCTCCCTACTGCCTCACCATAAACTTTTACACATAGCTCTAACCCCCCCTCCTCGTCCCCTCCCTACTGCCTCACCATAAACTGTTGCACATAGCTCTAACCCCCCCCTCCTCGTCCCCTCCCTACTGCCTCACCATAAACTGTTACACATAGCTCTAACCCCCCCTCCTCGTCCACTCCCTACTGCCTCACCATAAACTGTTACACATAGCTCTAACCCCCCCCCTCCCGTCCCCTACTTGCCTCACCATAAACTGTTACACATAGCTCTAACCCCCCCCTCCCCCCCCCCCCCCCCCCCTCTCCCCCTCCATACTGCCTCACCATAAACTGCTTACACATAGCTCTAACCCCCCTCCTCGTCCCTCCCTACTGCCTCACCAATAAAACTGTTACACATAGCTCTCTACACCCCCTCCTCGTCCCCTCCCTACTGCCTCACCATAAACTGTTACACCATGCTCTAACCCCCCCTCCTCGTCCACTCCCTACTGCCTCAAATAAAACTGTTACACATAGCTCTAACCCCCTCTCCTCGTCCCCTCCCTACTGCCTCACCATAAACTGTACACATAGTTCTAACCCCCCCCTCCTCGTCCCCTCCTACTGCCTCACCATAAACTGTTACCACATAGCTCTAACCCCCCCCTCCTCGTCCCCTCCCTACTGCCTCACCTAAACTGTTACACATAGCTCTAACCCCCCTCTCGTCCCCTCCTTACTGCCTCACCATAAACCTGTTACACCATAGCTCTAACCCCCCCACCCCCCTCCTCGTCCACTCCCTACTGCCTCCGACAAACTGCTACACATAGCTCTAACCCCCGCCGCCCCCTCCTCATCCACTCCCAATGCCTCATCCATAAACTGTTACACATAGCTATAACCCCACCCGGCCCTCTCCTCGTCCAATCCTACTGCCTCACCATAAATGTTACACATTGCTCTAACCACCCCCCCCCTCCTCATCCACTCCTAGTGCTCACCACAAAACTGTTACAACATAGCTCTAACCCCCCTCCTCCTCCCCTCCCTATGCCTCACATAAAACTGTTACACATAGCTCTAACCCCCCCCCCCATCGTCCCCTCCACCCGCCTCACCAATAAACTGGTTACACATAGCCTCTAACCCCCCCTCTCGTCCACTCCCTAATGCCTAACCACAAACTGTTCCAACATAGCTCTAACTCCTCTTCGTCCCCTTACCTACTGCCTCACATAAACTGCTACACATAGCTCTAACCCCCCCCTCCTCGTCCCTCCATACTGCCTCGCCATGAACTGTCTACATGGCTCTACCCCCCCCATCCTGTCCCCTCTCTAATGCCTAACCAAAATGTTACACATCAGCTCCTAACCCCCCTCTCGTCCACACCCATAATGCCTCCCATAAACTGTTACAACATTGCTCTAAAACCCCCCTCTCGTCCCACTCTCCCTACTGCTCACCATAAACTGTTACCACATGGCTCTAACGGACCCTCCTCGTCCACTACCTTCTGCCCCACCTAAAACTGTTACAATAGTTACCCCCCCCCCTTCTCCTCGGCTCACTCACTAATGCTCCAAAATGATTACCACATAGCTCTAACCCCCTCCTCCTCCACTCCCTACTGCTCACCATAAACTGTTCACATAGTCTACCCCCCTCCTCGTCCACTCCCTACTGCCTCACCATAAACTGTTACACATAGCTCTAACCCCCCCTCCTCGTCCCCTCCCTACTGCCTCACCATAAACTGTTACACATAGCTCTAACCCCCCTCCTCCTCGTCCCCTCCCTACTGCCTCACCATAAACTGTTACACATAGCTCTAACCCCCCCACTCCTCACCACTCCCTACTGCCTCATCATAAACTACAAATAGACTCTAACCCCCCCCCACCCCCCCAACCCCCCTCCTTGTTCACTACCTAATGCCTCACCATAATGCCCTGTCACATTACGACGCTTCTCTCCGGCGCGCCGCCAACGCGCAAAAAAGTCGAGACACGTCAAACTTATCGGGGCGGTGGGAAAAAGTTTGCCATCAGCGCAACGTGTTGGTAGCATGCGGCCGACATTGTGGTATATCGACGTGTGAGGAAAAAAAAAACTGTTGGCGCGCCGTCCTGATATGACCTTAGATGTAGCTAGGACATAAAACAACAAAGCAACAGTTCGGCGCAACATGTGCGTATGACCATCACTCGCGCGCGGCGTCTGCCTAGCGTTCGCATAACGTTATTCCAGCAATCTCAACGTGCTCCTGACATCGCCATGATATTGGCACCCGCGCGTTGTCGCGTGTTGTCGGTCGTCCAAAGTTTTGTGCAAGCACAAGACTTCGCGATCCCCTAACACGCGCCACCGACCGTCGCCGTAGATGAATGAATACTAATGTGCGTAACACTTCCTGACGTATCCGGACGTTGCGCCAAAAAATCACATATGTTGATGCGCGTTGGCGAGAAACGTCGTAATGTGACAGCACCATAAACTGCTACACATTTGCCACCAAAAACTAATTAACTTAGTTATGCCTAGTTCCCCACATTCCGCACATACCAGAACATCGAAATACAACCAACGATTCACACCGTCAATCTGTACAAGTTTACACTATCCACACCGGCATGTGGTTCACTTCCAAAGTGATGTCATCAATAAAAAATACAAACGGACATAATTGTGTCCATGACTCATCATATTCTCATCTCCCAGTATATCATCATTGAAATGATTGTGTAAATAAGTGTCAGTATCTATGGTCGGATTTTAGTTCCTTGGCACTGGCTAATTTTATTCTGGAGAATAGAACTAGTTACGCTCCCACCCAGCAAAGAAGCACCACGAAAACATTAAGTCCTGTAACTGTAGAAGATCTTGCACATTTAATGAGGGAAAAGGAGGGAAAATGCCGAACGATATCGAATTTAATGATTTCCAGAGACACTATATGGAGGACTTTGGGGTGTCCACTTTGCACCTCGATATGTCAAACACTGCAGGGTGTCCACTTAGCACCCTGATAGATGTGTGATCAGTGCAGTGTGTGATCAGTGCGGTGTGATCAGTGCAGTGTGATCAGTGCGGTGTGATCAGTGCAGTGTGATCAGTGTGGTGTGATCATTGCCGTGTGTAATCAGTGGGGTGTGATCAGTGTGGTTTGATCAGTGCGGTGTGATCAGTGCAGTGTGATCAGTGCAGTGTGATCAGTGCGGTATGATCAGTGCGGTGTGATCAGTGCAGTGTGATCAGTACGGTGTGATCATTGCCGTGTGTAATCAGTGTGGTGTGATCAGTGTAGTGTGATCAGTGCGGTGTGATCAGTGCAGTGTGATCAGCGCAGTGTGTGATCAGTGCGGTGTGTGATCAGTGCAGTGTGATTAGTGCGGTGTGATCATTGCCGTGTGTAATCAGTGCGGTTTGATCAGTGCAGTGTGATCAGTGAAGTGTGATCAGTGCGGTGTAATCAGTGCGGTGTGATCAGTGCAGTCTGATCACTGCGGTGTGATCATTGCCGTGTTTAATCAGTGCGGTTTGATCAGTGAAGTGTGATCAGTGCGGTGTGATCAGTGCAGTGTGATCAGTGCGGTGTGATCAGTGCAGTGTGATCAGTGTGGTGTGATCATTGCCGTGTGTAATCAGTGCGGTTTGATCGGTGAAGTGTGATCAGTGCGGTGTGATCAGTGCGGTGTGATCAGTGCGGTGTGATCAGTACGGTGTGATCATTGCCGTGTGTAATCAGTGCGGTGTGATCAGTGTAGTGTGATCAGTGCGGTGTGATCAGTGCAGTGTGATCAGCGTGGTGTGTGATCAGTGCGGTGTGTGATCAGTGCAGTGTGATTAGTGCGGTGTGATCATTGCCGTGTGTAATCAGTGCGGTTTGATCAGTGCAGTGTGATCAGTGAAGTGTGATCAGTGCGGTGTGATCAGTGCGGTGTGATCAGTGCAGTGTGATCAGTGCAGTGTGATCAGTGTGGTGTGATCATTGTCATGTGTAATCAGTGCGGTTTGATCAGTGCAGTATGATCAGTGCAGTGTGATCAGTGCAGTGTGATCAGTGCGGTGTGATCAGTGCGGTGTGATCAGTGCAGTGTGATCAGTGCAGTGTGACGACACTGCCAGGTCATGGTTACTTCCTCGCCCTACTACAGCGTGCATAATACGCCTCTATATAGCGCGGCCTCGTATTGAGTGGCGCATCTTCAATTTGCAAGAAGGTCGTCACAGTCGACTTGGTAGTCGGCACTCACACGTGTACACGTGGACAGGCGTTAAGCTGTAGTTGGGATCTACATGTGTACAACCGGTTATGTGTTAGCCTGGTAGTAGGGATCTACATGTGTACAAGTGGTTATGTGTTAGCCTGGTAGTGGGGATCTACATGTGTACAAGTGGTTATGTGTTAGTCTGGCAGTGGGGATATACATGTGTATGACTGGTTAGGTGTTAGCCTGGTAGTGGAGATCTACATGTGTACAAGTGTGTGTCAGCCTGGTAGTCGGGATCTACATGTGTACAAGTGTCTGTCAACCTGGTACTGGTAGTTGGGATCTACATATGTAAAAGTGGGTGTTAACCTGGTAGTTTGCATCTACATGTGTACAAGTGGGTGTTAACCTGGTAGTTGGGATCTACATGTGTACAAGTGTGTGTTAACCTGGTAGAGGGAATCTACATGTGTACAAGTGGGTGTTAACCTGGTAGTTGGGATCTACATGTGTACAAGTGTGTGTCAGCCTGGTAGTTTGCATCTACTTGTGTACAAGTGGGTGTTAACCTAGTAGATGGGATCTACATGTGTACAAGTGGGTAGTAACCTGGTTGTTGGGATCTACATGTGTACAAGTGGGTGTTAACCTGGTAGAGGGAATCTACATGTGTACAAGTGTGCGTTAACCTGGTAGATGGATCGACATGTGTACAAGTGGGCATTAACCTGGTACATGGGATATACATGTGTACAAGTGGGTGTTAACCTGGTAGTTGGTATCTACATGTGTACAAGTGGGTGTTCGTCTGATAGTTGACTGAGTGTTAAAGTTTCATAGTCTGGTGGTTTTTAGTCTCTTCCTTATTTTAGAGATAAATAAAGAAGGTTTTATACTTACCATCTAAGTTGCTTCAATTTTATAGAATGTTTATATTTGAGCATTAGCTTTGGTGGTATTTAAAATAAAGTAATGTTGGGTGTGCAAAGCGAGATTCTCAACACGAGGCTTCAGTAGCGTCAGCTTCTCTTTAGCTGTGTTCACACACACAATTTTTATGTCGACTTAGACAAATCGATTTATATGAATCGATTTAGTGTCGTGTTCACACATGCAATACCTTTAGCCGGAAATCGATATCTGCGCATGAGCAAGTCCATTCTAACCAGCGCCACTTTCGGTTAGTCGACGTCCCAGTAGAGAGTGGGTTCGACCTAGATCTGTATGGACTGAATCGTATTGGTTTGGAATGGTCAAAACTTCTGCTGGGCAGTGAAACCCTAATAATAAATGATGAAAAAAATATCTGTGCACAGCTAGCGGTTTCATAGACTAAATTCTATAATATGCGCTTTTGATCGACCGGAAAGTCAACAAACTAAGGTCTTGACTGCGCATGTGCGTGACGCGCTCAAGCCAAATCGATTCATATAAACTACCTCACAAAGGTGGTTTCCATGAACCGATTTATACAAATTGATTCAGCCCTAAATCGACACAGCGTGGCATTCACACGGCAAATGTGCGTCGAACTAGGCAAGTCGATTTATATGAATCGATTTAAAGTGTGTGTGTGAACACAGCTTAAGATTGTACCTAGCATTGATTCTGTCCTGTCGCGAAAGCTTAAAGCCGCATAGTCTGATGAAAACATCAAATTTTCAAACCAAAACAGTTATTTAAATTTGATTCTACATATCTAACTTAGGCACTGGTACAATTATTAAACATTTGTCACCACATAGAAGGGAATACTGAGGCAATTTAATAGAATATGTTACTGAAGAAGCCTACACTGTCAAGAGTTTTGGCGTGCTTGCCAAAACTAATTTAGCTTATTTGCACTTCAAATATCTCAAAAGTTAGCCATTTTGAATCAAAGTTACTTCAAGCTAATATAAGATAGATCATGATGATCAACCTAAAATATTTATCTCAGAAAATTACATAAACTCAAAACCATTGGATTATGCAACTTTACTAAGTGGCCCAGATTGTAACTAGCATATGTCGGATCAGATTGTAATATAACTGGAGCCCCAGAAATACCACTTACTCTTCCCAGGTGCGTTCTGACAACTGTCTGTCAGTTCACACCCGATGCCCCTCTCCAACAAACTCATAAGCAAGAAAGGGAAGACAAGTCGCGCAAGATGAACATCTCGTCATAATCTCGGGCGCTATGTATTAACATATTTTTCACATAGCCTAATATGTCACACAGCGAGTGGGGCACCCATTGCTTTTATATTACATAACCTTGGTCCCCACTCCGTCGCCCGAGAATAATAATGCTCTCTGCCAATATATAATTCCGAACCGAAAATCCGTATATTTTTACAAGATGACCCACTTGTCAGCGAAACTTTCTCGTTGTCATTCACCCACTCTTGGCAGAGTGTGCAACCAGGTCTCACCTTTGGGCAAAAAGCTTCATGAGACATTCCTTTCTTGTGAGTAATCCTGCTGTGTGCCTGGCGCTTATGCTTTCTGTCTTACATTACACGGGAGTGGGATGTAGCTCAGGCGGTAGTGTGTCCACCTGTGAAGGTGTGGATCATCCGATCGATCCTGCTCAGCGGACCCATTTGCAGTTTGGGTTATTTTCCATTCCAACCAGTGGTCCACAACTGGTTCATCAAAGGCTGTGTGTATGTGGTGTCCTGTCTGTGGGAAAGTGCATATAAAAGACCCCTTGCTTCTTATCGGAAACAGTAGCCTATGTGGCGGTAGCGGGTTTCCTCCAAAGAAATATGTCAGAATTACCATATGTTTTACTTCCAATAACCGATGATAAAAATCTAAGTAATCTAGAGGCGTTGTTAAATAAAACAAGCTTTTCTCTTTTTCAAGGAACTGTGTATGGCAGTGATTCTGGCACTGAGCGGCCAGCACTACTTGTTACACAGTTATATCACGCACATACCTGTTATATAATGCATATTCATGTGGTATATCATGCGCATGGATGTGGTCTATCATGCCATGGATGTGGTATATCATGCACATATGGATGCATGGATGTGTTATATAATGTATCTACTCATATTTTAATATGTACATAAACGTGTTGATGTTCAAACACATGTTATATCACGCTCATACACGTGCTATATCACACACCTGCATGTGAATTATATAACGCACCTACATGTGTTATTTCACACACATGTGGTATATCATACATATTCTCATGTTATATCATTACAGACATGTGTTATATCACGCACATACATGTGATATATCTGCAAATACATGTGTCATGCAATGCACATGCTCATGTTATATCATACACATGCACATTATCTCATGTATGTACATGTGTTATATCATGTACATGCATGTGATATATCTGCAAATCCATGTGTTATGTAATGCATATAATCATGTTATATCATACACATGCACATTACCTCACATACGTACATGTGTTATATCACATACATACATGAGATATATCTGCAAATACATGCATTATGTAATGCACATAATCATGTTATATCATACACATGCACATTATCTCATGTACATACACGTGTTATATCATGTACATACATGAGATATATCTGCAAATACATGCATTATGTAATGCACATAATCATGTTATATCATACACATGCACATTATCTCATGTACGAACACGTGTTATATCATGTACAAACATCATTACATCTGCAGTGGTAAGAGGTACGTAGCAAAGTACATTCATTTCATTACGATGCTCAAGTAGAAATCTATTGTAGGAAGTGCTTTGTGGGGAAATTGCTTTTACTTGTAATGAAGTATTTTTCATTTGATCCTGTTTTACCGTTTACTTTGCTATTTCGAGTTGCTTTAATGTGCTAGATCACACTTGTGTACGTTTTATATCACACTTATACACAAGGTATGTATGTATACCTTGGCGCTCTAGACTCTTTGCTGGACAAGCAGCATTCCTTGCATGTTGACATCACTATATTTAGATATTTACTTAGCCGCTTCTAACCCTATTTTGCATCTTTAGTAAAAAGCTGCATAGTCCGATGAAAACATTTAATGTCCTAAACCCAAACACTGACCTAGATTTGACATTCATATCAAAAATAGATAATGGTGCTTTTATTAAATGTGTATTGCTGCGTAGAAGGCTACTACCAAATTGAGACTATTGCTGTTCAACGATGAAAGCAAGCCATGGTGCGACTTACTCATTATGGACAGACTAAATCAACTTTAACACACACACAAACTTTTTTTTTTTTTTAAAGGAGTATTAAGTCAATTTCATAGAACATGTCATTGATTGCTGAAACGTATGTTGTCTAGCATTTTGACTTGCTTGACAAAATCAATTCATTTATCTCCAAAGTTAATGCTTTCAAAGAAAAATCACTTCAGACTGAAGTGAAATAGATTAGAATTATCAACCTAATATATTTATCTAAGATAATGTAGTCGTCTACACTGACAGGCAAGGAGCCGCATAGACAGGTAGGCGAGGGTAGGCGTGACATCAGGGAGTGTAGGTAGTGTAATGGTTAGCACACTGGCCCGGAATGCAAAGAGATGTGGGTACGAGTCCTGCTCTAGTAGCAATATTTCCAATTTTCATCACCCCCATGACAATAATATGCAGAAGATATAAATCATCGGATTATGGTGCATCAACCACGGACAGCCATGACAGTTCCGGAGCGGTACGCTGGTGTCACAGGTGTGTACTTACCCACAATGCCCTAGGCCGACTCATTAATTAACGATTGCGCTATTGTACTTCCGGTTTGGCCGTCCGCCCTTCATTTTTAAATATGCCACAAAAACACGGAAGATCACACCCGAATAAATGAAGAGTTCACTCAGAAAATACACTTTTCCCAGTTTATTTGATAATAGAAGTAAATAAATACTGTATATGTCCCAATAGACGTGCACTGATCGAGTGCAGACACATGGATGTGCATCTATTTATTTCCCCTGCAATGGTTTGTTTCAAATTAACATGTACTATGATTACATATGCAGATATTGTGAAATATTCATCACTGTTTATTATTTCATGCCTCGTGCCATTGTCGTGCCTCTGAAATAAAGTAGGATTATCTGATTTTATGTGCATTCAGTCTGAATATGATCGTAAATTTGTGCGTGCTTTCAATCTTGAAATGCAGGGGGGGGGGGGGGTTGATTCTATTGGGTAGTGTGCTTCTATTGCGACATATACCATAGGATATTTTTATGTATATATACTAGTGCTTTATTTTGTCAACACTTTTGGTTTTACATGCACGTGGAATGAATGTTGAATCCATCTATTGTCGTTGCTTCTTGTCCCAACTCTTTAAATTGCCAGCTTGAGTAGAGTATGAGAGTAGGTCAGGTAGAACTTATCTAAGTTGAAAACAGTACCGCTCAAACGGTGGTGTTCTCTGTGGTGGAGTGGTTAGAGTGTCTGACTTTTTTCTAGGTCTGACTCCTAATCTGAAGGTCAGTGGTTCGATTCCTTCTGTCCCCACCTCTGCCAATTTGGATTTCCACTGCTGTGCATAACTTACAGTGTCATCAAAGGCCAGTTGCTCCACCCACACGGTTTGTGTGGGTGGAGAAAAATCATCGGGTAGTATGTAGGCGTGTGTGTATATATTACACACACGCCTACATACTGTGTAATGGTGAAAACAAGACTATTCAGACTTATCCATGATAGGCAGTATAAATCTTCAAGAAACAGAGACTGACTCCTTTGTAGAAAGTAATTCTGCACCAGTGGTATGACAGCAGGTTTTATTTGAACTCTTCTTTCTCTTCAATTAGGCCAATTGCCCAATCAAATTTAAATAGCCTCACGTCAAACTTAGGCTTCTTTCCCGTTGATTGTCTTCCTTGATATGACTTACCTCAGCCTCTAATGGGCGTCCTGCCCGTTGATTGGCTGTCTTTAAAGGCCATCCTGCCCGTTGATTGGCTGTCTTTAAAGGCCATCCAGACCATTGATTGGATGTCTTTAAAGGTCACCCTGCCCATTGATTGGCTTCTTTAAAGGCCATCCTGATGGTCGATTGGCTGTCTTTAATGGTTGTCCTGCCCATTGACTGGCTATCTTTAATGGGCGTCCTTCCCATTGATTTGTTGCCTTTAATGGCCGTCCTGCCCGTTGATTGGCTGTCTTTAATGGCCTTCTGCCTGTTGATTTGAAGTCTTTAATGGCCACCCGACCCATTGATTGACTGTCTTTAATGTGTGTCCTGTCCATTGATTGGCTGTCTATAAAGGCCTTCCTTCCCGTTGATTGGCTGTCTTTACTGGTTGTCCTACCCGTTGATTGGCTGTCGTTCATGGCCGCCCTTTCCATTGATTTGCTATCTTTAATGGCATCCTGCCCATTGATTTCTTGCCTTTAATGGCCGCCATGTCCGTTGATTTGTTGTCTTTAATGGCTTCCTGCCCGTTGATTGGCTGTCTTTAATGGGCGTCCTGCCCGTTGATTGGCTGTCTTTAAAAGCCAATCCTTCCCATTGTTTGGCTATCTTTAATGGCCATCCTTCCCGTTTACTGACCGTTCTGCCTGGTGATTGGCTACCTTGATTCTTGGTGTGGCTGCCGCTCCTGTTGCTGGTGACGAGACGCCCCCAGGTGCGACAGACCCGACTGCTCCATTTTGCACACGGCCCGCAGCACCACGATGACACCTTCAGAGCTGGATCTAAATTCCGCTAATAAATTGTGTCAAATGATGCATTTTGCTGAAATCACACAACCTGTCGTGGTGGGTGATGCAAAGTGGAAATATAACACTTAGAGCAGGATCTGAACCCACACTTCCTGCCATTCCGGAGCTAGCGTGCTAACCATTACAGTAGCTGGGCTCCCTGAAATACTCAATCTACCCACGCCTACCTGGCTATGTTACTCCTTGCCTGAGAGGTCAGTGCACGCTACCACGTGACCCATGCACTGTTAGATATTCAGTTGTCTTTTTAATGCAACACAATGTACAAAAGTTGTCTTCTGATACGCAGCGAAGGAGGAAGTCAAGGCAGGAGTGGAGAAAAGCACACTTTATTATATGTAAAGTGGGGGGGGGGGGGGGCAATGTACAATGAGGGGGTCAAGGGACAATGTACAATGGTGTAATAAAGTGCATGAGGTAAATAATGAGGAGAGTGTCAATGTCATATTAGGGGAGGGGCCCCGAAGAGCCCTCTACCCTATAGGGTAAGAGTAGAGAGTAAGGGTGTGTGGGTGGAGAAAAATCATCGGGTAGTGCGTCTGGCAGGGCGTGGAGGCGGAGTGGAGAAGGATGGCAGGGGAGCGGCTTATAAGGCAGGGAAGGGGGGGTTATGTAACCCCAACGGTCGGCGGCGGGCAGGAGGAGGAGAGAGAGGGGGGGGGGGGTACTCCTCCCTCACTGCGAATCAAACGCAATGCAAGCATTACGACCAATGCAGACCAGACGGGGTGGCCGAATGAGTAGAGCATCCGTCTCCTGTTTTGGGAGATTGGGAGATCCGAACCCATGGGTTTGTGGGTTCGAATCCTGATCGAGTCAAACCAATGACTTAAAACTTGATACTTGTCACTTCCTAGCCTGGCACTCGGCATTATTAGGATAGGGCAAAGACCGGTTGGCTCAGTGTCAGGATAATCTGACTGAGTGGGATATCAGGTCATGGTGCTGGCCGTCTGGTTTCCCAGTGGGGCAGCACTATAAAGTCGCCATGAGTGCGCACTGTCACAAGTCGGTACCCATCCTGATATGACCTTAGATGTTGCTAGGACGTAAAACAACAACAAACAAACAAACTTCTAATGCAACTTGCAACGAACCAATCAGATACATAGTACTAGCAACCTAAATCTTGGAACTTGTGAGGCAAGAGAATGGCTCGATGTGTGATGTGACTCGTAGCTGAAGTAGAATATAAATATCAACATAATATATCCATCTGAACATGAGTGTAGAAACGCAAAACCCTCAAACTGTCCACATTTAAGTACAGTAAAACCTCCCTAACCGACCAACTCCACAGATCGACCACTCCCCTATATCGATCGCTTTATTTGGGTCCCGACAATACCACTGTAACCATTTTCTAACTCCCTAAACCGACCACCTCCATAAATGGACCACTTAAATTCGGTCCCAACGTGGGTCGATTTAGAGAGGTTTTACTGTATATCGCTAACTGGTGTCGGTGTACAACAAGCTGCATAGTCTGATGGCTTATGAATGTTCGCCTTATTTTTCAGATAGATGTATTATAATCTACTATTCATTAGTCTCGCATAACTTTGATGAAAATTGGCTAACTTTGAAGTGCTTTGAATTTGAACGGAAAGTACCTAAAATAATGTTTTCAAGCTTGCCAAAAACTCCTGTAGCTATGACCCAGATTCCGATCCCGTGATGGCCACGTGATGTGGGCTGACCTACTAATCCTGGACCCTGACTAAGCTACGCATGCTACTTTTATTTTTCTTGAAAATTGATACTGCCTATCAAGTATCATGGATACGTCTGAATAGACTTGTTTTCACCATTACACAGTTTGTCGATAGAAAGCCCGAGCCTACACTTTTACTGCCCCAAGGGATTTTTAACCTCCCACAACACATAGACCAGGGCCGCGTTCAGGGTACGTCTCAGAGACGTCTCAGCGACGTCGCGGCGATGCTTTTTGCTCTATTTGCGTTCAGGGTGCGTCTCGGCAACGTCTCAGCGACGCCTCCCTTTTCAATCAGGAGACAAAAAGCGCCTCGAAAATGGCCGCCGTGTCCAGTGGTTTCAGCCAATCACAGCGCAGCTTTTCCATTGCAAATGGCCGCCGCCTATGGGGCAGCCATTTTCGAGACAATAAACTGCCTTTGCCGTTCAGACTAGCGTGACGTCAGACCCGTCGCCCAGGCGCCTCCGAGACGGAGCCTGAACGCGGCCATGGTATGACAACAACTGGCCTTTGATGACGCTGTAAGTTATACACAGCGGTGCTACTTAGGATGAGGACAAGGCTAATGAGGTCATTAGATTGATCTAATTGGTTAGTGGTGTCCTACTTAATGGCTTACTCAATGTAGGTGTCCGAGGGGATGGTATAATAAATTCGCTGATTATTCATTCAATGCTGTCCCAAAAACATGTATTGTTTTTGTTTCTTGTTCCAACTTTTTTAATTGCCAGCTTGTGTAGACTCTCAGACCGCTTCAGGTAGTTGGTTGGTTGTTGGAGTTTTTTGTCCTGGCAACCATTACACACATACGCCTACACACTGATGACACACACCGATGTACGCATGTGTATATATAACTATATATGTGTGTATATATTACACACATGCCTAGACACTGATGACACACACCGATGTACGAATGTGTGTATATAATTATATATGTGTGTATATATTACACATATGCCTACACACTGATGACACACACCGCCGTACGCATGTGTATATATAACTATATATGTGTGTATATATTACACACACGCCTACACACTGATGACACACACCACCGTACGCATGTGTATATATAACTATATATGTGTGTATATATTACACACACGCCTACACACTGATGACACACACCACCGTACGCATGTGTATATATAACTATATATGTGTGTATATATTACACACACGCCTACACACTGATGACACACACCGCCGTACGCATGTGTATATATAACTATATATGTGTGTATATATTACACACACGCCTACACACTGATGACACACACCGATGTACGCATGTGTATATATAACTATATATGTGTGTATATATTACACACACGCCTACACACTGATGACACACACCACCGTACGCATGTGTATATATAACTATATATGTGTGTATATATTACACACACGCCTACACACTGATGACACACACCGATGTACGCATGTGTATATATAACTATATATGTGTGTATATATTACACACACGCCTACACACTGATGACACACACCACCGTACGCATGTGTATATATAACTATATATGTGTGTAATATTACACACACCCTACACACTGATGACACACACCGAGTACCATGTGTATATATAACATATATGTGTGTATATATACACAACTAAACTACGCATGTGTAATATAACTAATATGGTTATATTACACACACCCTACACACTGATGACACACACCACTACGCATTGTATAAACTAATATGTTGTATATATTACACACACCTACACACTGTGACACACACCAGTACGCATGTGTATATATAACTATATATGTGTGTATATATTACACACACCCTACACACTGATGACACACACCGTACGCATGTGTATATATAACTATATATGTGTGTATATATTACACACACGCCTACACACTGATGACACACACCACCGTACGCATGTGTATATATAACTATATATGTGTGTATATATTACACACACACCTACACACTGATGACACACACCGATGTACGCATGTGTATATATAGCTATATATGTGTGTATATATTACACACATGCCTTTACACTGATGACACACACCACCGTACTCATGTGTATATATAACTATATATGTGTGTATATATTACACACACGCCTACACACTGATGACACACACCGATGTACGCATGTGTGTATATAACTATATATGTGTGTATATATTACACACACGCCTACACACTGATGACACACACCGATGTACGCATGTGTATATATAACTATATATGTGTGTATATATTACACACACGCCTACACACTGATGACACACACCGATGTACGCATGTGTATATATAACTATATATGTGTGTATATATTACACACACGCCTACACACTGATGACACACACCGCCGTACGCATGTGTATATATAACTATATATGTGTGTATATATTACACACACGCCTACACACTGATGACACACACCGATGTACGCATGTGTGTATATAATTATATATGTGTGTATATATTACACACACGCCTACACACTGATGACACACACCGATGTACGCATGTGTGTATATATTATATATGTGTGTATATATTACACATACGCCTACACACTGATGACACACACCACCGTACGCATGTGTATATATAACTATATATGTGTGTATATATTACACATACGCCTACACACTGATGACACACACCATGTACGCATGTGTATATATAACTATATATGTGGATATATTACACATACGCCTACACACTGATGACACACACCACCGTACGCATGTGTATATATAACTATATATGTGTGTATATATTACACACACGCCTACACACTGATGACACACACCACTGTACGCATGTGTGTGTATAACTATATATGTGTGTATATATTACACACACGCCTACACACTGATGACACACACCACCATACGCATGTGTATATATAACTATATATGTGTGTATATATTACACACACGCCTACACACTGATGACACACACCGATGTACGCATGTGTGTATATAATTATATATGTGTGTATATATTACACATACGCCTACACACTGATGACACACACCGATGTACGCATGTGTATATATAATTATATATGTGTGTATATATTACACATACGCCTCCACACTGATGACACACACCGATGTACGCATGTGTATATATAATTATATATGTGTGTATATATTACACACACGCCTACACACTGATGACACACACCGATGTACGAATGTGTATATATAACTATATATGTGTGTATATATTACACACACGCCTACACACTGATGACACACACCGATGTACGCATGTGTGTATATAATTATATATGTGTCTATATATCACACATACGCCTACACACTGATGACACACACCACCGTACGCATGTGTATATATAACTATATATGTGTGTATATATTACACACACGCCTACACACTGATGACACACACCGATGTACGCATGTGTATATATAACTATATATGTGTGTATATATTACACACATGCCTTTACACTGATGACACACACCGATGTATGCATGTGTATATATAACTATATATGTGTGTATATATTACACATACACCTACACACTGTTGACACACACCGCCGTATGCATGTGTATATATAACTATATATGTGTGTATATATTACACACATGCCTTTACACTGGTGACACACACCGATGTACGCATGTGTATATATAACTATATATGTGTGTATATATTACACATACGCCTACACACTGATGACACACACCGCCATACGCATGTGTGTATAATTATATATGTGTGTGTATATATTACACACATACCTATGCACTGACAACATGCACTGATGTACATAACTATATATATTACACACACCGCAATACGCATGTGTGTATATATTACACACACACCTACATGCACCAATGTACGCATGTGTATAAATATATTACACACACACCGCTGTATGCATGTGCATATATAAGTTTATATAACATTACACATACACCTACACACATGCATGTGTATATATTGTTTGTTGTTGGTTTACGTCCTAGCAACATCTAAGGTCATATCAGGACGGCTACCCACTTGTGACAGTGCGCACTCATGGTGACTTTATAGTGATGTCCCACTGGGAAACCAGGCCGCCTGCACCATGACCTGGTATCCCACTCGGTCACATTGCCCTGTCCTAATAATGCCGAGCGCCTGGCTAGGAAGCAACAAGTATAAATATTTACGTCATCGGTTTGACTCGACCGGGGTTCGAACCCACGACCCGGCGATCTACCAGCACGGGAAACGGACGCCCTAACTCATTCGGCCATCCCGTCTGTTGTGTGTATATATTACACACACACCTACACACTGACAACACACACCACTGTACACATGTGTGTATATAATTATATATGTGTGTGTATATATTACACACACACCTACACACTGACAACACACACCACTGTACACATGTGTGTATATAATTATATATGTGTGTGTATATATTACACACACACCTACACACTGACAACACACACCACTGTACACATGTGTGTATATAATTATATATGTGTGTGTATATATTACACACACACTTACACACTGAAAACACACACCACTGTACACATGTGTGTATATAATTATATATGTGTGTGTATATATTACACACACACCTACACACTGACAACACACACAAAAAAAAACACACACCACACAAACAACACCACTGTGCACATGTGTGTATATAATTATATATGTGTGTACATATATTATACACACACTTACACACTGACAACACACACCACTGTACACATGTGTGTATATAATTATATATGTGTGTATATATATATATGTGTATATATTACACACACGCCTACACGCTGATGACACACAACACTGTACACATCTGTGTATATAATTATATATGTGTGTATGTATATATATATGTATATATTACACACATGTCTACACACTGACGACACACAGGACTGTATGCGTGTGTATATAACTTATATATCTGTATATAAGATTACACACATGCCTACACACTGATGACACACACCACTGTACACACGTGTATATAACTTATATATATGTATATAACATTACACACACGCCTACACACTGATGACACACACCACTGTACACATGTGTATAAAACTTATATATCTGTATATAACATTACACACACGCCTACACACTGACGACACATGCCACTCTACGCACGTGTATAAAACTTATATATATGTATATAACATTACACACACCTACACACTGACGACACACACCACTGTACGCGTGTGTATATAACTTATATATATGTGTATATATTACACACACGCCTACGCACTGATGACACACACCACTGTATGCGTGTATATATATATAACTATATATATATGTATATAACATTACACACACACCTACACACTGACGACACACACCACTGTATGCGTGTGTATATAACTTATATATGTATATAACATGACACACCCCTTGCCGCTGACCTAATGCAGCCCTTCTCACGGCGCCTTGTTTGTGTTGTTTGGTCGGAGAGACTTCGTGACTCGTCACGGTTCAGTGGACCCCCACATGAAGCAGGGAGTGCCTGCAAGCACGGGGTGGGGTGTGAGGGGGCGGAGGGATGATGGTGGAATGTCCGCTAACACTGAAAACTCACTTGCTATCCGGACCGCACTTCGTCCACACCTCTCTCTATCTCCTCTCTGCTGGCCTTGATCCTCCTTGATAATGTCTGAAAAGACTTCCAGGAGGCGGAGCCTGCCAGCATTTCACTTTCTACTCTTACTCTGTCCGTGTCTTTGGCTCGCCGGCTGGTCACCATAGAGCAAAGGAATGCGGTCCTTTGACTCAACTCTCCTTATTTCTCTGTCCAAAACTCCACCCTTTTTTTTTCTCCCGGGCTTACTTCTCCCCTGATCAAGGGAGTTGTTTGCTTGGGTGGGGCCCTATACCTTATCATTTCTCTCGCTTTGTTCTTGTTGTTGGAACCTGCTGGACCCACCTTTACCCGCCCCTTAGTCCTGAACCCTTTCTGCTGTTGCTGGATACGAGTGTTCTGCTACCGCCGGACCGGAGTGATTCGGGGCCACTCCAACGATCCGCCACATTCTCTGTGGCGGAGTGGTTAGAGTGTCTGACTTTTGTCTAGATCAGACTCCTAATCTGAGGGTCAGCGGTTCGATTCCCCATGCCCCCAGCTCTGCCAATTGGGATTTCCACCACTGTGTATAACTTCCAGCGTCATCAAAGGCCGGTTGCTCTCATACCATGTCTATGTGGTGTGGGAGGTTAAAAATCCCTTGGGTCGGTAAAAGTGTAGGTTCTATCGACCAGCAGTGGGGAAGACCAGTCGTCTGTGACTGGGATTTCCCCTGCTTGGGACAACTAATGTACCAACAACAAAAAAAGAGAGACAAATAAGTGTTCACACTTCCTGTCTACCATTCGCTATATCGCTATATCGCTAAGGTGGTCGCAAGCTGTAGTGTGACTCGGGTATCACTATCAGTCACTGAACCGACATTCAGATTGAAGCAATTAGTGGCACTGGACTGTCTTCTCTGAATCACCAGCACATATACCTCCATGGTTGGCTGGAGGTTCCTCTATTGTTTGGGATTTATGGCTATACCAACACAGTACTATCATGAACCCTGTTCACACGGGCAAAATGTGAGGCGAATCAGGCAAATCGAATCAGGTGAGGCGAATTAGGCGCCCGTTCACACGGACACTGCGTGAGGCGGAAGTGGATATCTGCGCATGAGCAAGTACAGACTAACCAGCGCCATTTTGGGTTCGACGATGCTGGCACCAGAGAGTGTGGGTTCGACCTAGATATGTAATGACTGAATCGTATTGGTTTGGAACGGTCAAAACTTCTGCTGGGCAGTGAAACCCTAAAAATAAATAATGAAAAAAATATCTGTGCATAGATAGCGGTTTCATTAATTAAATTATATAATATGCGCTTTTGATCGACCGGAAAGTCAACAAACTGAGTTGTCGACTGCGCATGCGTGTGAGGTGCTTAATCCGCCTCAGTGCGTCCACACGGGCAAAATAAATCGAATCAGAGAAATCGCCTCACGTAAACTACCTCGCTTAGGTGGTTTACAGGATCCGCATCACGTGAGTCGAATCAGCCCTAATCCGCCTCAGACGTCCGTTCACACAAGAAATGTGAGGCGAACTAGGCAAGTCGCTTTCTACGAATCGATTTACATTGCCCGTGTGAACAGGGCTATGGACAGTTCTGGCCTATAGCCATGTGTTGTAACTAATGAATTATTTTCTGAATATTCACTGTTCATTTACTCAAACCGGTCCCAACTAAATGTCCTGGAAATATTCAGGAAATTAGATATAATTTGTTTGCATTCTAGTGATGTATTTCAATATGAAAACATCCCAAAACTCAGTGTGCCACTACCATATTTGTGAACCTGCGCATTAATCATATATAAAATTCGACCTTGGTAATTTAACCGGTGGTCACACCATAACCAGCAGAACTGGGCCGCGTTCAGGCTCCGTCTCGGAGGTGCCTCGGCGACGGGCATGACGTCACGCCAGTCTGAACGACAACAGCAGTTGGTCGCCTCGAAAATGGCCACCCCCATAGGTGGCGGCCATTTGCAATGAACAAGCTGCACTGTAATTGGCTGAAAACACTGAATGCAGCCGCCATTTTCGAGGCGGTTTTCATCTCCAGTCTGAAAAGAGAGGCGTCTCCGAGACGTCGCCGAGACGCACTCCGAACGCAAATAGGCCAAAAAGCATCGCCGAGACGTCTCCGCGGCGCCTCCGAGACGGACCCTGAACACAGCCTAGGTAGAGCCGGTGTGGCGGGTTTGGGCCTCCGTCGGTTTACGGTCTACGCATCGCTTCTGTGCATGCGTGGATGTGCCAAAATCGACCGGTGCTTCAGGGGGGGTACTTCTTTCTTATTTTACTATCTCGGGAGGGGGGAGGGGATTATTAAAAAAAATCTTTTTGTATCTCTGAGGTGGGGGGGGGGGGTGGGGGGTATTTCCTACCTCTATTCACACAGCGGCTGGCTTGTTAATATATATATATACCTTGTAGAGCTTGATTGACTGACACGATACAAATAGGACAACAGGGCCCATATGTATGAGCCCGGGTTAGCGGTCGTAACCCTGGGTCGTGCGGATTTCCCGGGTTAGTGGCCAAAAGTGCGTATGTATGTGTCCGGGTTAAACTAACTCGGGGAGTTTAAAGTCGCCTGCACTAACCCCAAGCGAAAGCAGGGTTAGATGTGGGGTTAGGCGCCGATTACGGCGAAATCTATTGAATGCGATCATATTTAACAGAAGTACATACGCAATAAGTGAAATTTTATCAATTTAACCATAAATTCGAACCGTTATTAAGGCTACCGCCGCTTTGGCGGCGATATTAACAGTTATATTTTCGAATCGACGAACGTACAGTAAACAAACCGTCGCCGCCGCCAGTATGGAACGCGACGTCGATGCGGCGGCGGCGGCGATTTGTTTACTTTACTTTCGTCGGTTCGAAAATATAACTATTAATATCGCCGCCAATGCGGCGGTAGCCTTAATAACGCTTCGAATTTAGGGTTAAATTGATAAAATTTCACTTATTGCGTATGTAATTGTGTTAAATATGATCGCATTTAATATATTTGAGCCTAATATATGGCTACAAACGCAGAGGGATTTCCCAAATCTATAAATAACTGAACTGTTAGCTAACCCGCGTGCGCTTTGGGCTCATACATCCCCCGTGACACAGTTGGAACCCCGGGGTTAGCTAACTCGGGACCCGCCTCTAACCCTGGTACGGTTAAAAATTGGCTCATACATATGGGCCCAGATATGTCCCAGATAGAATGGTATGCGACGGATATATGAGATGAAATGGCATCTCATATAGGCGAGGTGGACCAGATATATCCCACATAGAATGGGATGCCATATATATCCTATATAGAATGGGATGGGTCAGGCATATCCCGTGTAGATAGGATGGTCCAGATATATCCGATATAGAATGGATTGGACCAGGGCCCGTATGCATGGGGCGGTGTTAGCGAGCCAAAACTGGGTTTGGACGCGATTTCTAGTTTAGCGGCCAAAAGTCGCTATGTATGGAGCGGTGTTACCGAAACACCATGAATTTAAGGTCGCGTACAGTAACACCACTCCGTAGGAGGTTTACGGGCAGTGTTAGGTATCGATTAGGCCCAAATCTATTCAATACTATAATATTTAACACAATAACATGCTCCAAAAGTGAAATTTTGTCAAATTAACCCCAAAATCGAAGCGATATTAACGCCGCCGCTACATCGACGGTGATATTCATATTGTCGACTTGAATGTAAACAAAACAAATTGCCGCCGCTGACAGAATAACATTTAAAAAAAAGTGAAATTTGGCCAAATTAAACCAGAAATCGAAGCGATATTAATGCCGCCGCCAAATTTTGGTAAAATAAACCAATAATCGAATCGATATTAACTCCGCCACCGACGCCGGATCAGCGGCGATATTGTGAAATAGCGGTGCTCGCCGGGAACAGGCTCAGAGGGATTTCCCAAATCTATAAATAACTGCTAGGTTAGCTAACGCCACCACTCTTTGGCACTGTACATACCCCGTGACCCATTTCCCAACACTGGTGTTAACTAACCCGAACTCCGCCCTTAACACCGGAGCCGATAAATAATTCTTCATGCATACGGCCCCTGATATATCCTATAGACCAGATATATCTGACCTAGAGTGGGATGGGGCGGACAGTGGCCTGACCTCGGATATGACCCGGGAAGAAAAGAAACTCACGTACACAGCTATGTACTTTGTGGTTCTTTTTTAAAGAAGGATTTAAAAATAGTTTATAGGTCAGAAATTAAACGGGATGTGCCACGTATATCCTATATAGAAGGGAAGGGATATAAAGATATACAACTAGACACAAGAGATACATCCCAGATAGAAGTAGACACACCAGATACATCCCAGATAGAAGTAGACACACCAGATACATCCCAGATAGAAGTAGACACACCAGATACTTCCCAGATAGAAGTAGACACACCAGATACATCCCAGATAGAAGTAGACACACCAGATACATCTCTTATATAACTAGACACACCATATGCATCAAGCATAGAATTAGACACACCAGATACATCCCATATAGAAGTAGACACACCAGATACATCAAGTATTGAAGTAGACACACCAGACACATCCCAGATAGAAGTAGACACACCAGATACATCCCTTATATAACTAGACACACCAGATGCATCCCACTTATAGTGAGCCACACCATATACATCAAGTATAGAACTAACCATACCAGATAAAACCCTCATCGAATTAGGCACACCAGATACATGCCAGATAGAACTAGACGCACCAGATATATCAAGTATAGAAGTATACATACCAGATACATCAAGTACAGAAGTAGAGATACCAGATACATCAAGTTTAGAAGTAGACATGCCAGATACACACCACATAGAAGTAGCACACCAGATACATCCCAGATAGAACTAGTCACACCAGATACATCAAGTATAGAACTAAGGAAACCAGATACATCCCATATGGAACTAAGCACACCAGATACATCCTATATGGAACTAAGCATACCAGATACATCCCATATGGAATTAAGCATACCAGATACATCATATATGGAATTAAGCATACCAGATACATCATATATGGAATTAAGCATACCAGATACATCCCATATGGAACTAAGCATACCAGATACACCCCATATGGAACTAAGGTGTTCTAACCAAGTTGTAAGCACGTCCCCTCATGCTACTGCACTCCACCTAAGAATGGCTGCCGCTATGATGTTGCTCTATTACATGCGCATTATTACTATTATTATTATTATTACCGGGCATGGTGGCCGAATCAGTAGGGACCAGGCCTCTCGTGTGGAAGATCGCGAGTTCGGTTCCCGGTCGAGTCAAACCAATGACCTTAAAATTGGTACTTGTCGCTTCCTAACCTGGCGCTCGGCATTAATAGGATAAGATAAGGACTGGTTAGCACAGTATCAGAATAATGTGACTGAGTGGCATAGTGGGTCATGATGCTGGTTGCCTGATTTCCATGTGGGGCAGCACTATAAAGTCGCCATGAGTGCGCACTGTCACACGTCGCTTCCCGTTCTGATATGACCTTAGATGTTGCAAGGACGTAAAACTCCAGCAACCAACCATTATTATTATTATTACATGCCCCATATAGACCCGGACGCGCTGCAGTCTATCGCAGCGCCTCGCGCGGGGAGTTCGGGTACTATTAAAGCTGCATAGTCCGGTGAAGCATCACATTTTCAAAGCCAAAACAAGTATCTCAATTTGATTTTACATATCTAACTTAAATACTCGTTCCCTTGTTAAACATTTGTCACCACATGAAAGGGCACACTGAGGCAATTTAATAGAAACTATTACTGCAGAAACCTATGGTGTGAGACTTTTGGCATGCTTGCCAAAACTAATTTTGCTTGTTTGCACTTCAAATATCTCAAAAGTTAGCTATTTAAAATATAAGTTACTTCAAGTGAAAGTAGGGTAGATTATAACGATCACCCTAGTATGTTTATCTCAGAAAATAACAGAAACTCAAAACCCATCGGAGTATGCAACTTTAAACTCCGTACAACCGTTGTGACTAGCGCGCGCTCCTATTACACTGCCGTCACTTCTATACACAACACAGGAACTTCTTCAGCCGAGTTTCGATTTCAAATCTAATAGGTTCAGCACGTGTCTGGTGATACCCACCCCGAGGTATCACTACGTCTGTAGCTATGTCAGTCAACCAGCAGCTAGAACTTAGTAGAACCAGCAGCTAGAGTTAGTAGAACCAGCAGCTAGAACTTTGTAGAACCAGCAGCTAGAAGTTAGAACCAGCAGCTAGAACTTTGTAGAACCAGCAGCTAGAATTTAGTAGACCCAGCAGCTAGAGTTTGTAGAACCAGCAGCTAGAACTTAGTAGAACCAGCAGCTAGAACTTAGTAGAACCAGCAGCTAGAAGTTTGTAGAACCAGCAGCTAGAAGTTTGTAGCACCAGCAGCTAGAGTTTGTAGAACTAGCAGCTAGAAGTTAGTACAACCAGCAGCTAGAACTTAGTAGAACCAGCAGCTAGGACTTAGTAGAACCAGCAGCTAGAACTTAGTAGAACCAGCAGCTAGAACTTAGTAGAACCAGCAGCTAGAGTTTGTAGAACCAGTAGCTAGAAGTTAGTATAACCAGCAGCTAGAAGTTAGTAGAACCAGCAGCTAGAAGTTAGAACCAGCAGCTAGAACTTTGTAGAACTAGCAGCTAGAATTTAGTAGAACCAGCAGCTAGAAGTTAGTAGAACCAGCAGCTAGAAGTTAGAACCAGTAGCTAGAATTTAGTAGACCCAGCAGCTAGAATTTAGTAGAACCAGCAGCTAGAATTTAGTAGAACCAGCAGCTAGAAGTTAGTAGAACCAGCAGCTATAGTTAGTAGAACCAGCAGCTAAAACTTAGTAGAACCAGGAGCTAGAACTTAGTAGAACCAGCAGCTAGAGTTTGTAGAACCAGCAGCTAGAACTTAGTAGAACCAGCAGCTAGAACTTAGTAGAACCAGCAGCTAGAACTTAGTAGAACCAGCAGCTAGAACTTAGTAGAACCAGTTGCTAGAAGTTAGTAGAACCAGCAGCTAGAACTTAGTAGAACCCGCAGCTAGAAATTAGTAGAACCAGCAGCTAGAAGTTTGTAGAACCAGCAGCTAGAAGTTAGTAAAACCAGCAGCTAGAAGTTAGTAGAACCAGCAGCTAGAAGTTAGTAGAACCAGCAGCTAGAAGTTAGTAGAACCCGCAGCTAGAAGTTAGTAGAACCAGCAGCTAGAAGTTTGTAGAACCAGCAGCTAGAACTTAGTAGAACCAGCAGCTAGAACTTAGTAGAACCAGCAGCTAGAGTTTGTAGAACCAGCAGCTAGAACTTAGTAGAACCAGCAGCTAGAGTTTGTAGAACCAGCAGCTAGAAGTTAGTAGAACCAGCAGCTAGAAGTTAGTAGAACCAGCAGCTAGAACTTAGTAGAACCAGCAGCTAGAACTTAGTAGCACCAGCAGCTAGAGTTTGTAGAACCAGCAGCTAGAACTTAGTAGAACCAGCAGCTAGAGTTTGTAGAACCAGCAGCTAGAACTTAGTAGAACCAGCAGCTAGAACTTAGTAGAACCAGTAGCTATAGTTTGTGGAACCATCAGCTAGAGGTTAATAGTACCAGCAGCTAGAGTTTGTAGAACCAGCAGCTAGAAGTTAGTAGAACCAGCAGCTAGAAGTTAGTAGAACCAGCAGCTAGAAGTTAGTAGAACCAGCAGCTAGAAGTTAGTAGAACCAGCAGCTAGAAGTTAGTAGAACCAGCAGCTAGAAGTTAGTAGAACCAACAGCTAGAAGTTAGTAGAACCAGCAGGTAGAAGTTAGTAGAACCATTTCGAACTCTAGTAGCTTTGTCCAAACTCATTATCAGATTGTAAGCTACTGAGATAGCGTTATCAGAGAGCGCGAAGCACTTCATTAAAGATGGCGGAATGAGACTTGATAAGTGGGTCGTATGTCTGTGTGGCGTGACTGCAAGAGTGCAGAGCTTGTCTATTGGAACTTTACTTCCTAGCAACATCTAAGGTCAGGTCAGGTCAGGTAGGTCAGGTCAGGAAGGGTACCGACTTGTGACAGTGCGCATTAATGGCGACTTTATAGTGCTGGACAATTGGAACCCAAGATGGTTGGCACCTGATATTACACTCAGTTACATAATCCTGACACTGAGCTAACCAGTCCCTGTTCTATCCCAGTGTAGTAATGCTAGGTAGCGACAAGTACCAAGTTGGTAATTTATTGGTTTGACTCGGTTTGACATTGGTTTGACCCCGTGACCTGCCACGTGAAAAACCATCCCGTGCTCTGACCGCTCCGCCCACCCCGCCCACCCAGCCCAACCCGCCCACCCCATCCTGTGTAGAAGTGCAGATCTGACGTGTTTATATGTCACCATGGTTACTCAGCCCCTCAATTCTTACATTCCAATGGTGTTGCTATAGTTATTACGCTGTGTGTCTGTCTGTGTTCTACCTCTCCACTATTACAAATATGTGTCAAGTTGCGTGTGTATGTGTGTGTGTGTGTGTCGCTCGTGTGGGTGCTATGGGTGCGTGTGTGTACCTGTGGTTATGGGGGGAGGGCTCCATTCTCTCAACCACCCCCATTACATACACCATACCCATAATAGCAGCACAGTTTTTGCAGCGACCCACCATCTTAGCCCATAATACTGAACTTATTATCGCTAACACACTAACCACCTTCATAATTTACTAATATACTCTACTTAAGTACCCACTGAACTACCTATTTACAATGTAATGTAAACGCAGGAAGAACAATGCCTCAGCGCTGAAAAAAATTTATGTTCTGATGAATAAACTGTTTTACCGAAAAGAATGCGTGAGTGTGCCGGTGTCTGACTGTGCCCATTCCTGTGTTGTGTAGGTGTCATCCATAAACATATCATCTCGTTGAGCTTCCTGTGGCTCCCACCAGGCGGCTCTCCGGGGTCACCATGGAGACGCGTTGACCTGTCGCCCATGGAAACATCTGTTTGGCCGGCGGCTATCTGTTAGTGTTGCCTTGGTAACTAATATAGCAGCTGGCGTCGGACAGGAGTATCTAGAGCTTAAACAGGCACGTGCCTAGTCCTGTCCGTGCACAGACATGACCAGACTGTACACAGACTGTACATACAGACTGTATACACACTGTACATACATACTGTACACACACACTGTACACACATACTGTACAGACATACTGTACACCCATACTATGCACACACTGTACATAAATACTGTACACATACTGTACATGCATACTGTAATCACATACTGTACACACATACTATGCACACACTGTACACACACTGTACACACAATGTACACACTGTGTGCACACAGACTGTATACACACTGTACACACACACTATACACACATACTGTACACACATAATGTACACACATACTGTAACACATATTGTACACACATATTGTGTACACACATTTTACACACAGACTGTACACACAGACTGTACACACTGTACACACAATAATACTGTACACACACTGTACACACACTGAACACACATTGTACACACACTTTACACACACTGTACACATACTGTACACACATAATGTACACACACTGTACACACAGACTGCACAGAGGTTACTGGCACATGATGTCATACTAACACACATACTTACAGTACACACTGTACACACACAATGTACAAACAACATTCACACATACTGTATTCACACTGTACTCACATACTGTACACATACTGTACACACAGACTGCACACACTGTACACACGTAGTGTACACACACTGTACACACATACTGTACACACACTCTACACACACTCTACACACACTCTACACACACTCTACACACACTATACACACATACTTACAGACACTGTACACACATACTGCACATACACTGCACACACATACTATACACACACTGTACACACAGACTGCACAAACACTGCACACACATACTGTACACACACACTGTACACACACTGTACACACACTGTGCATACACTGTACACACTCACTGTACATACATGCACACAGGTTACCCGCACAGACCATACACACAGACTGTACACACATACTTACACACACACTGTTTTCACACAATGTACACACATTATACACACACTGTACACACACTCTCTACACACACTGTACACACTGTACACACGTTATACACACACTGTACATACGTGCACGATGATACATTCTGACCGTTTCAAAGGACCTTTTATTCAGCGAATACCCAGCAATTGGCTTGCGCTTATAGACCCCTTTCAATGTTTATAAACATTGTGTATGCGCGCGCAGCTTGGCTGCAGAACGAAGCACACTGCCATTGAGTTTGCCGGTACGCGCAGTGCAAAAGTTTATTTTATTCGAAATTAATAGAAATGCAGAAACCTAACCATATAAATCTAATATAATCTGTTCAGTGAATATGTTTAATATATGTGTTCCAAGCGGTTTGTGTCTAGGTTGTGTGGTTTTAGAGATATTTCACTTTTTCTGAATGAAGATTGCATACGACCATTGCCAATGCATTGAGTTTGCCGGTATGCGCAGTGCAAAACGTCAATTTTATTCAAAATTAATAGAAATACAGAACCCAAACCATATAAATTTAATATAATCTATTCGTAGAATATGTTTTCTATATGTGTTCCAAGCAGTTTGTTTCTAAGTGGTGTGGTTTTAGAGATATTTCACCTCTTTCTGTATGAAGATTGCTCATAGCCATTGAATTTGCAGTGTGACCCTGTGTTGTCCTGCAGCCAAAAGGTGTGTGCACTGACCTAGATACCTATGTTGACATCATATGAAATAGGTCTATATAGAGAAGAGAAGGTGGCCGGACGTGTGTTGGTTGTAGACGGCTACAGGTATTAAACAAAGGTCGAGTGTCCAGAACCCGCCCGGCAGTAGCCCTAAACTGGAGCACTGCTCGAGGGGTGACCCATTTATATATATAATGTATATATACAAACACATATATGTATATATATAGTTTATTGCTGGAGAACCCAACCTGTTTAGAATTTAAATGGAACATTGCCACAGGGTGACCCATATATGCATACATATACATGTATATACACATATAAGCCTCCCCTACGAATTGAAGAGAGAGACAGCAGATTGGGTTGGTTCGTTTATTCGAGTCCGAATCCCTAATATTTATATGGGAGGCAGCTACATGGCCCTCGGGACTAACGTGATGGTGACCCACGTAGCCAGCGAGCAATCTATCGTCGGCCTCAACAAAAGAGCCGACCAGCCAGTCGTTAGCGTGAAGAGCACCCAGACCCCATCCCGACGCATCACTGTAGGAGGCAATGAGGGGGGCAAACCGACCAAGAATTTTTGCCTTGCCATTAAACTGGGCGGAAAAAGTGATCCACCATTCGAGATCTTTGCGTACCCCCTTAGTTAGCCTAACCCTATGGTGGCCCTCCTTGAGTGCTGCTGACATATCAAATATCCTCCTAGTAAAGGTTCGGCCGCCCCTTATCACCTTTGCACAGTGGGCTAGGATTCCCCCGACCTGTTCGAGATCCCTCTTTGAAGCTTTCTTCCGATCCCTCATTGTTACAAGTGTCCGTCTCATTTTATCCAACTTATCTATCGGAAGGGTGAGCTCCAAATTGTCCGAATCAATGATGATTCCCAGGAACCAAACTCTCCGTCCCGCCTTGCTCACCTTCCTATAGCTGACATAAAACCCCAACCTGCGGATAATGCCTAGCACTAACCTCTGGGCCCTCATGGCCTCAAACTCACTCTGACCTAAGACACAAAAATCATCGAGGTAATTAACGACTCGAGTAACGCCCTCCCTTACCGCACATCTTACAATAAAGTCTGATATTTTAGAAAATATGTAAGGGCTAGAGGAAAGGCCCATGCTAAGTCTATTGTCCAGGTAATAGGCTCCGTCATCACCAAGCGCCCTAGCGATAGCAATCCCCTGACGAGGTCTGTCGTAAGGATGAATGGAGACCGCTCTATAAGCATCCTTAATGTCTATGGTGGATAGAAAATCATATCTCTCCATGCAATCAGTAACGTTATCAATGCTTTTATAGCTGAAGGTAGTGGCTATGCCCTGTGTCTAGTGGTTGACCGAATTCCCTTTCGGCTTGCTACAGTCGACGACGGTTCTACCACCGCCATCGTCTTTCGGTACGACAAAGACCGAATGTGTGCACTGAGGCTTGTCACGGACCCTGGATATATTACCGTCGGCTAGCTCTGCGTGAAACTTCTCAAAAATTATCTCGTGCTCCCAGTTGTTCCTAGCCTTCCTCTCCCTGGTGCTATAGGAGGTAACACACTCATCATTGATTACCCTGAACCCGAAGACCACTCCTAGCAATATAAATATAGCGTCGGGATCGTTATCCCCCCTGAAGAATAGCTCTACAACAAATCTACAAGGCTTCAGCTGGGAGCGGTTTGAATCAATAAAGTGGGTACAGTCACAATTGCCCTCAAAACATGATTGATATACTTCAAATTGGAATTTGTCACCGTCTATCTGCTCGGAAAGCGAGACCAATATATGATCTTCCACATCCCGAATGTGTAAACGACCATCGGCATCCTTTATATTAACAGTGCCCCATAATGTAAGTTCCTCAACCCCTCCCTCCTGTACATTGGAAGAAAAACTATTAGTAATGGTATCGATGGGCCCGATTTGGTCGCTGCGACCATCGGCTCGAGTGTCAATCACCCCTCCGTCTGCAATGTCATTATTGACCACCATGTCCTCCTTAAGGTCCACTCGTATCTCCCCGTCATGAACGGTGCCGCCGCTCTCCGCGGCGATGTCGGTCGATGTATATGTGTCCTCGCATGAGTTGCTGCTCCTACGTTCGGCAACCTCTCCGTTGACAGTCTCCCTGTCAACATCGACCCCCCTAATGACAGTCTCCCTGTCAACCGAGTCCCCGATCACAACACCTATCTTATGTCGGCTCGAGGGCTCGTGCTCCGCTGCCACAGAACTTGCCCCGGCAAGTCTTGCGAACTCTTCGCCACAAAGTCACTCTTTGCACTTATAGCGTTTGTGCCCTTTTCCGCCGCACTTCGAGCAGGTGTGCCTGAACCTACACTTGTCTTCCTTGCGGTCGCATCCAGCGTCTGAGTTCCAGGCATAGCAGGAGCGCTTCCCAGGTCCCGCAGGTGATTTTCTCCTGGATGCCGTTGAAGTTCCGTAGCCGCTCTTCCGTTGCCTACGGTTCTGGTCACTGTAGTGTGACATACTTTCGCTTTGGTATTTCGACGTGAACGCAGCGAACCCCAATGTCTCGGCCAACTTCCTGATCTCCAAATCGTACTCGACATGAGCTACGTCCTTGTAGTGATCATCCCGCGCGCGATTGGTGACGAACTTCAGATGTTGCAAGAACACGTTATAGTCTTGGACGGATAGGTCCGGTAAGGTAAGGCACCAGGAGGCGCTAGCGTTAATCAGTTCGTAACCGTTTAGCTTCCTCAAGTCCTTCCCCCCCAAAGTGTGTTTCTGGAGAGACCACTTACTCCGTCTTCGTCTGGACGCGCTGCTATCACTCCGCGATCGTGTCGTCCGGCGTCGTCGTCCGGCGTCCCTTGAGCGTCTACGCGAAGGGCCATATGAGGAATGGCCGTCGTCTTCGTTGTCCCTCGTCTTCACTTCCGATCTTGTATCATCCGGAGCTGTACGAATTACCTTAGCCAATTCGCACCTCTCCGTGTTGTCTTCTCGCTGAGGATCATCCCGAGCCAGTGGTCGACCGGATCTCCTCCTGTCCCTCTCTATTTCCAGCCCCTGCAACCTGTCCTGTAAGTCTTGCAGTCTCAGCTCTGCCTCCAGCTCAGCGATTGCTTTCTTCACAGCTTCCTCCTTGTCGTCGTACGAAAAGTCCGAGACCGATGTCGTATCTTGGACCGAATCGTCTTTCGTCTTCGCCGTGGCCATCTTGGTCGTACTTCGTGTACGGACTGTGACGCGATCCCTCCGGTCTTCACACGCCTCCTTGTCGTTTTTCCTGTGGTTGAAGCCGCAATCACTACAGTAGGGTAGCGGCATCCCCCTCGGTCGTCCGTTAGGCACAGTTTTTCATGGTCGTCCGTTGGCCCGATAAGTCGATCAGTCCGTCGTCCGTTGGCCCGTCAGGGGTAGGTGACGAAATCGACCGTGGTCCCCAGACGGGGTTACTTGAAAATCGAACGAGTGGTCCGTTGGCCCGATCGGGCGATTTGGGAAAGAACTAATTAAGTATCTGAGCAAAAACCAAGCGTTATCAACGTCGATCAGTCTATTTGGAAATTGACAACACGGAAATATTTTTCATCAATCGTCCGCTGTCCCTGTAGAAATCGACCGTTGAGTATGGATGGTTTAATCGTCCGTTACTTGCAAATCGAACGAGTCGTCCGTTGGCCCGATCGGCCGATTTGTGGTGAACGACCGTTAAAGTACGGCTAGTTTCAAATCTATAATAATAAATCGACAAGATTCAAATCGCTCGTCGATACGATATTAATATGCCATTGATCTAAGTAACTTTGACCCGACTGATATAGTCGTCAATTGGCCCGAGTCGTCTCTGGGCCTAACCCTATATGCAGTTCTTAATGATCGATAAGTATTGAGCAAACCCAAGCGTTTTCAACGTCGATCAGTCTATTTGGAAATCGATAACATGGAACTATTTTTCATCAGTCGTCCGCTGTCCCTGTAGAAATAAGGTTTATTTATGTGCACGATACCGTTATTCTGTATTCAGGAACGATCGTCCTTGTTATGTTGGTAGAGTTCACGGAATGAGCTGAACTCGTCCGTTGGCCCAGGTAAAACAACAGGTAGCGCAGGTAAACAAAGGAAGCACAGGTAGCAGGTAGACTGTGATCCTTTCCAAGCAAAAAACGGGTGGCAAGTGACGATTCAAACCAGACCGGGCCGCGTCGAGCCCCGCAGCACGGCAGCAGGGGACAGCGGACGACGGCGATTGGACAATATTCGGTCGAGTAGAATCGACACTAATAAATAATAAATAATTCTCCGAGCGTTTATATGTATATAATAGATTATATATAATATACAGTAAGACCTCTCTAAAACGACCGACCATGGGACCGACTTTAAGTGGTCCATTTAGGGAGGTGGTCGGTTTAGACAGGTAGAATATCCTTACAATGGTATCATTGGGACCCAAATAAAGCGATCGATATAGGGGAGTGGTTGATTTGTGGGGGTCGTTATAGAGAGGCTTTACTGTGCTCTATTATTCATTTTGGACTATAAACAATAACAATGCCACCTCAGTCCCGCCTTCACTATATATATCCTCCACACGCACTACCTCACTGTGTATATTATACCAGGATTAGTTCTCTCTTCTGCCACTGCGGCGCCACCTGTGCGCGGTGATTGCTGCCCACTGCCCAGGGGCGTAGTCGATTAATCAACTCGGGTCACCCAAGTCACTTTTTGGCGCATGCGCACATCCTACAGACAGGTTGAATAAACGAATACGCTCAGGGTGGAAAAAATGGTGGCTTAATCTAAAACTTTTTTTTTTTTTTTCAATAACCGATATAAGTACAGCAAAATAGGATTTAAAGTATTTTATGATTATAGAAGCTGACAATCTGGGTTATTAAAAAAAAAGCATTAAAACAATACATAGGAGTTGTACTGGGAGCTGTTATCCTACAGGTACCAGCAGAGATGTGATGTCATCGCTCCTAGAAACCCCAGCCAAGAGATGGGTTACTTGGGTCGGGTTGTTTTGCACACAGCACGTGTATTTCTCGACTCCACTCGCAGTGTTCGATTTGAAAATCCGACGACTTGGGTGACCGTGTTAATCGATTACGGCCCAGGTTAACCACCCAGCTTCACCCAGGCATGTCATGTGGTGGCATTGAAGAATATCTGGTTGTTTGGCCGTCTCCAGTTACTCATCTTATACTCCCTACTATCACTGTATCAGGAGGATCCTGACAACTGTCTGTCAGTCTCTGGCATAAAGAAACCACCAATCAATCAATCATAAGAAAGAAAGGGAGACAAGTCACGCAAGATTGACAGTGATAAAGTTAAGCTTTATTGCTACAACTCTTGTTCACCTACTAGTGACCTGCCACCCTGACTCACTTACAACCTGCGACACAAACCCACATAGCTTCTGCTTGTTCAGTCAAAATCAGTGCCTACAGCCCATTGAACCTAAGTCCTATGGGTGTTACTCATAGCTCAGAGGTGAACTGCTTCCTTTGGTATCTCTAGAGTGAGTGTGTGGTCTGTCCAGCAAGTGCAAGGAGTACAAGGGTGACTGGGCTCACACAGCCAGCCAATCAGACACCTCTGCAGCCTGGGAGGGGTGATGCCCAAGAGGGGGCACCTGTCACTCAACCCCAGGGCAGGTGGTGTCCTTAATGTATGCTGAATGGCTGGGTGTGGTTACCCAGCGGTCTCGTGATAACAAGTAGTCGTCATGCAGTTACATTAAACAATAATACATGTCCCTCTCCCTTTTGCACTCTTCCTGGTGCATGGAGTGAACTTCTTTCTTCTTTTCTTTCGGTAAAGTATTTATTCATCTGAATATGACATTTGTCAGCGCCGGAGCACTGGTCTTCCGGCCATCTTTCTATTGGAATTGACATTCTAAATAATCTAAGTTTGGTCAGTGCTGTATTAGTCACAGCACCGATCCTGTAGAATTAAGGGAGTGGTTCCTGCTGTATAATGTACAGCACCAGTCACTGCGGTTCATGCAAAAATAGGGAGCAGCCCCGAGTAGAAGATGTATACTCCGGGCAACATTCCTGTAATTAGTAACCGTATCTTAATATCCGGATATCATACCGCAATCCCGGTCACCATGCATCATAACATTTACAAATAGTTATTTCCATGTCACCCAGTGAGTGGGCACACATTGCATCACTATTACATAGCAATGGTGCCCAACTATGGTGGCACAAACATAGAACAAGTATCTGAATTCATATATCTCGGACAAAAGATTACAAATGATGGGAGATGTGAGGAAGAAATTAAAAGAAGGATAACAATAGCCCGAACAACATTCTCCAAAATGTATAGAGTGTTAACATCAAGTAAGATATTAATACAAACAAGGAAGCGTATTCTTCAGTGTTATGTGTGGTCTACTCTAATGTATGGGGCTGAGACATGGACAATCTCTAAGAAAATGTACAAACGTTTAGCAGCATTTGAGATGTGGACTTATCGAAGGATGATGAAAATATCATGGACAAAGAAGATCACCAACAAAGAAGTTCTCAGAAAAATTAAAAATAAGAAAAGCTTGTTTGCCACTATACAGACAAAGAAACTTATTTATTTTGGCCACATCATTCGTCAGAGTTCAATATACCGTACATTGTTGGAAGGGAAGGTGAATGGCAGCAGAGGGAGAGGGAGACCAAGAACATCATGGTTTACAAATATTTCACAGTGGACAGGCTTGAATTATTCACAGTCTATCAGAACAGCACAACATCGGGACAAGTGGAGAACCATTGCATCCAACCCTCGACTAGAGGATGGAACTATTGATTGATTGATTGGTGCCCAACTCCGTTGCCTGAGATATTGATATGATTCCAAGCTCGGCTATTACAACCGAAAGACTGTATATTTTTATAGCGTGGTCACGTGACGCACCTGGGGGCTGGGTGCTGGGTGACAGTCAACTCACGTGGCATTTGTGTAAGGCGACCGTCATATGACATTCCACAGGGTATGCGTGTCGGATGTCTACATAGCGCTGCGGGTTAGAGCACCGCTTTAAGGCATTACATGCAAACCATGGACTCATACTGACATAAGGGGCGGACTGGTTTGTGTGTTTGTTGTTTTATGTCCTAACAACAACTAAGGTCATATCAGGACTGGTACCGACTTGTGACATACGCACTCATGGCGACTTTATAGTTCTGGTCCTCTGTCCTGCACACACTGTGCATATGTGACAGTGGGTACATTTGGTGGGTGTGACAGTGGGTACATTTGGTGGGTGTGACAGTGGGTGTATTTGGTGGTTGTGACAGTGGGCGTGTTTGGTGGGTGTGACAGTGGGCGTGTTTGGTGGGTGTGACGGGATAGTTTTTGTGGTTGTGACAGTGGGCGCGTTTGGTGGGTGTGACAGTGGGTGCATTTGGTGGGTGTGACAGTGGGTGTGTTTGGTGGGTGTGACAGTGGGCGTGTTTGGTGGGTGTGACGGGATAGTTTTTGTGGTTGTGACAGTGGGCGCGTTTGGTGGGTGTGACAGTGGGTGCATTTGGTGGGTGTGACAGTGGGTGTGTTTGGTGGGTGTGACAGGGGATAGTAGGTGTGCATGCATGTCGGATGGTTGTGACAGTGGGCATGTTTGGTGGGTGTGTCAGTGGGTGCATTTGGTGGGCGTGACACTGGGCGTGCTTACTGGGTGTGACAGTGGGCGTGCTTGGTGGGTGTGACAGTGGGCGTGCTTGGTGGGTGTGACAGTGGGCGTGCTTGGTGGGTGTGACAGTGGGCGTGCTTGGTGGGTGTTACAGTGGGTGTGTTTGGTGGGTGTGATAGTGGTGCATTTGGTGGGTGTGACAGTGGGCGTGTTTGGTGGATGTGACACTGAATAGTTTTTGTGGGTGTGACCAGGACAAAGAACATGTACGAAGCACATACGTGTTTCTAGGCCAGACGTGTGTTTCCAAGGTAGCTGACGTGTTGCTATGGTTGACGACTGTCACCAGGGCAGATGACCAAACAGAGCAGGTTAAACTACGTGGCACCAAATGGGGCGTCGTGCTTGGGTGGAGGTTGCTTCAAGGCGCTGATGCCAAGTAGGAAGCCACGTCACGTGACGACCACAGGGCGACCTTGTGGCACACAGACCAAGTCTCACACTCACACATAACATAGTCATTACCCACTCATTACATGAGGCATGACTCACACATTGCAGTCATGACTCACATATTACATATACGTCACGACTCAGTCATTACGTGAGTCATACCTCACACATTATGTAGTCATGACTCACTCATTATGTTGTAAATGACTAGTGCACTACATAGTCATGACTTGCATGTGATGTAGTAATGACTCATGCATTACTTAAAATTCTCTACTCAAACAGTATATGAGTCAAGACTCACACATTACATGGCTCAGACATTAAATATAAGTCATGACTCACGCATTACATGAGTCATGACCCACCTATTATGAGTTATTGCTCACATATATAGTCATGACTATACAAGTATGTAGTCGTGACTCACATTAAATGTGATTCATGACTCACGTGTTACATGTATGTCATGCCACACATTACATGAGACATGAACCACATTACATGAGTCATGACTCACACATTATGGAGTCATGACTCAAACATTATATATGGTCATGACTCATATTATATATATGTCATGACTCATTTTTTAGATCATGACTCACATTATATATAAGTCATGGCTCACTCATTTTGTAGTCATGACTCACATATTACATAAGTCATGACTTACATATTAGATAGCCATGACTGACATTTTATTATGTCATCATAACTCACTTTATATATGTTATGACTTGCATGCTTAAAAGTGATGATTTGCACTATGTAGTCACGACTCAAATTAAATATATGTTATGACTCACATATGCATATCTCACATATGCATATTAGTCATGCCTCACATGTAACATATAATTCAGGACTCGCACATTATGTATTCATGACTCAAATTAAATATATATAAGGACTCGCACATTACATACTTGACTTTTGGGTGGTTCGTAACCATGACGCTTACAGGCTGCAGGACTGCAGCAATAGAAAACAGCCCCGATAAATCAGTACGTTCTTTATGGGGCTGTCACACTACGACGCTTCTCCCGGCGCCCCGTCAGCGTTGAAAATACAATTTTAAGCGTCGAGAAACGTTAAAGATTTAGGGGAAATATGGTGAAATTGGACGTTGGTGCAGCGTGTGAGTAGCGTGTTAGTAGCGCGCCGCCAACGTGTGTCGACGTGGTGGGGGAACAAAAAAAAGTTTGGCGCGACGTCTTCAAATAACCTTAAATGTTGCTAGGGCGTAAAACAAAAATGCCCCAGTTTGCCGCAACGGGTGGGAACGACCCTCCAGCGCGCGCGGCGTCTGCCTAGCATTCCCATGACGTTATTCCGGCGCCTCCAACGCATCACGACGCGCGCCTAACGTCCTTACCCAGATATTTGCGCGCGCTGCCGGTCGTTGGGTTGTTTTTGACGTGCTTAAAACCTTGGGCGACTACGAGCGCGCGCCGGCGTTTTGCGCCGACCATCAGCGTCAATGATAGTGTACCGACGCGCGCATAACGCGCCCCCAGCGCGTCTCGATATTTCACTAATTATCGCCCAAAATCAACACACGTCGACGGGTTGCCGGTAAGAAGCGTCGTAGTGTGACAGCCCCATTAGATGAAGATACTTGCTATCTGGACCGCACTTCATCCACACCTGTCTCTATCTCCTCTCCGCTGGCCATGCTCCTCCTTGATATGTCTGAAAAGAGTTCCAGGAGGGGGAGCCCACCAGCATTTGACTTTCTACCCTTACTCTGTCCGCGTCTTTGGCTTGCTGGATTGTCGCCATAGAGCAAATAGACATGGTCCTTTGACTCAACTCTCCTCATTTCTCTTTCCTAGACTCTACCCTTTTTTTTTTCTCCCAGGCATTCTCCTCACCCTGATCAGGGGAGTTGTGTGCTTGGGTGGGGCCCTTTACCTTTACGTTTCTCGCTTTGTTCTCGCTGCTGGAACCACCGCTGGAGCCATCTTTACCCGCCCTTCCTCGAAACCCTTGCTGCTGTCTGCTGGATACAAGTGCTGTGCTACCGCCGGACCGGAGTGATCTGGACCACCCCAACGACTAGTCATTTAATTGTTGTAAGGACATCCCCCAGCTTCTAAAACCGTCCCACAAGAAGATTATTCTTCAAACAAAGATTGGGCCGATTTATCGGAGCCTCTCTATAATGTTGCAGTTCTGCAACCAGTAACCGTCGTATGGTTACAAACAACCCAGAAGTCAAGATGAAGAGTAAACTTCAGAGGGGACGGGTGTAGAAGCAGGGGGACGGGGTCTTTACAACAATAATGACAAGTCGTTGGAGCAGCACCGGTTCACTGTGGTCCGATTGTAGCTGTGCACTCATGTCCAGTCGCCGATGGGTTAGGAGGAAGGGAGGAGGAAAGCTGGGATCTGCAGCAAGAAGGAGGAAAGAGAAACAGTGAAAAAGGAAAAGGGGCCCCACCAAAGCAAACAACTCCCTTGATCAGGGGGAGGAGTAAGCCCAGGAGGAAAAAAAAAGAACGGGTAGTACAGAGGAAAGAGAAATGAGGAGAGTTGAGTCAAAGGCTGCGCCTCTTTGAGCTGTGGTGACCTGCCGGAGACACAAATGGAGTAAGAGGTAGAAAGTGAAGTGCTGGCCTGCTCCCCCTGCAGGAACTCTTTTTAGATATTTATCAAGGAGGAGCGCGGCGCAGCGGAGAGGCGATAGGAGAGGTGTGGACGAGGTGGAGTCCAGACATTACATAGTCATGACTCACATTATGCCGTCATAATTCACATTATATGTCATGACCCATTTTTAGAAAAAACCTGTAAAAATGTGTGAATTCTCAGAGACCAACCGTGTAAGTGACAGTTACAGTGAGCATTGATTTGAAACGTTGGATCAGTTACTAAGTGATTTCTGATGCTACTATGATGGTTACGCTGGTTACTATAGTTCCTACTCAATGTATACTTGAGATGCGCTATCAGACTAGTTACCGTTACCAGCTTCAAGTGTCAGCTACATTAATCTCTATGGTTACAAGTTACGTGGTTACATTGTGGGCTCGCTCGTTGTGATGAATTATTCATGTTACGACGTAGCATGTACAATTCACATTATATGTCATGACTCAGTTATTACATAAGTCATGACTCACACATTATATAGTCATGACTCACACATAAAATATAAGTCATGACTCACATAGAGATATAAGTCATGACACACATTGCATATAGTCATGAATCACACATTGCATAACTCAAGACTCACACATTACCTAGAAGTCATGACTCATTACACATGACACTCATGTGACGTGACTGATCTTTAATCCATACACTGACGCTTGCCTCAGATAATACCCGCCCTGTCTGTCTGTGCACACGACCCTTGTACTTTATGATCTGTGGTCTCATTATACATGATAACACACCTCTTAGATTTGTTATCTCTAGCAAGAGGTTGTAATATTAAACAAGAATTTGTTTAACATTCCACTGTAACTTGACACCTGTGTAGACCAGCGGCCAGTGGCGTTGGACACTGGGGTAGTGGCGCCACCTGGATACTGCTGCAATAGCTACGTCTTTCCTACATTTATACTCACATATTTCCTTATGCATCACACATATATGTATGAGTAATATACTTTCCTACATGAAATCGGTTTATGGTGGGTATATATACATTGCAGGTTTATGGTGGGTATATATACATTGCAGGTTTATGGTGGGTATATATATGTTGCAGGTTTATGGTGGGTATATATACAGTGCAGGTTTATGGTGGGTATAGATACATTGCAGGTTTAATGTGGGTATATATACATTGCAGGTTTAATGTGGGTATATATACATTGCAGGTTTAATGTGGGTATATATACATTGCAGGTTTATGGTGAGTATATATACATTGCAGGTTTAATGTGGGTATATATACATTGCAGGTTTATGGTGGGTATATATATGTTGCAGGTTTATGGTGGGTATATATACAGTGCAGGTTTATGGTGGGTATATATACAGTGCAGGTTTATGGTGGGTATATATACATTGCAGGTTTAATGTGGGTATATATACATTGCAGGTTTATGGTGGGTATATATACGTTGTAGGTTTATGGTGGGTACAGATACATTGCAGGTTTAATGTGGGTATATATAAATTGCAGGTTTATGGTGGGTATATATACATAGCAGGTTTATCGTGGGTATATATACGTTGTAGGTTTATGGTGGGTATAGATACATTGCAGGTTTAATGTGGGTATATATACATTGCAGGTTGATGGTGGGTATATATATGTTGCAGGTTTATGGTGGGTATATATACATTGCAGGTTTATGGTGGGTACAGATACATTGCAGGTTTAATGTGGGTATATATACATTGCAGGTTTATGGTGGGTATATATACATTGCAGGTTTATGGTGGGTATATATACATTGCAGGTTTATGGTGGGTATATATACATTGCAGGTTTATGGTGGGTACAGATACATTGCAGGTTTATGGTGGGTATATATACATTGCAGGTTTATGGTGGGTATATATACATTGCAGGTTTATGGTGGGTACAGATACATTGCAGGTTTAATGTGGGTATATATACATTGCAGGTTTATTGTGGGTATAGTTACATTGCAGGTTTATGGTGGGTATATACACATTGCAGGTTTATGGTGGGTACAGATACATTGCAGGTTTAATGTGGGTATATATACATTGCAGGTTTAATGTGGGTATGGATACATTGCAGGTTTATGATGGGTATATATACATTGCAGGTTTAGTGTGGGTATATATACATTGCAGGTTTAATGTGGGTATATATACATTGCAGGTTTAATGTGGGTATATATACATTGCAGCTTTAATGTGGGTATATATACATTGCAGGTTTATGGTGGGTATAGACACATTGCAGGTTTATGGTGGGTTTATATACATTGCAGTTTGATGGTGGGTATATATACGTTGCAGGTTTATGGTGGGTATAGATACATTGCAGGTTTATGGTGGGTATATATACATTGCAGGTTTATGGTGGGTATATATACATTGCAGGTTTATGGTGGGTATATATACATTGCAGGTTGATGGTGGGTATATATACATTGCAGGTTTATGGTGGGTATAGATACATTGCAGGTTTATGGTGGGTATATATACATTGCAGGTTTATGGTGGGTATATATACGTTGCAGGTTTATGGTGGGTATAGATACATTGCAGGTTTATGGTGGGTATATATACATTGCAGGTTTATGGTGGGTATATATACGTTGCAGGTTTATGGTGGGTATATATACGTTGCAGGTTTATGGTGGGTATATATACATTGCAGGTTTATGGTGGGTATATCTACATTGCAGGTTTATGGTGGGTATATATACATTGCAGATATTAATGTTGATATCGGTACTGGCTCTATCTCCCTTCTCCCAATGACCAGACAGGATGGCTGAATGAGTTGCGCGTCCGTCTCCCGCATTAGTAGATCGTGGACCCCGGTTGAGTCAAACCAATGACTTAAAAATTTATACTTGTCACTTTCTAGCCAGGTGCCCGGCATTATTAGGATAAGGCAAAGACAGCTTCGCTCAGTGTCAGGATAATGTCACTGAGTGGGATATCTGGTCATGATGCTGGTGGACTGGTCTCCCAGTGGGGCAGCACCATAAAGTGACCATGAGTGTACAGTGTCACAAGTCGGTATCCGTCCTGATATGCCCTTGCATGTTGCCAGGGCATAAAACTCCAACAAACAACCAACCAACCCTCCTCCCAAAACCTGACAATTTACCGCATGTCTGAGTAGTGTACATTTAATTCCTAAATCGAGCGTGGTTCTTTGTTTGTTGTTTGTTGCTTGTTGTTTCACGTCCTAGCAACATCTAAGGTCATTTCAGGACGGGTACCGACTTGTGACAGTACACACGTATGGCGACTTTATAACACTGCCCCACTGGGAGATCAGGTCACCAGCACCATGACTTGATATCCCACTCAGTCACATTATCCTGACACTGAGCCAACCAGTCCTTGCCCTATCCTAATTATTCCGGGCGCCTGGCTAGGAAGTGACAAGTATCAATTTTTAAGTCATTGGTTTTCACTCAACCAGGGTTTGAACCCACGAACCCATGGGCTCGGATCTCCCAAAACATGAGACGGACGCTCAACTCATTCGGCCATCTCATCTGGTCCTCTAGCGTGGTAAACTTCCTTGTCAGCCATTGAGGCATCGTGAAGGAGTGCATTGCTTCTATTCGCTGTTTCTTGGAGCCCATGTTACTGTTATAACAGACCGCCCCCGACAGGTTAGACAGCTATTTAGTCGTATTCTTCCATTTATTCAGTTTTTTCTTCCATCGGTTTAATTTATTTTGATAATTAATTTCGACTAGATCGAGTATGATCGACTTCCTTGCCAGCCACACCAGACGGGGTGGCCGAATGAGTAGAGCGTTCGTATCCTATTTTGGTAGATCGGGAGATCCGAACCCATCAGTTTGTGGGTTCGAATCCTGGTCGACTCAAACCAATGACTTAAAGATTTATACTTGTCATTTCCTAGCCAGGCGCTCTGCATTATTAGGATAGGGCAAGGACTGGTTGGCTCTGTGTCAGGATAATGTGACTGAGGGGGATATCAGGTCATCGTGCTGGCAGCCTGGTTTCCCAGTGGGGCAACACTATAAAGTCACCATGAGTGTGCACTGTCACAAGTCGGTACTCATCCTGATATGACCTTAGATGTTGCTAGGACGTAAAACAACAACAAACAAAACTTCCTTGCCAGCCCCTGCTGCACCCTGGGGTACATTACTTCCATTCGTTGCTGCTTGTATTGCAGCCTGTAATGACTGACACTGTCCAAGTGGCTACGGACATTTTTTTTTTTTTTTTCCCTTTCCATTAGTTGTTTAAGCAGGGGAAATTTCAGTCATAGATGACTGGTCTTCCTCATTCCACTGCTGGTCGATAGAAAGCCCAAGCCTACACTTTTACCGACCCAAGGGATTTTTAACCTCCCACACCACATAGGCATGGTATGAGAGCAACCGGCCTTTGATGACGCTGTAAGTTATACACAGCGGTGGAAATCCAAATTGGCAAAGGGGGGGGCACGGGGAATCGAACCGCCGACCCTCAGATTAGGAGTCTGACCTAGAAAAAAGTCCGACGCTCTAACCACTCCGCCACAGAGAACGCCACATTCAATGCTTATGCGGATCAAATGATAAACAGAACCAAATACAGATAATATGAGAGGGGTAGCGTGTACACGAAAGCAAAGGAATGGAATGCACTCGGAGTAGAAGAAAGAAGTACGGGGACAATAGAAACATTAATCAAATTGGAGCTCAATGCACTGCTGGACTAACTATGCAACAAATTTTAAAAATTAAAATAATAATGAAAATATATATAAAAATCCTGATAATTCAAGCAAACTCTTAGAAGGTATACATGCTAGACACGATACACCCAGGAGTTAAAAGTTAAACTTAAAACCAAAGCATAATGACCACTAACACAACAAGGTGAAGGCAGACAAAAGTAACTAACTATAGATAGCCAAACAACTAACCAATTGTAGAACTAACAGACTCGCAGAGGGTCGGGAGATGTGGAAGAATGTGTACAAACAGAGAAAGAATGCGTGCAGTTGATAACTACACAAAAACTGAAAGTAAAACAAGGGGAACCATGATACTATTACTGTCTAGCGGCAAAAACAAGTCATCAGACTTAACCGTTATGGGCAGCATAAATACACCATCACAAAAAAAAAAAAAAAATTCGACAAATGCCACCATCTTGGTTTTTGGAATTAGTTTTTGCTTCCAAGTGACCAAAAACGTTCTTCTAGTTCAATGTCAAAGTAATATAATCCGTCATTTAAAATAATGTAAATCCCTAGCAGTATCTAAAGCCGTGTTCACACACGGGTGTTAAGTCGCCTCAACTAGTTCGCCTCATCTAAGTCACGTCACATTCGCCGTGTGGACACTACGCTGAGGCGACTTAAGGGTAAGTCGCCTCATCTAGTTCTCCTCAAGTAAACCGCCTCGCGAGGTAGTCCAGATGAAGCGAACTAGCTTAAATCGGCCCAAGTTCATAGTGTGAACGGTAGCGGCTTAGATGAGGCGGATTAAGGACGTCACATGCATGCGCAGTCGAGACCTGAGTTTGTTGACTTTCCGGTTGATCAAAAGCCCATATTATATAATTTGGTCTATGAACCTGCTAGAGGTGCACATATATTTTGTTCATGATTTATTTTAAGGTTTTCACTGCCCAGCAGAAGTTTTGACCATTCCAAACCAATACGATTCAGTCCATACATATCTAGGTCGAACCCACACTCTCTCATGGCGACGTCGACTAACCGAAACTGGTGCTGGGTAGTATGGACTTGCTCATGCGCAGATATCGATTTCCGCCTTAAACCGCTCCGTGTGTGGACACGACACTAGTTCGCCTCATCTAGTTCCCCTTATCTAGTTCAGCCTAAAGTTGTGTGTGTGAACACGGCTTATGTCATTCCACGTAAGCATCAGGTTACCAGATATCGAGGAGGAGAGTGATGTGAAGGGGAAAAATGTAGATCCTTATTACCGTAAAGCTGCGATTCCGCTGTGGGTCTCACAATGCCATATTGCACGTGTTTAATATCAGTTTGTATTTGCACACTTAAAGCTGCGTAGTCTGATGAAATATCAAATTTTCAAAACCAAACCAATTATCTAATTTTGATTTTACATATCTAACTTAAATACTGATGCGCTTATCAAGCTTTTATTGTTGCGTAGAAGGCAATACTGAGTCAATTTGACAGAACCTGTTACTGCAGAAGTCTATGGTGTCAGAGTTTTGGAAAGCTTGCCAAAACTAATTTTCCATGTTTGCACTCAAAATATTTCAAAGGTTTACCATTTAAAATGAAAGTAACTTTGAACTAATGTAAAGTAGATACTAGTGATCGATCTAATATATTTATCTCAGAAAAAAATACAGAAATTCAAAACCATCGGACTATGCAACTTTAACTAAGTAGTTCATTTCTAATGGATATCACTTAGGAAGTTGCCATTTTTAGTAAATGTAGATATATACTTTGTTTTTGTTTGTTTGTTGTTGTTTTACGTCCTAGCAACAAATAAGGTAAATGAGGACGGGTGTAGATATATTTATATATAACCAGTAGAGAATTCTATCATAAAGGCCCTGATGTGAGGCGAGGTCTTGTGTAATTTGTGTAATTAAAATGTGTTAGCGTTTTAACAACACATACTTAGTTAACCACCGCCTTGTTCTCTTTTCCAGGTGAGTGTCTGACGTGGTAGTGTGGTGACATTGTAGTGTGGTGACGTGGTAGTGTGGTGACGTGGCAGTATGGTGACGTGATGGTGCAGGTGACTTGATGGTGTGGTGACATGGTAGTGTGGTGACGTGAGAGTGTGGTGACATAGCAGTGTGGTTACATGACAGTGTGGTGACATTGTAGTGTGATGACGTTGTAGTGTGGTGACGTGGCAGCGTGGTGACGTGGCAATGTGGTGACGTGGCAGTGTGGTGACGTGATGGTGCAGGTGACTTGATGGTGTGATGACATGGTAGTGTGGTGAAGTGACAGTGTGGTGACATAGCAGTGTGGTTACATGGCAGTGTGCTGACATTGTAGTGTGGTGACGGGGTAGTGTGGTGACATGGCAGTGTGGTGACATATCAGTGTGGTTACATAGCAGTGTGGTTATATGGCAGTGTGGTGACATGGTAGTATGCTGACGTGGCAGTGTGGTGGTGACGTGATGGTGCAGGTGACTTGAATGTGTGGTTACATGGCAGTGTGGTGACGTGACGGACAAATACTTTTGCGCCTGTCTGGACATGTTCTTCCCGGTGTGAAACCTCTATTTGCTCCCCGAGAGAGTGCCGCTGGTAACTTGCAAAAGCCAGCAGCACTTCAACACTTGTAGGCAGCTTTCATGAAATGATCAAGAGAAACCTGAAGCTGTGAGACATTAAGACCGAATCATGGACATCACTCTCACAGCAGAGAGCTAAATGGAGAGTGGCAGTCAAGTAAAGAAAGCAGTCTTTGTCGCATCGCGACCGACAGCATGATGATAATGATGCTGATGTGATAATGTTGTGACGTGGTAGTGTGGTGATGTGACAGTGTGGTAATATAGCAGCATGCTTACACGGCAGTGTGGTTACATTGCAGTGTGGTGACATGGTAGTGTGGTGATGTGGCAATGTGGTGACGTGACAGTGTGGTTACACTGCAGTGTGGTGATATGGCAGTGTCATAATGTGGCAGTGTGGTGATATGGCAGTGTCATAATGTGGCAGTGTGGTGACATGGCAATGTCATAATGTGACAGTCTGGTGACAGCAGTGTGGTGACATGGCAGAGGTGGCATGGCGATGTCATAATGTGGCGGTGTGGTGACGTGGCAGTGTGATGATGTCACAGTATAACCGACACACCCACCGGACGCCGTGACTCAGTGGGAAGAGTGCAGAGGACATAAAGTTTCCTGGTTCCTTTATAGACCTTTACAAGTTAAAGTGTACAAATGGTCGACCTAATGGGGCTGTCACACTACGACGTTTCTCCCGGCGACCCATCAGCGTTGAAAATAAAACGTCAAACAGCGCGGCGCGTTATGCGTGCGCGGCCAACGTGTGTCGACGCGCTGGGGAAAAAAAAAAAAAAGTTTGGCGCGACGTCTTCATTTAACCTTAAATGTTGCTAGGGCGTAAAACAAAAACGGCCCAGTTTGCCGCAACGTGTGAGCAACGACCCTCCCGCGCGCGCGCCGTCTTCCTAGCGTTCCCATAACGTTATTCCGGCGCGTCCAACGCAGCGCGACGCGCGCCTAACGTCCTTACCCATATATTTGCACGCGCTGGCGGTCGTTGGGTTGTTTTTGACATGTTGAAAACACTCAGCGACCAATAACGCGCGCCGACTTTCTCGGCCGACCGTCAACGTCAAACATAGTGTACCGACGTGTACCGACACGCGCATAACGCGCTCCCAGCGTTTCTCGATATTTCACCCATTTTCGCCCAAATACACCACACGTTGACGGGTCGCCGGCGAGAAGCGTCGTAGTGTAACAGCCCCATTAGCACATAATACTGTACTTCGAAACTAAATATTAGACAAAATAACTTGTCGATTGGACTGGGACTGTGGGAAAATGGTAGGTTTGGGTGGGTGGGAAGGTGGTGAGTGGTAGGTTGTGGGTGGGTGGTAGGTTGTGGTTGGTAGGTTTGTGGGTGGTTGGTAGGTTTGTGGGATGTAGGTTGTGGTTGGTAGGTTGTGGGTGGTAGATTGTGGATGGTAGGTTGTGGGTGGTATGTTATGGGTGGTAGGTTGTGGGTGGTATGTTATGGGAGGTAGGTTGTGGGTGGTACATTACGGGTGGTAGGTTGTGCATGGTAGGTTGTGGGTGGTCGGTTGTGGGTGGTAGGTTGTGGGTGGTGAATTGTGGGTTGTAGGTTATGGGTGGTAGGTTATGGGTGGTAGGTTGTGGGTGGTACATTGTGGGTGGTACATTACAGGTGGTAGGTTGAGGGTGGTAGGTTATAGGTGGTAGGTTGTGGGTGGTAGGTTGTGGGTGGTAGGTTACGGGTGGTAGGTTTTGCACGGTAGGTTGTGGGTGGTGGGTAGTAGGTTGTGGCTGGTATTTTGTGGGTGGTAGGTTACGGGTGGTACATTGTGGGTAGTAGGTTGTGGGTGGTAGGTTGTGGGTGGTAGGTTACGGGTAGTAGGTTGTCGGTGGTAGGTTGTCGGTGGTAGGTTGTGGGTGTTGGTTGTGGGTGGTAGGTTGTGGGTGGAACATTACGGGTGATAGGTTGTGGGTGGTAGGTTGTGGGTGGTAGGTTGTGGATGGTATGTTGTGGGTGGTTCGTTGTGGGTGGTAGGCTATGGGTGGTAAGTTGTGGGTGGTACGTGTTGTGTGGTACATTGTGGGTGGTACATTGTGGGTGGTTCGTTGTGGGTGGTACATTGTGGCTGGTTTGTTGTGGCTGGTAGGTTATGGGTGGTAAGTTATGGGTGGTAAGTTATGGGTGGTATGTTGTGGGTGGTACGTTGTGGGTGGTACGTTGTGGGTGGTTCATTGTGGGTGGTAGGCTACGAGTGGTATGTTACGGGTGGTAGGTTGTGGGTGGTACGTTGTGAGTGGTACGTTGTGGGTTGTAGGTTATGGGTGGTAAGTTATGGGTGGTATGTTGTGGGTGGTATGTTGTGGGTGGTATGTTGTGGGTGGTTCATTGTGGGTGGTAGGTTATGGGTGGTAGGTTGTGGGTGGTAGGTTACTGGTGGTACGTTGTGGGTGGTATGTTGTGGGTTGTATGTTACAGGTGGCATGTTGTGGGTGGTACATTGTGGGTGGTAGGTTACAGGTGGTAGGTTGTGGGTGGTAGGTTACTGGTGGTAGGTTGTGGGTGGTAGGTTGTGGGTGGTAGGTTGTGGGTGGTAGGTTACTGGTGGTAGGTTGTGGGTGGTAGGTTGTGGGTGGTAGGTTGTGAGTGGTAGGTTGTGGGTGATAGGTTATCGGTGGTATGTTATGGGTGGTAGATTGTGGGTTGTAGGTTGTGGGTGGTACGTTGTGGGTGGTTCATTGTGGGTGGTAGGTTTTGGGTGGTAAATTATGGGTGGTATATTGTGGGGAGTAGGTTGTCGGTGGTACGTTGAGGGTGACATGTTGTGGGTGGTACATTGCGTGGTACGTTGTGGATGTAGGTTACGGGTGCCGATGTGTCCGGTAAGATTTAATTTTAACTCATGTGTCAGCCGTGTTTATTTCTCAAATGCCTCAACAGAGAAATCTTGTTAATTATTTAAATTAAAGAACAACGTGAACAAGAATCACTCAAATCACAAGGAGCCACCAGGGACAGTCTACAGACAACTAGCAGTAGCACAGTCTCGTCTTGCTGTCAATATAAGCAGCGGACTTTACTTTTGTCGTTCGTGTAGTTTTTGTGTTTGGTGGTTTTTTTTTTATGTTTGGGCCCGGAAGCTGTGCGTTTCCATGGTGACGGTGAAGGTTAGCCCGCTAGATGTCTCTCTCGTCTCCCCATCTGGCTGGGCGCGTTCTGTTTTTATGTCGACTTCCCAGCATACAATACGCCGGAACTACGACAGACGATCACATGACCCGTCAGTGTGTAGCGGCTGACTGGTGGCGCCCTACTCGGCGGCTCCGGGAACTACCTGGGATGTTTAGAAGGTGAAGAGAGGGATCCACTTTGAAGTCTGCCAGTCGGTGTTAAGAAGTGTCACTGAATGTCAGGTGCATCGTCTCAGTGGATACAGTACAAACGGGACCAGCACTGACCTCTGGTACAGCAGGAAGGTCATCTGGTACAGGATGGCGGTCATCTGTGTGGGGTTACACCTGAATGTGGGACACCACGGATGTGTGACACCTGGATGTGTGACACCTGGATGTGTGACACCTGGATGTGTGACACCTGGATGTGTGACACCTGGATGTGTGACACCTGGATGTGTGACACCTGGATGTGTGACACCACGGATGTGTGACACCTGGATGTGTGACATCTGAATGTGTGACATCTGGATGTGTGACACCAGGAAGGTCATCTGGTACAGGATGGATGTCATCTGTGTGGGGTTACACCTGGATGTGTGATACCACGGATGTGTGACACCATGGATGTGACACCTGGATGTTTGACATCTGGATGTGTGACATCTGCATGTGTGACACCACGGATGTGACACCTGGATGTTTGACACCTGGATGTGTGACACCACGGATGTGACACCTGGATGTGTGACATCTGGATGTGTGACACCACGGATGTGACACCTGGATGTGAGACACTACCAAGGGACAGCCTAGATTAAAGATTCACCCCATACTTCCAGTACAGGGGTGAAAACCAACCCATTAGAAAAGCTGGCGAAGAATTTCGACATGCTGGGTTAATTAGCTGAGCTGGTAAATTCTTAATTTATGTACGTCTTCATATTTACCCGCTACTTTTGAGTTGGAAAATATATTAAAACATATACTTTAATGCAATTTAAAAGTGAAATCGACGGCGTTCTCTGGCCGCCATCTTGTCTTTTTGCATTCTCTCGCATTTCACCAACTCTGTGTTGATATAAGTAACCATTTGACACTGGTGCCAGGCATTCTACTTCCCATTCCATACTAAAGCTATTTTCACCCGTATTTAGACTACATTGTCGTTCACCCCTGTACTGTAAGTATGGGGTGAATCTTTTATCTAGGGACAGCCCTGCTTGTGACCCTATCCGAGTGGATTTAGGTCACCGGAAGTAGCCGTTGACGCCTTCAGTGCCTACTTCCGGTCCCGTTCGTCACCCCGCGTCGTCCCGCGTAGAACCCGGTAGTCACTTACATCAATTAGCGTTAAAGGTACAGGGTCGGCGTTTTGACAAGCATGCCAAAACTAAAGTAGCATTGTGCACTTCAAAGATATGTATATATCTCCTAAGGTAATTATTGTAAAGCAAAGTTGCTTCAAACTAAATTAAAACAGATCAACCTCATACATTTATACTTATCTGAAAAGAAATATGGCAGATACTCAACTATCGGATTATGCAACTGGGTCACTCTCCTGAAAACTGGCCAGAAGTGTCACATGGAAAGTTAAAATCTAATATTTGAATTGTTTTACATTTTTTGGTAGCAAATGAAAGCTGGAAATCTCCCCTTTACATCTATGTAAAATATAAATTGATGAGATAAAAAATAAAGGTGTAGTCCATGATTAACCTATGTCTTATGGCAGTATAACATGTGTTGCTCAGATGTAACACATGTTTAGGACACCACACAGTCTGCTTAATAAAAATCTAATCAGAATTAAATAATATCATACTTAGAAGCATATTAATCATGGCATAATATACAGAAATATGTAGTGCTTATATTGATTTTTTTTAAAGTAATTCCCAGCCATGCTTTATTCACTGAATAATTAGTGTCCAATATTTGTGTGGCATCCAGACACCACTGGTTACACGTGTGATGGAAATTTGTAATGTTATTTCTGAAGACATCAAATTTCTTTTTTTTAAATTTAAGCATGCATACATGTTAATAAATACTTCCTTTTTGATTTGGGAACTGTTTTGTTTGATATATCAATGCAATACAAGATGTTAATAAGGATTCAACCACGTCCCATATGTCATGGTACAAATGGCTCGACTGTAAAATGAGTTTTGTTGGTACAAAAACACTTCATAACTAAAAGGACCAAAGTTGCACACAGTTTATTTTATTTCCCTTATTTCTTTCATCAAATCTGAACATGATTATGAAAAGTATAAGGAAAAAAATAAGTAGGAAGTTGTTTTATTGATGTTTTAAAATCCCATCCCATGCTGACCAGTTTTCAGGAGAGTGACCCAACTATAAAAGCGATCATTTGAACTCATGAAATTAGACTTGGAGCTGAATGAGGGTCAGCCGTGTTGGCTCAGAGCAGACGACATTTGCTGGGCGGGGCACTGAAAGCCCGCACTTCCGGCACAGGGAGAAGCCAGACAAATGGCGGCTGCCACCTCCAGTGAATTGGAGATCAATTGGCAGCTTTTATGGTTAATGACATTGTCGCCACCCACGTGACCTTTTGTACCACCCACGTGACCGTTCTACCACCCACGTAACCTTTCTACCGCCCACGTGACCGTTCTACCACCCATGTGACCTTTGACCTAGATGATTGCAGTCTGTGACTGGGGACTGTAGATGTTCGCAGTCTGTGCCTGGACACTAGATGATTGCAGTCTGTGACTGGACACTAGATGATTGCAGTCTGTGACTGGGGACTGTAGATGTTCACAGTCTGTGCCTGGACACTAGATGATTGCAGTCTGTGACTGGACACTAGATGATTGCAGTCTGTACCTGGGGACTATGGATGTTCGCAGTCTGTGCCTGGACACTAGATGATTGCAGTCTGTGACTGGGGACTGTAAATGTTTGCAGTCTGTGCCTGGCCACTAAATGGTTGCAGTCTGTGACTGGGGACTGTAGATGTTCACAGTCTGTGACTGGGGACTTTAGATGTAGGCAGTATGTGACTGGGGACTGTAGATGTAAGCAGTCTGTGACTGGGTGCTGTAGATCTATGCAGTCTGTGACTGGGGCTGTAGATGTACACAGTCTGTGACTGGGGACTGTAGATGTATACGGACTGTTACTGGAGACTGTAGATGTAGGCAGTCTGTGACTGGGAACTGTAGATGTGTGCAGACTGTGAGTGGAGACTGTAGATGTAGGCAGACTGTGATTGGGGATTTTAGATGTAGGCAGACTCTGAGTGGGGACAGTAGATGTATGCAGACTCTGACTGAGGACTGTAGATCTACACAGTCTGTGACTGGGGAATGTAGATGTATGCAGTCTGTGACTGGGGACTGTAGATGTATGCAGTATGTGACTGGGGAATGTAGATGTATGCAGTCTGTGACTGGGGAATGTAGATGTATGCAATCTGTGACTGGGGAATGTAGATGTATGCAGTCTGTGACGGGGACTGTCGATTTATGCGCACTGTGACGGGGACTGTAGATGTAGGCAGTCTGTGACTGGGGACTGTGGATGTATGCAGTCTGTGACTGGGGACTGTGGATGTATGCAGACTGTGACTCGGTACTGTAGATCTACGCAGTATGCCACTGGACACTGCACCTGTAGGCAGTCTGTGACTGGAGAGTAGATGTATGCAGACTGTGACTGGGGACTGTAGATGTAGGCAGACTGTGACTGGAGACTGTAGATGTACACAGAATCTGACTAGAGACTGTAGATGTAGGCAATCTGTGACTGGGGACTGTAGGTGTATGCAAACTGTCTGTGACTGGAGACTAGATGTATGCAGACTGTGACTGGGGACTGTAGATGTGCACAGTCTGTGACTGAACACTAGATGTAAGCAGGCTGTGACTGGGGACTGTAGATGTACGCAGTCTGTGACTGCGAACTGTAGATATATGCAGTCTGTGACTGGAGACTGTAGACATACACAGTCTGTGACTGAACACTAGATGTAAGGAGACTGTGACTGGGGACTGTAGATGTACAGTCTGTGACTGGAGACTAGATGTATGCAGTCTGTGAATGGAAACTAGATGTACGCATACTGTGACTGGGGACTGTAGATATACACAAGCTGTGATTGGAGACTGTAGATGTATGCAAACTGTGACTGAACACTAGATGTAGGGAGACTATGACTGTGGACTGTAGATGTATGCAGTCTGTGACTGGGGACTGTAGATGTACATACTCTGTGACTGGATACTGTAGATGTGTGTTGTCTGTGACTGGGGACTGTAGATGTAGGCAGACTCTGACTGGACACTAGATTATGCAGTCTGTGACTAGGGACTGTGGATTAGCTGTGAATGTAGGCAGACTGTGACGGGGACTGTAGATGTCAGCAGTCTGTGACTCGGGACTGTAAATGTACGCAGTATGTCACTGAAGACTAGATGTACGCAGTCTGTGACTGAGGACTGTAGATGTATGCAGTCTGTGACTGGGGAATGTAGATGTACGCAGTGTGTGGCTGGGGACTGTAGATCTATGCAGACTGTGACTGGGGAATGTAGATGTATGCAGCCTGTGACTGGATACTGTAGATGTAAATACTGTGACTGGAGACTAGATATACACAAACTGTGACTGGGGACTGTAGATGTATGCACACTGTGACTGGGGACTGTATATGTACAGACTGTGACTGGAGTCTAGATATACACAAACTGTGACTGGGGACTGTAGATGTATGCAGACTGTGACTGGATACTGTAGATGTACAGACTGTGACTGGAGACTAGATATACACAAACTGTGACTGGGGACTGTAGATGTATGCAGACTGTGACTGGAGACTAGATATACACAAACTGTGACTGTGGAATGTAGATGTATGCAGCCTGTGACTGGGGGCTGTAGATGTACAGACTGTGACTGGAGACTGTAGATATACACAAACTGTGACTGGGGACTGTAGATGTACAGACTGACTGGGGAATGTAGATGTACACAGACTGTGACTGGGGACTGTAGATGTACGCAGACTGTGACTGAGGACTGTAGATGTATGCAATCTCTGTATACAACAGCACTAATCTAAGAACGTATCAACATAACCGACTTGAAAGTTGAATATTTAAGCGGCTGTCACACTACGACGTATAGCGTTAGCATATACCGACGTACATGTATGCGATTTTCGACCAACACGTCGGCATACGGTATCATAGGTTACGTTTACGTTGGGCATACATTGACTATGCACAGGGTATGGCGGCATAGGTGGAGCCACTAAAAATATTTTGTGCATGTTCAAAATTTTCCACATATGTCACCGTATGGCTCATATGTTTCTGATACGCTCGGTGTATGCTCGGCGTATGTCGGTGTACGTTATGCACATGTTAGGGGTAGGTCGGGATAGGGTGGAACACATTAGCCATACGTTCAGCCATGCAGTCCGCATACAGCCAATGGATGCATAACGTACTCCTAACGTACTTCGAACTTATGCCTGCCGTATCTCTAACGTGCTTAACATATATGCCGTACTTCTAGGGATGAAGTAACATACGTAACTTTGGTAAGTGTACCGTGAGCGTATGCGATAGGTCAGAGATACGTTCTTCATAGGTTACGTACGTTGTGTGTACGTTGTGTGTACATTGTGTGAACACCCATTTTTATCCCCCGCCCCTGCAAAGTTCGAAGAATGCCGATGTACTGGCAAATTGTCATACGTTGGGCTCACGCTAACACCATACATCGTAGTATGACAGGGCGTTAAAAACTTTGGAATAGACTACTTGAATCTGGGTCGTACTATTATAAGTAATCTAAGTAGTACGTTTAATACAAGTACGTAGTACAAGTAATAGAAGTTGTACAGTTAATACAAGTAATACAAGTGGAGTAATACAAGCACCAACACCAACTGGCGAGCAGACCGGAGGCGCCATGCGACGCCTGGTGACTGTTTTCAGAGACAACCTCTCCGCGGGGATTTAAGTGGTCTTACCCAGATCGATGTTAACGCGTTTTGTCGCCGCCCCGTAAGTGGGGCGCGGTCTGGTGCTTAGTGAGGTGTGACGTGACGTCACGCAGGTGGGTGACGCCTGCACTGCGTCACAGCAGGTGGCACAGCCAGTAGACTGCACAGAGGCAGGGGGAATTGGGGGACTGTACACAGGAAGTGGGGGTGGTGTTTCTGTAGACAGGAAGTGGGGGTGTTATTGTAGACAGGAAATAGGGGTGTTGCTGTAGACAGGAACTGAGGTTGTTATTGCAGACAGGAAGTGGAGGGGGTGTTAGTGTAGACAGGAAGTAGGGCTGTTATTGTAGACAGGAAGTTGGGGTGATGGGTCTATAGACAGGAAGTGGGGGTGTTACTGTAGACAGGAAGTAGGTGTGCTACTGTAGACAGGAAGTGTGGGTGTTACTACAGACAGGAAGTGGGTGGTGTTGCTGTAGACAGGAAGTGGTGGGGTGTTATTGTAGACAGGAAAGGGGGGGGGGGGGCTGTAGACAGGAAGTGGGGGTGTCAGAATAGACAGGAAGTGTGGGTGGTGTTCCTGTAGACAGGAAGTAGGGTGTTGGTGTAGACAGGAAGTGGGGGGTTTACTGTAGACAGGACGTCAGGGTGTTACTCTAGACAGGGAGTGGGGGTATTACTGTAGACAGGAAGTAAAGGTGTTACTGTAGACAGGAAGTAAGTGTGTTACTGTAGACAGGAAGTAAGGGTATTACTGTAGACAGGAAGTGGGGGTGTTACTGTAGACAGGAAGTGGGGGTGTTGCTGTAGACAGGAAGTGGGTGGTGTTGCTGTAGACAGGAAGTGGGGGTGTTACTGTAGACAGGAAGTGGCGGTGTTACTGTAGACACGAAGTTCGAGTGTTAGTGTAGACAGGAAGTGGGTTTTTGCTGTAGACAGGAAGTGGGGGTGTTGCTGTAGACAGGAAGTGGGGTTTTGCTGTAGACAGGAAGTGGGGGGGGTTACTGTAGACAGGAACTGGGGTTTTTGCTGTAGACATGAAGTAGGGGTATTAGTGTAGACAGGAAGTGGGTGTGTCACTGTAGTCAGGAAGTGGGTGGTGTGTTTGTAGACAGGAAGGGAGGGTGCAACTGTATACAGGAAGTGGGGGTGTTGCTGTAGACAGGAAGTGGGGGTGTTGCTGTAGACTGGAAGTGGGAGTGCTGCTGTAGACAGGAAGTGTCAGTGTTAGTGTAGACAGGAAGTGGGGGATGGAATACTAGAGCAGGTAGTGAGAGAGTGAAATTGTAGACCGGAAGTGGGGATTGTGAGGGGTGGGTGTGGGTGTGGGTGTGAGGGATGGGTGTGGGTGTGATGGGTGATGGGTGGGTGTGGGTGTGATGGGTGGGTGTGAGAGGTGGGGTGGGTTTGAGCAGTGGGGTAACGGGTGTCTGTGAGGGTGGGGGTGAGGGGTGGGTGTGGGTGTGAAGGGTGTGTGTGAGGGGTAGGTGTGAGGGTGGGTGAGGGGTGCGGGTGGCGGTGGGGGTGAGGGGTGTAACTTAGTGTAAGCAGGATTTACCAATGCACAAACAGAGCAGACAAACAGGACAGACACAAACAGAACAGTTACAAACAGGGCAGACACAGTCAGGACAGACAAACAGGACAGACACAAACATGGCAGGCCCAAACAGGACAGACACAGACATAACAGAGACAAACAGTATAGGCGCATTCAGTACATACACAAACAGGGCAGGCACAGACAGGACAGACACAGAGATAACAGTTACAAACAGGACATGCACAAACAGGATAGGCACAGACAGAACAGACAAAAATAGGACAGGCACAAACGTGACAGACAAAAACATGGTGGACACAAACAGGGCAGGCACAAATAGGACAAACACAAACAAGACAGACACAAACAGCACAGACACAAACATCACATACACAAACAGCACCGACACAAACCACTCAGACACAAACAGCACCGATACAAACAGCACGGGCACAAACAGCACAGCCACAAACAGCACATCCACAAACAGCAAATGCACAAACATCAAAGGCACAAACAGTACAGGCACAAACAGTACAGACACAAACAGCACATACACAAACAGCACAGACACAAACAGCAAAGGCACAAACAGCAAAGGCACACACATCACATACACAAACAGCACATACACAAACAGCACAGACACAAACAACACAGACACAAACAACACATACACAAACAGCACAGACACAAACAGCACAGATACAAACAGCACAGACACAAACAGCACAGGCACAAACAGCACAGACACAAACAAAGATCCACCCACCAGTCAGACACACACACATGCACACACGTACAATATATATTACATTATATTAATACGATTTACTGGAGCGCACAGACAGGTAAGCCACCGCGAGTCACCGCCGTGATGGCGCATACATCACAGTCGACCTCAATCCTGTCGACAAATTTGACCCAGCTAAAAGTAATAAATCGAGGGAAACCATGAGACTTACTGCCTAGCGATGAAAAAAAGTAGTCATTAGACTTACACGTTATGGGCAGCATAGCCAGACGGGATGGCCGAATGAGTTAGAGCGTCCGTCTCCCGTGTTGGTGGACCGTGGGATCGTGGGTTAGAATCCTGCTCGAGTCAAAAAAATTACTTAAAAATTGATACTTATTGCTTCCTAGCCAGATGCTCGGCATTATTAGGTTAAGGCAAGGAGCAGTGGAATGAGGAAGACCAGTCATCTGCGATTGAAATTTCCCCTGCTGAATCAACTAATGCACCAATAATTTTTTTTTTTTAATAAATAAATGAACCATCACCAAGAAAAAGTCGATCTCAACTAAAATATTTGTGTTTCATTGTGTCTTATGACCCTGTCACATTATGACGCATCACGCAAGCGTGTGGCCAACGGCTAAAATCACTTTCAAACATTGAGATGCATCTAACTTTTGGAGGCGGGGGCAAAGTTGGGCATATACATACCGTATACACACCGTAGCAGAGCGTATGGCTACCGTGCCTCCCAGAAAAAATGCTCGCATTATGCTCACGGTACGCTCACGGTACGCTCACAGAATGCCGGTGAACATTACATACATAATTTGATCGCCAGAACTACGCCTTATATGTTACATACGTCAAGAGATGGTGGAGAAACACAAAACGTATGTTAGATGTACGTTATCCATATGTTGTCAATGTGTTGTCAATACACGGACTATACGTTTCCACTGAGTCTCCGTCCGGCTGACGTAGGTCAATGTAGTGCTACGTAGTGAACAGCGTTTGTCTAACATACGTCTAACATACATCGACATATGTCTAATGTATACATAATGTACAACCGACGTAAAAGCTACACATTGTCGAACATCGAAAGTTTTGTGCATGCACAAAACTCTCGAGACCCCTTAACGAGCAACGCCGTATATCGACATTCACATAACGATTACGTAACGTTCGAGTACACTGAAGTATTGGCGCAAAATCACCTACGTCGGCGGACGCTTGCGCGATGCGTCGTAGTGTGACAGGGCTTTTACGGAAAGTGTACAGGGTCACACAGGATCACACAGTGCCACACAGGGCCACACGCCCGCTGCACCCTGGTCCCGGCTGCACTGACTGTCCGGGGCTGTCCGTGCTGCACCGCCCGGGAGGTCTCCGGGGGAGGTGTCTGTGTTCCCATAGACGGGGTCAGTGCGTCGGGTTAAGTGTCCCGGCTCGGCGGCAGGCAGGGAAAGGGAGGGGAGGGAGTCAGGGGGGCAGGGGGCGAGTTAGGCAAGGGAGAGGCAGAGGAGGCCAGGCAAGGGGAGAGGCCGGTGAAGGGGGAGGTGGGAGAGGCAGGGAAAAGGTTGAGAGAGTCAGGGGGAAGGATGAGGGGTGGGGGGGTTTGGGGCGAAGGGTGTGCGGAAGCAGGCGGAGGGGAGGGGGGGGGGGAGACAGGGGAGGGGGAAGGCGTGAGGGGCGGGTGGCGTGAGGTGCAGACGGGGACGCCGCCTGGTGGCAGGGAACGGTAAGATATCGATTGTGATTGTGTTCTCTGATTGGTCAGTTGTAAGCCTTGCCAGGGATGCCTTGTATCGGTCAGGGCGCCAGGCTACGGCTGCTTGGTGGTGTGGGTGTGGGGGTGGGGTGAGGGGTGGGTGTGAGAGGGGGTTTCAGGGGTGTGTGGTGGGTGTCAGGGGTGGGTGTGAGGTGTGGGTGTGAAGTGTGGGTGTGGCTGTAGGTGCGAAGGGTGGGTGTGGGAGTGGATGCGAAGGGGGAGGATGGAGGTGGGGGTTAGTGTGATGGGTGGAGGTGGCTGTGAGGGTTGAGTGTGAGGGGTAGGTGTGAGGGGTCGGTGTGAGGGGGGGGGGTGTACTGAACTGTACTAGAAATATCAGCCAGTTGTACCTCAGTATTCGCGTGTTCTGCTCATCTGTTGATGACATTGCACATTACGAATAGAAATTAACCTTCATCAGGTAAAGACAAGAAACTTCAGAAAAGAATCCTATGAGGAGACTCACAGAGAGTGCGGTAACCTGAACTCATCTTTGCAAGTGTTTTTCTTCTTCTCTGGGTAAAGTCACGGTCAGTGCCTGAGGCCTGTTGTTTGCTCCCTGGTCGCCTCTGCCACACAGCCGTTCTGCTTGGCTGAGTTCGTATTCCGGAGTCTGCCACGCTTCAGGTGTTGCAGTGAGAAGGGTTACAATTGCTAAGTGAGGCAAGTAGATTCTGGAGTCAGATTTGATCGGCTTAGTTCTGACATTGCAGTCATTACAGTGCCTACTGACAGCATGGTATGCAATCACGATGTTGTGACAGTGTGACAGCAGCACAATACCCCATCATGGTGTTTTGACAGTGTGACAGCAGCACAATACACCATCACAATGTTCTGACAGTGTGACAGCAGCATCATATGCAATCACGATGTTGTGACACTGTGTCACAGCAAAATAAGGCCATCATAATGTTGTGACAGTGTGACAGCAGCACAATACACCATCACAATGATGTGACAGTATGACAGCAGCACAATACACCATCACAATGATGTGACAGTGTGACAGCAGCACAATACGCCAACACAATGTTATGACAGTGTGACAGCAGCATCATATGCAATCACGATGTTGTGACAGTATGACAGCAGCACAATACACCATCACAATGATGTGACAGTGTGACAGCAGCACAATACGCCAACACAATGTTATGACAGTGTGACAGCAGCATCATATGCAATCACGATGTTGTGACAGCGTGACAGCAGCACAATGCGCCATCACAATGATGTGACAGTGTGACAGCAACACAATATGCCATCACAATGTTGTGACGCTGTGACATCAGCACAATACGCCATCACAATGATGTGACAGTGTGACAACAGCACAATATGCCATCACAATGATGTGACAGTGTGACAGCAGCACAATACGCCATCACAATGTTGTGACAGTGTGACAGCAGCACAATACGCCATCACAATGTTGTGATGCTGTGACATCAGCACAATACGCCAGCACAATGATGTGACAGTGTGACAAGAGCACAATACGCCATCATTATGTTGTGACAGTGTGACAGCAGCCTGACACACAATTATGATGTTCTGATACTGTCCCACAGCGTAATACACCATCACGATGTTGTGACAGTGATGGTACTCACCCAGTACTAACATAGTGACGGTACGAGCACCTAGTACCAACAGTGACAGTACTCACCCAGTACCAGCACAGTGACGGTACTCGACCAATATCAGCACAGTGACGATACCCACCCAGTACCAGCACAGTGACGGTACGCACCCAGTACCAAGTAGTAGATTTGCCCCACGCAGAATCAAGATCCTAGCTGGTCTAGAACCTGAGCTACTGGTAAAATAACATCCGGTGGTGGCCATTTTGTAAAATGGCCGCCATTATGGCCACAGGACAAATCTGCGATGGCCCAATAGCTAAAATTCTTCCTTAGGGCATGCTCTAACAGTGTGCCAAAGCTCATAGGCTTTTATCGTCAAAGGCACAATTCATTCACAGATGCGCTGGGCTAGTATCGTCACGCAAACTGAAGAATGGGCGAGTCGCCGCTGCAGCGCTGCCCTTTGCCATGTACACATTGCCATGGTAACCATGCGTGTTCTCCGTGAAGGCGTCCTTAAGCACCTCCCTATCAAAGTATCATATCGATCCTTGTGTCAGGGGGTAATGGCCACTGTGTACACGACTCACTGCCGTGGTTTACTGAGCCCACGGTCTGAGACCGCGTTACGGTCATCACGGTGTGCCTGCTAAACTCACGCCAGCCAGCCGGTCAGCCAGCCAGTCAGTCAGTCCGTCAGTCAGCCAGCCAGTCAGTCTGTAAGTCACTAAGCCGGCCAGCCAGCCACTAAAGGCCATGTCACACTACGACGTAACGACGTCAACTTAGGGAGAATGTGAAAAACGTTGAACTTCTCGGCGTAGTATGCAAATTTGGGCACAAGTTGAACGTGGATGCAGCGTAGTGGATGAGAGCGTAACATCGGTAAAGCGTAGTGATACCGTCATTCAACCAGAGAGGACAACGTCATTATGCTCACGGAACGTTATGAACGTTATTCCATCGCCAGAAGAACATTACGTGACGTTACATACGTCATGAGAACGTAGCGAAATGTTGAACGTACGTTGAACGTACGTTCTCCTGACATTCTCCTGACATTCTCCTGACATTCCCATTACGCCGCGTGGACATTTCCACCCGGTTTAATGTGGGTCAACGTAGTGGAACGTAGTTGAACGTAGTGAGCAGCGTTTGACTAACATCCGTTTAACGTCATTGACGTTCGCTGAACGTGTACAGAGCATACGGCGAACGTAAACCCTTATGTTTGAGGTACGTCAAAAGTTTTGAACATGTCCAAAACCTCGACGTAACTCGACGTAATGTGACATAGCTCGATGTCAGTCTAACATCATTCTGACGTCATCATAACGTAATCCAACGTACGTCAACGTAATGACGAAAAATCACCAGCTACTGTTGGCTCGTTACATTGTAGTGTGACAGGGGTATAAGACATCCATCCAATGAGCCAGTCAGCCACTCACTAACCTGTCACATTACGACGCTTCTGCCGGCGCGCCGGCAACGCGCAAAATATTTGCAACCCGTCGAGAAACGTCGAACTTTTCGGCGCTTTGGGAGAAAGTTTGACGCGGCGCAGCGTGTTAGTGGCGTGTTGGAGGCGCGTTATTGGCGCGTTATTGGCGCGTTATTGGCGCGTTATTGGCGCGTTAGTAGCGTGTTATTGGCGCGTTGTCGGCGCCCTGGTGGTGCGCTATCGGCGCGTTTACAGCGTGGAGGGAGCGCGTTGGTATCGTGTTAGTATTGCGTCAACCCGTACATACCCGCCAGCAACACGTTAGGACGCGCCCGCAGCGCGTCCACAGCGCGCGGCCAACGCATCCAGGCGCGCCGGCAACACGTCCAACGCGCCGAGAAACGCTGGAGCAACGCCAATGGCATGCCCACAACACGTCGATGGGACGTTCCCGACGCGCCGACGGAACGCTCCCAATTTTGGGGAAAAAGAGCCAACGTTAACCAACATTGATCAACGTCCTGCCAGCGTTCCGCCGGCGCGCCGCCAACGCGTGTCGACGTGTTGCTAACGCGTTCGTAACGCGCCCTCCAACCCGTTGGCGCGCGTCGCCGCGCGTCCAAAGTTTTGTGCATGCACAAAACCTCGACGCGCCCCGACGCGCGCCGACGCGCGCCGACGTGTCCATTCACACGTTGCTATGTACCGACGCGCCGGTAACGCGCCGGTAACGCGCCGGCAACGCGGCGGTAACGAACCGGACGTGTACCGACGTGTTGAACAAAAACCCAACCCGTCGGCACGCGTCGAAGCGCGCTGGGGAGAAACGTCGTAGTGTGACAGGGCCTTAAGCCAGCCAGCCAGCCGGCCAACCAGCCAACCAGCCAACCAGCCAGTCAGTCAGTCACTAAGCCAGCCAGCCAGCCACTAAGCCAGCCAGCCAACCAGCTACTAAGCCAGCCAGCCAACCAGCCAGTCAGCCACTCACCAAGCCAGCCAGCCAGCCGGTCAACCAGGCAGCCAGGCAGCCAGCCACTAAGCCAGCAAGCCAGCAAGCCAGCCAGTCGGCCAGCCAGTCGGCCAGCCAGTCGGCCAGTCAGCCAGTCAGCCAGTCAGCCAGTCAGCCAGTAAGCCAGTAAGCCAAACAGCCAGAGAGCAGCCAGTCAGCCAGCCAGCCAGTCAGTCAGTCAGCCACTCGGCCATCTAGCCAGTCAACCAGTCAGCCAGTCAGCCAGTCAGCCAGTCAGCCAGTCAGCCAGTCAGCCAGCCAGCAGGCGGGTTTATCTAATATATACCCCAACAATACCTGACATCAGATGGCATAATCTCATATAGCACAACACAACGTAGCATGGCTTAACATGGCACACCATAACCTAGCATAATGTACCCTAACATGGTACAACACAAGTTAGCATAATGTACCCTAAAATAGCACAACATAACCTAGCCGAGCGTAGCCTAACATAGCACAACCCAACCTAGCCTAGCTTAACATAGCACAACTCAACCTAGCATGGCGTAGTCTAACATGGCACAACATAACCTAGCATAGCGTAGCCTAACAGCACAACATAACCTAGCATTGGATAGCATAACATGGCACACCATAACCTAGCATAGCGTAGCCTAACATAGCACAACATAACCTAGCCTAGCCTAGCATAGCACAACACAACCTAGCATGGCATAGCCTAACATGGCACAACATAAGCTAACATAACATAACATATCACCTAGTATAAATAACCTGATATGCATAGCCGACTAGTGTGCTTCTTCACGGATACTGCGCTGTGGGTGGGGAGGCCATGCGTGACGGCAGGCTAACTTAGTAACTGTCAGAACTTAGCGGCTGCTTCGAGAAGGGTCCACAGTGAGGAAAGGAGGAAAATCGGGTGACCACTGTCCCATATAGAGCATACCCTTGCAGGATGAGTTTGCCATTCTTTAAGTACTGATATTGTGTGATTTAAACAGAAGTCAATGTAGATAAATTTCAAATATACTTCAAGCACTTTAATCTGTGCAAAAGATGCATAAATGTCTGACTATGTCTGAACAAGAAACTACTAAAAGAAATAATGGACATATTCGACTGGGACCTTTCCATAATTTGAGCCAATCAGAGCTGTTCTTTCGAATTGCAAATGGCGGCCCCCTTATGGGGGCCGCCATTTGCATGGGGGCAGCCATTTGCAATCGAAAAGAACAGCTCTGATTGGCTGCACTGAGAGCTGGGGGGCCGCCATTTGCAATAGAAAAGAACACCTCTGCTTGGCTGACATTCTATTCTCACAAAAACGAGGGAAAAAAAGTTCAAAGAGGCCCAGACGAGTTCAAGCGCGTTTAAACATGGCTGGTTGTCCCTCTCCTTTCAGCACTGAATATGCTTATGACTGCTGACGCCTGTGTCACTGTGGGTAGGTGGTCAGGGAGGGGTGTTCGGTGTTATTTCACTTTGTTGGTTAGGGTGCAGTTGTAAGTAGTGCAGACAGGTTTTATTGAGGCAGGCCAACATAGGCTACTAACCATACCAACCAATTATCTATCTGCTACTGAAATGCAGGCAATCAAATACCTTATCAGCAGCTACTGCGTGGTAAGATAACACCAACACTACAACTGGCCAGCATTGAAAACAAGCCTGGGGACGGGCTTATATGCTATGGACAGTATAAATACAGCCTCCATCAAAAATATTTTTAAAAGATTGTTAAATAAATAAATAACAGGCTGTGTGTGTGTGGGGGGGGGGGGGGGTAACGTGAAGGGGGTAGGGGAGGGGGGAAGAGACCGGTGCATTGCGTGTTGTGCGTGTCGGGTTGGGTCACTGCGACATTGTTGACATCCGTCATTTTCAATCAATATTTCGCCGATTCATTGGGCTTCCTGATAAAGGTGGGAAACGGGGGATGGGGGGTGTGTGTAGTCAATTTAGCATTGCCAACCTACAGATGGCGAAAGTGTTGTTCGTGTGTAGCTAGGATGATAGTTACCATGGGAACAGTTACTGTGGGAACAGTTACTGTGGGAACAGGTACTGCGGTAACATTTACTGTGGGAACAGGTACTGCGGTAACAGTTACTGTGGGAACAACTACTATGTGGGAACAGTTACTGTGGGAACAGGTACTGTGGGAACAGGTATTGTGGGAACGGTTACTGTGGGAACAGGTACTATGGGAACAGCTACTGTGGTAACAGGTACTGTGGGAACAGTACCTGTAGCAACAGCTACTGAGAGAACAGTTACTGTAGCAACATTTATTGTGTGAACAGTTACTATGTGGGAACAGTTACTGTGGGAACAGTTACTGTAGGAACAGTTACTGTGGGAACAGTTACTGTGGGAACAGTTACTGTGGGAACAGCTAGAGCTAGGGAGCAGTTACTGTGGGAACAGTTACTATGGCAACAGGTACTGTGGCAACCGGTACTGTGGCAACAGTTACTGTGGCAACAGTTACTGTGGCAACAGCTACTATGTGGGAACAGTTACTCTAGGAACAGTTACTGTGCGGCAACAGTTACTGTGGGGGAACAGTTACTTTGTGGGAACAGATACTGTGGGGGAACAGTTACTGTAGCAGCAGTTACTGTAGCAACAGTTACTGTGGCAACAGTTACCGTGGCAACAGTTACCATGGCAATAGTTACTGTGTTCAAGTTACTGTGGCAACAGTTACTGTGGGAAGACTTACTGTGACCATAGTTAATGTAGATTACTTGGTCCTGCTTCCTCCTACTTTGTCCTGCTTTGACCTTCCGTGCCCTAATTTGCCCTACTTTGTCCTGTTTTATCCTATTGTGTCCTAGTTTTCCCTACTAGCCCTAATTTATCATACTTTGTCCTACTTTCTCCTGCTTTGCCCTACTCTTTCCTACTTTTCCCTACTCGCCCTACTTTGTCCTATATTGTTCTACTAGCCTTACTTTGCTCTACTCTGTCCTACTTTATCCTACCCTACTTTGTTCTACTCTGTCCTCCGTTGTCCTACTTTGCCCTACTTTGCCCTACTTTGTCCTACTTTGTCCTACTGTGTTCCACGTTTCCGTATTTTGTCCTACTCTGTCCTACGTGTGTCATACTCTGTTGTACTTTGTCCTACTTTGCCCTACTGTGTCCTACTGTGTCCTACTGAGTCCTACGTTGTCCTACTGTTTCCTACTTTGCCCTACTTAGTCCTACTTCATTCTACTCGGTCCTACATTTCCCTACTTTGTCCTGATGTGTCCTACATTGCCCTACGTTGTCCTACTCTGTCCTACTTTGTCCTACTGTGTCCCACTTTGTCCTACTCTGTCCTACTCTGTTCTATTGTTCCCTACTGTGTCCTACTTTGCTCTACTCTTCTGTAGACCACTTTGCTCTGCGTTAGCGATGTAGATTAGCGAATCGGCCCTGTGTGTGTGGAGTGTTAGTTGTCTATTCTTACACCTTCCGTCTTTATTCTCTCGGTCAGTCTTTGTGGAAATACCAAGTCTCTACCGGGAAATCGGTGCGCTCTTGGCCATCATGGTGCTGGCGGGGGCTGACTCACAATGGGCAGTCACTTCACTGCCCATTGTTTGGATCCCGCGTGTTTCTTTTGATGACATAGTTACGATCTTCAATGAGAGGCCCAGACTTGAGGTCAGGAAGCACTCATTTTTCTTTCCAGTGACAGATCCGTGGAACATTCTCCCAGACCAAGTGGTTAAAGCACCCATGGTAGAAGCATTTGAGGGAAGGCTGGATAGACATTGGAGAGGACTCCCACAATTATATGACTTCAAGCTCCGTCCACCTCCATATGTGTGCTAAAAGAATAGTGCGTTTTGTTACCATAACGACCTGGCATTAGAGGCCTAATGGGGCCTAGATCAGCCAGAAGAGGATCTAGTTTCATTATGCCGGTTTAACATCTCAGTGTGTTTAGATTCTATGCTCGGAGTTCTGCGCATACGTCAAAATCGAACGGCATTTCAGTCTATTCTATTAATCAACTCGGGTGACCCTAGCAACTTTTTATAGCACAAATGTGACGTCATTGCTTCTAGCCAATCCCAGCCAAGAGGTGGGTTAAACCTTTTGCACAAGGGACGTGTTTTTGTCAACTACACTCGCGGTGTTCTATTTGAATTTCTAGCAACTCGGGTGACCCAAGTCACCCTCTGGTGACCCGAGTCGCCCGGGTCGTGTTAATCGGATGCATGCATGCGCATAACCCATTGACGCATGCGCAGAACCCCGAGCATAGACTCCAAACACACTCAGATTTTAAACCACCACACCGGCTTGGTGTTGGTGGCCAGTCACAACCGGACCGGTATGATCAGCGCCCACTGCGGCCGGATTGGGAACTACATGAAGACCACCCCAAAGGAAGCAGCACCACGTGACCTCCCGAATTGGTTCATCTCCCCCACAAGGAGGAAGGAGGGGGGGGGGGTCTTAATTGGCAGCCGCCCGATTCATCGGGATGAGAGTTCAGTGCTGATGTCACGTGATGTTCACGTGGTGTTCACGTGGTGTTCACGTGGTCTTCACGTGATGTTCACATGGTGTTCACCTCATGTTCAGTGATGTTCACCTGATGTTCACCTGATGTTCACAGCCCTCCCCTGTGTCCACCAATCAGGACACTCACTGAGTGGCACCACGTGATTTCTGGCCATGTGGTGGCTGTTTATAGACACTCAGTGGACAGTTGCTATGACGACTGAACTGTTGTGGCTATTGAATTGGCTATGGAATTGAAGGTGTGTAGACCCAGGTTTTATAGTCATTAGGTAGGATGGTATTTCTAAACATAGATGAGACCGTCTCAAAAGGTGCTAAGCAATATGGGACAAAACTTTGTCCATTGTAACGATCAACATACTATCTGCTTGTTTTTTACATGGTGTTTCATAATCTCAAGAGAATACATATTGATTTGAAGCAAATGTCCTTGTGTTTTCAGTATAACCGTTCCTGTGCTGTTTTGTGTCAACCGTTACAATGGACACCAAAATAAAGAGTTATCACCTTTTGAGAGAGGCTCAGTTATTTGTATGTCCGTGAATATGGCCTATGCTGCCGACACGGCGTAAAGCAACCACCAATCAATCAATCAATCAATCAACCTGATTGTTTGCAGAGGCGTCGGGACATAGCTTAGGTACGAATAATCAGCTGGTTCTATGGCGGTTGTCCATGTACATTGGGAGATAAGGCAGACACCACCTGTTTCACCTGTTTCACCTGTTTCACCTGTTTCACCTGTTTCACCTGTTTCACCTGTTTCACCTGTTTCACCTGTTTCACATGTTTCACATGTTTCACATGTTTCACATGTTTCACATGTTTCACATGTTTCACATGTTTCACATGTTTCACATGTTTCACATGTTTCACATGTTTCACCTGTTTCACCTGTTTCACCTGTTTCACCTGTTTCACATGTTTCACCTGTTTCACCTGTTTCACCTGTTTCACCTGTTTCACCTGTTTCACCTGTTTCACCTGTTTCACCTGTTTCACCTGTTCCACCTGTTCCACCTGCTTCACCTGTTTCACCTGTTTAACCGTTCTACCTGTTTCACTCATTCCACCCGTTCCATCTGTGTTTCCCCTGTTTCACTGTTCCCCTGTTCCCCATGTTCCCCTGTTTCATTGTTCCCCCTGTTCCCCTGTCTAACCATTCCATCCCAGGTTCAACAAGGGGAAGATCTACACGTACATCGGGGAGGTGGTGGTGTTCCCCTTCTTTCCCCTGTTCCTCTGTTCCCATGTTCCCCCTGTTCCCCTGTTTCATTGTTCCCCCCTGTTCCCCTGTCTAACCTTTCCATCCCCGGTGTTGCAGGTTCAACAAGGGGAAGATCTACACTTACATCGGGGAGGTGGCGGTGTCGGTGAACCCGTACCGAACCCTGGACATCTACGGCAAGCGGGTGATAGACGACTATCGGGGCCGGGAGATCTACGAGCGGCCCCCCCACATCTTCGCCATCGCAGACGCCTCGTACAAGGCAATGAAGAGACGCAGCAAGGACACCTGCATCGTCATCTCAGGTAGTGTCAGCAGCAGTAACCTGACAGTCACCTGACAGTCACCTGACATTAACCTGACAGCGGTGTCACACAACACTAATCTGACAGTAACCGGTAGCAGTGTCAGCAGCAGCAGTAATCTGACAATAACCTGTAGCGGTGTCACACAACACTAATCTGACAGTAACTGGTAGCAGTGTCAGCAGCAGCAGTAACCTGACAATAACCTGTAGCGGTGTCACACAGCAGTAACCTGACAGTAACCTGTAGCAGTGTCACACAGCAGTAACCTGACAGTAACCTGTAGAGGGGTCACACAGCAGTAACCTGACAGTAACCTGTAGAGGGGTCATACAGCAGTAACCTGACAGTAACCTGTAGTGGTGTCACACAGCAGTAACCTGACAGTAACCTGTAGCAGTGTCACACAGCAGTAACCTACCAGTAACCTGTAGTGGTGTCACACAGCAGTAACCTAACAGTAACCTGTAGTGGTGTCACACAGCAGTAACCTGATAGTAACCGGTAGCGGTGTCACACAGCAGTAACCTAACAGTAACCTGTAGTGGTGTCACACAGCAATAACCTGACAGTAACCGGTAGCAGTGTCAGCAGCAGCAGTAACCTGACAGTATCCTGTAGTGGTGTCACACAGCAGTAACCTGACAGTAACCTGTTGCGTTGTCACACAGCAGTAACCTGACAGTAACCTGTAGCGGTGTCACACAGCAGTAACCTGACAGTAACCTGTAGCGGTGTCATACAGCAGTAATCTGAAAGTAACATGTAGCGGTGTCACACAGCAGTAACCTGACAGTAACCTGTAGCAGTGTCACACAACACTAATCTGACAGTAACCGGTAGCAGTGTCAGCAGCAGTAGCCTAACAATAACCTGTAGCGATGTCACACAGCAGTAACCTGACAGTAACCTGTAGATGTGTCACACAGCAGTAACCTGACAGTAACCTGAGAGTAACCTGTACCGGTGTCAGAAGCAGTAACCTGACAGTAAACTGTAGCGGTGTCACACAGCAGTAACCTGACAGTAACCTGTAGCGGTGTCACATAGCACTAACCTGACAGTAACCTGTAGCGGTGTCACACAGCAGTAACTTGACACTAACCTGTAGCGGTGTCACACAGCAGTAACCTGACAGTAACCTGTAGCGGTGTCACACAGCAGTAACCTGACAGTATCCTGTAGAGGTGTCACACAGCAGTAACCTGACAGTAACCTGTAGCGGTGTTACACAGCAGTAACCTGACAGTATCCTGTAGAGGTGTGACACAGCAGTAACCTGACAGTAACCTGTAGCAGTGTCAGTAGCAGTAACCTAACAGTAACTTGTAGTGGTGACCCACAGCAGTAACCTGACAGTAACCTGTACTGTTGTCACCCAGCAGTAACCTGACACTAACCTGACAGTAACCGGTAGTGGTGTCAGAAGCAGTAACCTGACAGTAACCTGTAGCAGTGTCAGCAGCACTAACCTGACAGTAACCTGACAGTAACCTGACAGTAACCTGTAGCAGTGTCAGCAGCACTAACCTGACAGTAACCGGTAGTGGAGTCACACAGCAGTAACCTGACAGTTACCTGACATTAACTGGTAGCGGTGTCAGCAGCAGTAACCTGACAGTAACATGTAACGGTGTCACACAGCAGTAACCTGACAGGAACCGGTAGCAGTGTCAGGGCTGTCAGTGAAGTTGGAGGTTGTCAGTGATGTTAGAGGTTGTCAATGACGTTAGGTTTGTCAATGACGTTAGGGTTGTCAGTGACGTTAGAGGCTGTCAGTGATGTTAGAGGCTCCACTGATGCTAGAGACTTCAGTGATGCTAATGGCTGTCACTGACATCAGAGGCTGTTACTGATGTTAGAGGCTGTCAGTTATATTAGAGGATGCCAGTGACGTTAGAGGCTATCAGTGAAGTCAGGGCTGTCAGTGATGTTAGGGGATATCAGTATCAGTGACGTTAGATGCTGTCACAGACATTAGAGGCTGTCAGTGATGTTAGAGACTGTTAGTGACGTTAGAGGCGATCCCTGACGTTAGAGACTCTCACTGACGTTAGAGGCAGTCACTGACATTAGAGGCTGTCAGTGATGTTAGAAGCTGTCAGTGACATTAGAGGATGTCAGTGACGTTAGAGGCTGTCAGTGACATTAGAGACTGCCAATGACATTAGAGGCTGTCAGTTACATTAGAGGCTGCCACTGATGTTAGAGGCTGTCAGTGACATTAGAGGCCGCCAGTTACATTAGAGGCTGCCACTGATGTTAGAGGCTGTCAGTTACATTAGAGGCTGTCACTGATGTTAGAGGCTGCCAGTGACATTAGAGGCTGTCACTGATGTTAGAGGCTCTCAGTGACATTGGAGGCTGCCAGTGATGTTAGAGGCTGTCAGTGATGTTAGAGGATGTCAGTGATGTTAGAGGCTGTCAGTGATGTTAGAGGCTGCCAGTGATGTTAGAGGCTGCCAGTGATGTTAGGGCTGTCAGTGACCTCAGGGGCTATCAGTGACGTTAGAGGCTATCTGTGATGTTAAATGCTGTCACTGACATTAGAGGCTGTCAGTGAAGTTAAAGGCTGTCAGTTATGTTAGACTGTCAGTGACGTTAGAGGCCATCACTGACGTTAGAGGCTGTCACTGATGTTAGAGGCTGTCACTGATGTTAAAGGCTGCCACTGACATTAGAGGCTGTCACTGACATTTTAGACTGCCAGTGTTGTTAGAAGCTGTCAGTGACGTTAGAGGCTGTCACTGTCATTAGAGTCTGTCACTGATGTTAGAGGCTGTCACTGATGTTAGAGGCTGTCAGTGACGTTGGGGGCTGCCAGTGATGTTAGATGATGCCAGGGACGTTAGAGGCTGTCAGTAATGTTAGAGGCTGTCAGTGATGTTAGAGGCTGTCAGTGACATTAGAGGCTGTCAGTGACATTAGAGCCTGTCAGTGATGTTAGAGGCTGCCAGTGATGTTAGGGCTGTCAGTGACGTCAGGGTTTATTAGTGATGTTAGAGGCTCTCTGTGATGTTAGATGCTCTCTCTGACATTAGAGGTTGTCAGTGATGTTAAAGGCTGTCAGTTATGTTAGACTGTCAGTGACGTTGGAGGCCGTACTTGACGTTAGAGGCTGTCACTGATGTTATAGGATGTCACTGACATTAGATGCTGTCACTGACGTTAGAGGATGTCAGTGATGCTAGAGGTTGTCAGTGAAGTTAGAGGTTGTCAGTACCATTAGAGGATGTCAGTGACAGTAGAGGCCGTCACTGAGGTTAGAGGCAGTCACTGATATTAGAGGCTGCTGCTGTGTTAGAGGCTGTTAATGATGCTAGAGGCTGTCAGTGACGTTAGCGGCTGTCAGTGACAGTACACACTGGCTTCATGTAGTGACAGTACACACTGATTTCATGCAGTGACAATACACACTGATTTCATGTAGTGACAGTGCACACTGGCTTCATGTAGTGTGACAGTACACACTGGCTTCATGTAGTGACAGTACACACTAATTTCATGCAGTGACAATACACACTGATTTCATGTAGTGACAGTGCACACTGGCTTCATGTAGTGACAGTACGCATTGGCTTCAATTAGTGGCAGTAGACACTGACTTCATGCACTGACGGTGCACACTGGCTTCTGTAGTGCCAGTACACACTGACTTCATGTAGTGACAGTACACACTGGCTCATGTAGTGACAGTGCACATTGGCTTCATGTGGTGACAGTACAGATTGACTTCATGTAGTGACAGTACACACTGGCTTCATGTAGTGACAGTACACACTGATTTCATGTAGTGACAGTACACACTGGCTTCATGTAGTGACTACACACTGGCTTCATGTAGTGACAGTACACACTGGCTTCATGTAGTGACAGTACACATTGGATTCATGTGGTGACAGTACACATTGACTCCATGTAGTGACAGTACACACTGGCCTCATGTAGTGACAGTACACACTGGCTTCAACTAGTGACAGTGCACACTGGCTTCATGTAGTGACTATACATTGGCTCCATGTAGTAACAGTAGATATTGGCTTCATGCAGTGGCAGTACACACTGACTTCATGCACTGACGGTGCACACTGGCTTCATGTAGTGACAGTATACTGACTTCATGTAGTGACAGTACACACTGACTTCATGTAGTGACAGTATACTGACTTCATGTAGTGACAGTACACACTGGCTTCATGTAGTGACAGTACACAATGAATTCATGTAGTGACAGTACACACTGACTTCATGTAGTGACAGTGCACACTGACTTCACGTAGTGACAGTGCACACTGGGCATTTGTTGCGGTAGACAGGTGAGCATGAAAGATTACTTGTGCTTACTCTCTCCCACCGCCGCCATTATAGTCCACTATCAATTATTCTATTCTTATGCCTCATCCAATTTCAGGGCCGGGTAGTCACGACATGGGTTGGTCTCCGGGGACTTTTATTTCAATATTCTTCATTATTAGATGGTAACGAGTTGATGCCGTAGCGCCGCCCCACGGACGTGAATGCCGGCCGATTGAACTCTTCTGTGTCTACCACCAGGTGGCAGGTCCTTCACTCAGACACCAGGTGGCGGGTCCTTCACTCAGTCACCAGGTGGCGGGTCCTTCACTCAGACACCAGGTGGTGGGTCCTTCACTCAGGCACCAGTTGGCGGGTCCTTCACTCAGACACCAGGGGGTGGGTCCTTCACTCAGACACCAGGTGGCGGGTCCTTCACTCAGGCACCAGTTGGAAGGTCCTTCACTCAGGCACCAGTTGGAAGGTCCTTCACTCAGACACCAGTTGGCAGGTCCTTCACTCAGGCACCAGGTGGCGGGTCCTTCACTCAGACACCAGGTGGCGGGTCCTTCACTCAGGCACCAGTTGGAAGGTCCTTCACTCAGACACCAGTTGGCAGGTCCTTCACTCAGGCACCAGGAGGCAGGTCCTTCACTCAGACACCAAGTGGCGGGTCCTTCACTCAGACACCAGGTGGAAGCTCCTTAACTCACAGACACCAGTTGGCAGGTCCTTCACTCACAGACACCAGGTGGCAGGTCCTTCACTCAGACACCAGTTGGCAGGTTCTGTCCCACCTGTATAACACCCGTTGGCAGGTTCTGTCCCACCTGTATAACACCCGTTGGCAGGTTCTGTCCCACCTGTATAACACCAGTTGGCAGGTTCTGTCCCACCTGTATAACACCCGTTGGCAGGTTCTGTCCCACCTGTATAACACCCGTTGGCAGGTTCTGTCCCACCTGTATAACACCAGTTGGCAGGTTCTGTCTTGCTGTTAAACACCCGATGGCAGGTTCTGTCTTGTTAAACACCAGTTGGCTGGGTGTTCACTCACATGTAGACATTTCCCTTCTCCCACTCCCCGTCTGCCCGCATCAGGTCAAAGGCTGCTTAGGGAAATCAGCTACAAATGCGCTCAGTAGGAGCTGGTGCCCGCCTCACCCAGCGTCATGGGAGAAGTAGAGCACGCTATAGTGTAGAGCACAGTGCATACACTGTAGTGTAGAGCACAGAGCATACAGTGTAGTGTAGAGCACACCGCATACAGTGTAGTGTAGAGCACAGCGCATACAGTGTAGTGTAGAGCACAGTGCATACAGTGTAGTGTAGAGCACAGCGCATACAGTGTAGTGTAGAGCACAGCGCATACAGTGTAGTGTAGAGCACGCTGTAGAGTGCAGTGTAGAGCACAGGGCATACACTGTAGTGTAGAGCACAGTGCATACATTGTAGGGTAGAGCACGCTGTAGAGTGCAGTGTAGAGCACAGTGCATACACTGTAGTGTAGAGCACAGCGCATACAGTGTAGTGTAGAGCACAGCGCATACACTGTAGTTTAGAGCACAGCGCATACAGTGTAGTGTAGAGCACAGTGCATACATTGTAGTGTAGAGCACACTGTTTAGTGCAGTGTAGAGCACAGCACATACACTGTAGTGTAGAGCGCATCACATACACTGTAGTGTAGAGCACAGCACATATACTGTAGTTGATAGCACAGCACATACAGTGTAGTGTAGAGCACAGCGCATACACTGTAGTGTAGAGTACAGCACATACACTGTGTATACACTACGTATATACTGTGTACAATGTGTGTACACTGTATCAGCACAGTGTGTACACACAGTGTATACAATGTGTGTACACTGTGTATGGAATCGCATAGACAAGTAGGCATGGGAACGATGGTGACACCAGGGTGCCTAGGTGATGTAATGGTTAGCACACTGGCCCGGAATGGAAGAGATGTGGGTTCGATTCCTGCTCTAGGCACAATATTTCCCATGTTCATCACCCCCCCCCCCCATTACAAGTGTATACCATAGTGTAGAGCACAGTGTATACAGTAGTGTATGCAACAGTGTGTGCACAGTGCATACCACGTGTGTCGAACCTTTAATGTGTAGTCGTGGTTAACACCTGTATGACGTAAAGTGTTGTGTGTAGACAACTTTAATGTGTAGTTATGGTTAGTATGACATACAGTGTCATGTGTAGACACCTTCAATGTGTCGCTATGGTTAGTATGACATACAGTGTCATGTGTAGAACCTTTAATGTGTAGTTATGGTTAGCACGACGTAAAGTGTCGTGTGTAGACACCTTCAACGTATAGTTATGGTTAGTACGACGTACAGTGTCGCGTGTAGACACCTTCAATGTGTTGTTATGGTTAGTACGACGTACAAGGTCGTGTGTAGACACATTCAACGTGTAGTTACGGTTAGTACGACGTACAGTGTCGTGTGTAGAACCTTTAATGTGTAGTTATGGTTAGTATAACTTACAGTGTCATGTATATACACCTTTAATGTGTAGGTGTGATTAGTACGATGTACAGTGCCATGTGTAGACACCTTTAATGTGTAGTTATGGTTAGTACGATGTACAGTGCCATGTTCAGTCATGGTTAGAACCTGTATGGCTATGTTGTCGTGTGTAGAACCTTTAATGTGTAGTTGTGGTTAGTATGACATAAAGTGTCGTGTGTAGTCGTGGGTAGCACCTGTATGGCTACGTTGTCGTGTGTAGAACCTTTAATGTGTAGTTTTTTTTGGTTCAAATCTTTTTTATTCAGGTTGAATAACATCTTTTTTCAGCACCGAGGCGCTGGTCTTCCAGCCTTAACAATTATAGTGCATATGAACTATTTATGGATGAGATGATGAGATGGTATGAACAATATAGACAATAGTAGGTTAAATCAGGCATTACAAATATATTTTGCACATGTAGACTGGAGAATAGCCATTTACCTTTAGTCTGTATCAGTGATTTGATGATCATAACTGTAAGGAGACATTAATATAATGGGCATGACTTGCAGATACAGGTAGTCGTGGATTTTGGATTATGCAAATAATGGTTGCATGACTCATTTAAATTGTCTTGGTCAACTATAGCTTTGTTGGTTGTATATGTTTTATTGGTTTAGTCAGGTGTTATAGGTCAACTATAGCTTTGTCGGTAGTATATGTTTTATTGGTTTAGTCAGGTGTTATATAGGCTGGTGGGTATACTTTGGTAGTTGTTATTTCTTTTACTCTTTTTGCCCTAGGGGATTTCAGAGAGGGAGAGGGGAGTGGTTTGGGACTATGTATTTATTTTGCTTCTTAACTTTTGTGGTCTATCCAGGTATGTTTATTAATGTATGTCTATGTTGGGTACTCAACCTTTAATCTAGATTTAAATTGCAGGTAGGTTGTTGCATTCCTGGTTTTGGCAGAGAGTCTGTTCCAGACTTGGCTTCGCTGATAAACAGGTGCTCTTTTGAGTTTGTTAGTCCTTGGATAGGGAATTTTCAAGAGGTCGCCATCTGCTGCCCTAGTATTGTGAATACTTGTGTCGGTATATATTGTGTCTTGGACTCTATTGTACATGAGTCCTAAGAGATGCCTTTTGCGCCTTATCTCTAGTTTGTCCATTCCAGCTTTAGCATGTAGTTCTTCTGTGTGTAGGGTTTGGCCTTTGTAAACTGTCCTGAATGTCCTATTTTGTACTGTTTGAAGCTTTGCTTGTTCCTGTTTTGTGAGTAGTTCATATATTAGGTCATTATAATCAATTATTGGGAGGATCATTGTTTTGTACATAAGAAGAGCAGTTTTTTCACTTATAAAACCCCGATTTTTCTGAAGGTGTTCCGTTTCCTTGCCAGTGACTGATTTAATCTACTTAGTTGTTTATTCCCATTTAGAGTTGAATCCAGTTCAGTTCCCAATTATTTGTAGGTCTCTACCTCCCTTAGTGTTTCATTCCCAATCTTTATTTGCACTTCTGGGGCTTTGTCCTTCTTGTTCTTGGTGCCATAGATAATGTCGTGGGACTGATGAAAATGGGAAATATTGCGCCTAGAGCGGGACTCGAACCCACATCTCTTTGTGTTCCAGGCCAGTGTGCTAACCATTACACCACCTAGGCTCCCTGATATCACCATACTACCCACGCCTACCTGTCTATGCGGCTTCTTGCCTGAGAGGTCAGTGCAGACCACTACAATAACATATTCAGTTTTGATTATATTGAGAGTTAATTTGTTTTCTTTGCACCATAGATTTATTCTAGCCAAATTTTCATTTGTCAATTCTGCTGCTTTTCTAAGTTACTGTTTGATACCAGTTGGACTGCGTCATCAGCAAATAGAATGCATTTTGTTTGCCTCAGTGCTTGGGGTAAGTCATTTATGAACAGAAGGAATAGAAGGGGGCCCAGTGTTGCTCCCTGTGGTACCCCAGTATTTACTTGTCTTAAGGTTGACGCAATGCCATTTAGTTTAGTACTTTGCTTTCGATTGAAAAGATAGTTTGTCAGAAAGCTACTGTTTTTGGACCTAACCCACTCTTGACAACCTTCTGCAATAGGATTTTATGATCTATAGTGCTTTTTTAAAATCAATATATACCTCTATGGTAAGTTTACCAGAATCCATCACACTGAGAAGCACATCACGGAGTGTTGAGAGTGCTTTGGTTGTGGACCTGCCTTTCATGAAGCCATTTTGTTCTTCGGCTATGTAGCTTGTTGCTTCAAAAAATGTTTTGGTTAGTATGACATAAAGTGTCGTGAGTAGTCGTGGTTAACACCCATATGACGTCCCATATCGTGTGTATGCACCTGGAATGTGTCGGCATGGTTAGTATGACATAAAGTGTCGTGTGTAGTCGTGGTTAACACCTGTATGACGTCACGTATCGTGTGTATACACCTTTGCCCGGTTCGTGTACATACTCCCCACATCTTACTAGACTCTTACTCTTAGAATGCCTGCAGGTGGGACTTCCGTCTTCTCCCAAAACGTGACCTAATTGCGCGTCTAAAACAGCAGACGTTAATTGTATAATGGTGCCATTTACAGAGCGGCCTTTTCCCGCGCCCGTCTCCTGAATCCCGCCCCGCGCCGACACGTCTGCAGGCCGCGTGCATTTAGGTGCCTGCACCCGGTGAGCGCCGTTTAACGGGTGCCATTTGACAGGCTGCCCCACAACCTGCCTGTTTGTTGGGAGTGTCGCGGGGGCGGGGGGGGTCTCCCCCCCCCCCACCCCCACAACCTGCCTGTGTGTGGGGGGGGGGGGATGTCAAGTATCCCAATTCAAAACTCATTCCACGAGGAGAAACCAAATAGTCGAGAAATTGTATAATTAACTTACAGATAAACCTACAGATCCTCTTTGGCTGAACTAGGCCTAGATAAAAGATTCACCCGGTACTTGTAGTACACGGGTGAAGGACAACGTAGTGTAAATACGGGCGAAAATAGCTTTAGTATGGAACATGAACTAGAAACTGTGGCTCCAGTATCAAATGGCTACCCATATAGGCACAGAGTTGGTGAAATGGGAGAGAATGCAAAAAGACAAGATGGCGGCCACAGAACGCCATCGATTTCACTTTTAAATCTTATTAAACTAGATATATTATATTTTTCAACTCAAAGGTAGCGGGCTAATAATAAAACAGATGTAAAGAATAATTGATGCTTCTTAGATTGTGAAATTAGGCTCTCAATTCTTTGACCCGCATTTTCGACAGCTTTTACATAGGGTTGGTTTGCACCCCTACTGCAGCAGTACGGGGTGAATATTGTATCTAAACTAGGCCCTGTTGTATTGGACCTCTAGTGCCAGTTCATTATGGTAAAAAAAGAACTATTTTCTTTGCACATGTATGGAGGTGGACAGAGCCATGAAGTCATATAATTGTGGGTGTCCTCTCCAATGTTTATCCAGCCTTCTCTCAAATGCTTCTACTCTTGGTGCTTCAACTACGTGGATATGTCAGTCGAAAGAAAAATGACCTCAAGTCTGGGCCTCTCCATGAAGAGCTTATAAATGACTCAGAGAGAGTATTTTTCTACTTGGTAACCGCTGTGCTTCCTCAATCTTCGTCTGTTGTCTGCTCGGGCCCCGCCCCCTCACCATCAGGGCCAAACCAAGGGGGTTCGCAGCGTCAAGTGGCAGGCCCGTAGCATGACTCTCCGTGTGGGATGGTGCCGGCAGGTGTCGCAAATCAAGGCCACATTCCGCCTAAATCGAAATCGAACCCATACTTCGTACATTCCGGGGTTGACATCGTGAACATTCGACTAGTCAGGATCAGTGATGCAATTACCCTACCCACCCCTATAACACCAGACGTGATAGCCGAATGAGTTGAGCGTCCGTCTCCAGTTTTGGACTTCTTGCCCCCACCCCCTCCCGATCCCCCGCTGCCCGGTGTCGCAGTTTTAGCCGTGCGCAGTTTGAGCCGTGCGCATAGACTCAAACTCAAGGCATTGTCAATGGTTGTGAGCAATCTTCATACAGAAAATACAGAAAAAGTGAAATATCTCTAAAACCACACCACCTATTAACAAATCGCTTGGTACCCATATAGAAAACATCTTTACCAAAAAGATTATATTAAATTTATACGGTTAGGGTTCTTCATTTCTATTAATTTTGAATAAAACTAATATTTTGCACTGCGTGTACCGTCAAACTCTAGGCATTGTCAATGGTCGTGAGCAATCTTCATACAGAAAATACAGGAAAAGTGAAATATCTCTAAAAGCTCACCACCTAGAAACAAATCGCTTGGTACACATATAGAAAACATCTTTACCAAAAACATTATATTAAATTTATAAGGTTAGTGACGATGCTGTTACATTTTGACGCATGCGCAGAAGCGATGCGCATGGCTGAATCTGACAGGGAGCTGAAACTGCGACACTGGCAGCCCAGTAAGGGTTGTCCCCGACCCGAGTCTCCCGCTCACTCTGACACGTGCTGATAACGGCAGGCTCTGATTGGTTGAGAGTGAGACACGTGCTGATAACACCAGGCTCTGATTGGCTGAGAGTGCTACTAACGACAGGTTCTGATTTGCTGAGAGTGAGTTGACACGTGCTGCTAACGGCAGGCTCTGTTTTGGCTGAGAGTGAGTTGACACATGCTGTTAACGGAAGGCTCTGATTGACTGAGAGTGAGTTGACACGTGCTGCTAACGTTAGTCTCTGATTGGTTGAGAGTGAGTGTTGACTGTTCGCAACATGCAGCTCAATTTCGCTTTTTACCTGCAACAGAAGCTGTACAGATGCTTCGTAAATAGGTTTGGAACTCAGTACAAAAAGGAAAACAACTAATTTGTATCGCTTATCTTTGATTCGTGTTTAGTATATGGTGGGATTCCTAAATCAGCACTCTCTCGTCAAATGGCTGAGATACACCCGATCATAGTTTCACAGTTAATTCCCACTACATCATGTGATGCTAGACACCGGTCAGTGATTCACAGTTACCGCTCACAACATCATGTGACACTACACACCCATCAGTGTGTCACAGTTACCTCCCACTACATCATGTGACACTACACACCTGTCAGTGTGTCACAGTTACCTCCCACTACATCATGTGACACTACACACCCATCAGTGTGTCACAGTTACCTCCCACTACATCATGTGACACTACACACCCATCAGTGTGTCACAGTTACCTCCCACTACATCATGTAACACTACACACCGGTTAGTGTGTCACGGTTACCGCTCACTACATCATGTGACACTACACACCCATCAGTGTGTCACAGTTACCTCCCACTACATCATGTGACACTACACACCCATCAGTGTGTCACAGTTACCTCCCACTACATCATGTGACACTACACACCCATCAGTGTGTCACAGTTACCTCCCACTACATCATGTGACACTACACACCCATCAGTGTGTCACAGTTACCTCCCACTACATCATGTGACACTACACACCCATCAGTGTGTCACAGTTACCTCCCACTACATCATGTGACACTACACACCCATCAGTGTGTCACAGTTACCTCCCACTACATCATGTGACACTACACACCCATCAGTGTGTCACAGTTACCTCCCACTACATCATGTGACACTACACACCCATCAGTGTGTCACAGTTACCTCCCACTACATCATGTGACACTACACACCCATCAGTGTGTCACAGTTACCTCCCACTACATCATGTGACACTACACACCCATCAGTGTGTCACAGTTACCTCCCACTACATCATATGACACTACACACCCATCAGTGTGTCACAGTTACCTCCCACTACATCATGTGACACTACACACCCATCAGTGTGTCACAGTTACCTCCCACTACATCATGTGACACTACACACCCATCAGTGTGTCACAGTTACCTCCCACTACATCATGTGACACTACACACCCATCAGTGTGTCACAGTTACCTCCCACTACATCATGTGACACTACACACCCATCAGTGTGTCACAGTTACCTCCCACTACATCATGTGACACTACACACCCATCAGTGTGTCACAGTTACCTCCCACTACATCATGTGACACTACACACCCATCAGTGTGTCACAGTTACCTCCCACTATATCATATGACACTACACACCCATCAGTGTGTCACAGTTACCTCCCACTACATCATGTGACACTACACACCCATCAGTGTGTCACAGTTACCTCCCACTACATCATATGACACTACACACCCATCAGTGTGTCACAATTACCTCCCACTACATCATATGACACTACACACCCATCAGTGTGTCACAGTTACCTACCACTGTATCATATGACACTACACACCCATCAGTGTGTCACAGTTACCTCCCACTACATCATATGACACTACAAACCCATCAGTGTGTCACAGTTACCTCCCACTATATCATATGACACTATGCACCCATCAGTGTGTCACAGTTACCTTTCACTACATCATGTGACACTACACACGCATCAGTGTGTCACAGTTACCTCCCACTACATCATGTGACACTACACACCGATCAGTGTGTCACAGTTACCTCCCACTACATCATATGACACTACACACCGATCAGTGTGTCACAGTTACCTCCCACTACATCATGTGACACTACACACTCATCAGTGTGTCACAGTTACCTCCCACTATATCATATGACACTACCCACTCAACAGTGTGTCACAGTTACCTCCCACTACATCATGTGACACTACACACCCATCAGTGTGTCACAGTTACCTCCCACTACATCATGTGACACTACACACGCATTAGTGTGTCACAGTTACCTCCCCTATATCATATGACACTACACACGCATCAGTGTGTCACAGTTACCTTTCACTACATCATGTGACACTACACACGCATCAGTGTGTCACAGTTACCTCCCACTACATCATGTGACACTACACACGCATCAGTGTGTCACAATTACCTCCCACTACATCATGTGACACTACACACCCATCAGTGTGTCACAGTTAACGCTCTCTACATCACGTGACACTACACACCCATCAGTGTGTCACAGTTACCTCCCACTACATCATGTGACACTACACACCGATCAGTGTGTCACAGTTACCACCCATTACATCATGTGACACTACACACCCATCAGTGTGTCACAGTTACCTCCCACTACATCATGTGACACTACACACGCATCAGTGTGTCACAGTTACCTACCACTGTATCATATGACACTACGCACCCATCAGTGTGTCATGGTTACCTCCCACTACATCATGTGACACTACACACCCATCAGTGTGTCACAGTTACCTCCCACTACATCATGTCACACTACACACCTGTCAGTGTGTCACAGTTACCTCCCACTACATCATGTGACACTACACACCCATCAGTGTGTCACAGACCCTATCTTGACACACATAGTTGCAGTTACCTCCCACTACATCATGTGACACTACACACCCATCAGTGTGTCACAGTTACCTCCCACTACATCATATGACACTACACACCCATCAGTGTGTCACAGTTACCTCCCACTACATCATGTGACACTACACACCCATCAGTGTGTCACAGTTACCTCCCACTACATCATGTGACACTACACACCCATCAGTGTGTCACAGTTACCTCCCACTACATCATATGACACTACACACCCATCAGTGTGTCACAGTTACCTCCCACTACATCATGTGACACTACACACCCATCAGTGTGTCACAGTTACCTCCCACTACATCATGTGACACTACACACCCATCAGTGTGTCACAGTTACCTCCCACTACATCATATGACACTACCCACCCATCAGTGTGTCACAGTTACCTCCCACTACATCATGTGACACTACACACCCATCAGTGTGTCACAGTTACCTCCCACTACATCATGTGACACTACACACCCATCAGTGTGTCACAGTTACCTCCCACTACATCATGTGACACTACACACCTGTCAGTGTGTCACAGTTACCTCCCACTACATCATGTGACACTACACACCCATCAGTGTGTCACAGTTACCTCCCACTACATCATGTGACACTACACACCCATCAGTGTGTCACAGTTACCTACCACTGTATCATATGACACTACACACCCATCAGTGTGTCATGGTTACCTCCCACTACATCATGTGACACTACACACCCATCAGTGTGTCACAGTTACCTCCCACTACATCATGTGACACTACACACCCATCAGTGTGTCACAGTTACCTCCCACTACATCATGTGACACTACACACCCATCAGTGTGTCACAGTTACCTCCCACTACATCATGTGACACTACACACCCATCAGTGTGTCACAGTTACCTCCCACTACATCATGTGACACTACACACCCATCAGTGTGTCACAGTTACCTCCCACTACATCATATGACACTACACACCCATCAGTGTGTCACAGTTACCTCCCACTACATCATGTGACACTACACACCCATCAGTGTGTCACAGTTACCTCCCACTACATCATTGGGACACTACACACCCCATCAGTTGTTGTCACAGTTACCTACCACTACTTCATGTGACAACTACACAACCTGTCAGTGTGTCACAGTTCTACCTCCCACACATCCTCTGACACTACACACCCATCAAGTGTGTCACTGTTACCTCCCACTATATCATAATGACACTATGCACCCATCAGTGTGTCCACTCTGTTACTTCACTACAATCATGTGACACTACACACGCATCAGTGTGTCACAGATACCTCCCACTAACATCATGTGACACTACACACCGATCAGTGTGTTACAGTTACCTCCCACTACTCATATGACACTACACACCGATCAGGGTGTCACAGTTACTCCCACTGCATCATGTGGACACTACACACCTGTCAGTGTGTACAGTTACCTTCCACTACTCATGTGACCCACACACATGTCAGTGTGTCACTGTTACTCCCCCTACATCATGTGTACACTAACCACCCATCAGTCTGTGTCACAGTTACCTCCCACACATCATGTGACACTACACACCATCAGTGTGTCACAGTTACCTACACTGTATCTTTTGACCTACACACCCATCAGTGTGTCATGGTTACCTCCCACTACATCATGTGACATACACACACTTCTGTTGTGTGTCACAGTTACCTCCATACATCAATATGCACTACACACCCATCAGTGTGTCACAGTTACCTTTCACTACATTATGTGACACTACACACGCATCATGTGTGTCACAGTACTAACACTGTATCATATGACAACTACACACCCATCGTGGTCATGGTTACCTCCCACTACATCATGTGGACACTACACACGCATCAGTGTGTCACAGTACCTCCCTATATCATATGACACTATACACACCGATCAGTGTGTCCACTGTAATTACCTCCCACCTACATCATGTGACACTACACACCCATCAGGTGTCATGGTTACCTCCCATACAGCATGTGGACACTACACCCCATCATGTGTGTCACAGTTACTCCCCAGTACATCGGTGACACTACAAACCCTACAGTGTGTCACAGGTACTCCCACTATCTTCATGTGACACTCAAACCCATGTCAGTGTGTCACCAGTTACTCCCACTAACAACATTGTGACACTACACACCATCAGTCTGTCAAAGTTACCTCCACTAGATCATATGACCCACTACACACCATCAGTGTGTCCAGTTACCTCCCACTACATCATGTGACACTACTCACCCATCAGTGTGTCACAGTTTACCTCCCACTTATCTGTGACACTACCACATCCCATCAGTGTGTCACAGTTTCCTCCCACTACATCATGTGACACTACACACCCATCAGGTGTCACAGTTACCTCCCAATTACATCATGGGGACACTTACCACACCCATCAGTTGTGTCACAGTTAACCTCCCACTACATCATGTGACACTCACACCCATCAGTGTTGTCACAGTTACCTCCCACTAATCATGTGACACTACAAACTATCAGGCTTCACAGTTACCTCCCACTACATTCATGTGACACTACACACCCATCAGAGTGTCACAGTTACCTCCCACTACATATGTGACCACTACACACTCATCAGTGTGGTCACAGTTACCTCCCACTATTTCATTGACACTACCAACTAACAGTGTGTCACAGTTACCTCCACTACATCATGGGTGACCTACACACCATCAGTGTGTGTCACAGTTACCTCCCACTACCATCATGTGAACAAACCACGCATTAGTGTGTCACAAGTTACCTCCCTTATCATATGACACTACACAGCATCAGTTGTTTGTCACAGTTACCTTTCCCTACATATGAGACACTACCACCACGCATCAGTATGTCTCCGTTTACCTCCCACTACATTCATGTTGTCACTACACACGCATCAGTGTGTCACAATTACCTCCCACTAATCATGTGACACTACACACCCATCAGTGTGTCACAGTTAACGCTCCTACATCACGTGACACTACACACCCTCAGTGTGTCACAGTACCTCCCACCATCATGTGACACTACACACCGATCAGTGTGTCACAGTTACCACCAATTACATCATGTGAAACTACACACCCATCAGTGTGTCTCAGTTAACTCCCACTACATCATGTGACATACTACACCACGCATCAGTGTGTCACAGTTCCTCCCACTGTATCATTATGACACTACGACCATCAGTTTGTCATGGTTACTCTCACTTAAATCATGTGACCACTACACACCATCAGTGGTCACAGTTACCTCCCACTACATCATGTCACACTACAACACCTTGTCAGTGGTGTCACAGTTACCTCCCATACATCATGTGACATACACATGCACAGTGTGTCACAGTTACCTCCCCTACATCATGTGGACAATACACACCCATCAGGTGTCACATGTTACCTCCCATACATCATGTGACACTACAAACCCATCAGTGTGTCACAGTTATCCTCCCACTAATCATGTGACACTACACACCTGTCAGTGTGTCACAGTTACCTCCATTCATCCTCTGACATACACACCCATCAGTGTGTCACGTTTACTCCCACTACATCATATGACACTTACACACCCTTCAGTGTGTCACAGTACCTTTCACTACAATCATGTGACACTACACACCCATAAAGTGTGTCCAGTTACCTCCCCACTACATCATATGACCTACACACCCATCAGTGTGTCACAGTTACCTACCACTACATTCATGTGACACTACCCACCCATCAGTGTGTCACAGTTACCTCCCACTACATCAGGTGGACACTTACCACCACCCAGCAGTGTGTCACAGTTACCTTCCCACTCATCACGTGAACACTACACACCCATCAGTGTGTCACAGTTACTCCACTTAATCATGTGACATACACACCCATCAGTGCAGTCAAGTTACCTCCCACTACCTCATATGGACCACTACACCACCGTCAGTGTGTCACAGTTACTCCCACTACATCATGTTTTTGACACTACCTACCCATCAGTGTGTCTCAGTTACCTCCCAATACATCATGTGACACTACAACCCATCAGTGATGTTCACAGTTAACTCCCACTAGATCATGTGCACTACACAACCATCAGTGTGTAACAGTTACCTCCCACTACATCATGTGACACTACACACCCGTCAGTGTGTCACAGTTACCTCCCACTACATCACATGAAACTACACACCCGTCAGTGTGTCACAGTTCAGTGGTTTCAGCCAATCAGAGCTGTCCTTTTCAATTGCAAATAGTTGCATGCTGTGGAGGCCGCCATTGTCGAGGCACAGCGCGACGTGCGGATTTCTTCGAGGTTCCTCCGAGGGAGTTGTTAGAAATCGGGTGAGGGGAACACAAAAACAAAGGGGGGCACTGACCACAAAAAGGGGGGCACTGACACCAACAAGGGGGGGGCCCGGACACACAACAAGGGGACACTGACCACCCCAACAAAAAGGGGAACACGACACAGCAACAAGGGGGGACACTGACACAACAATAAGGGGGGACACTGACACAGCAACAAGGGGGGACACTGACACAACAACAAGGGGGGACACTGACACAACAACAAGGGGGGACACTGACACAACAACAAGGGGGGACACTGACACAACAACAAGGGGGGGAAACACTGACACAACAACAAGGGGGACACTGACACAACAACAAGGGGGAACACTGACACATCAACAAAGGGGGAACACTGACACAGCAACAAGGGGGGACACTGACACAACAATAAGGGGGAGACACTGACACAGCAACAAGGGGGGACACTGACACAACAACAAGGGGGACACTGACACAACAACAAGGGGGGACACTGACACAACAACAAGGGGGGACACTGACACAACAACAAGGGGGGAACCACTGACACAACAACAAGGGGGACACTGACACAACAACAAGGGGGAACACTGACACAGCAACAAAGGGGGACCACTGACACAGCAACAAGGGTGGGACACTGACACAACAACAAGGGGGGACACTGACACAGCAACAAGGGGGGACACTGACACAACAACAAGGGGGATACTGGCACAGCAACAAGGGGGGACACTGACACAACAACAAGGGGGGGGGACACTGACACAGCAACAAGGGGGGACACTGATACAACAACAAGGGGGGACACTGACACAACAACAAGGGGGAACACTGACGCAGCAACAAAGGGGGAACACTGACACAACAACAAGGGGGGACACTAACACAGCAAACAAAGGGGGACACTGACACAACAACAAGGGGGGACACTGACACAACAACAAGGGGGATACTGACACAGCAACAAGGGGGGGACACTGACACAACAACAAGGGGGGACACTGACACAACAACAAGGGGGGAACACTGACGCAGCAACAAAGGGGGAACACTGACACAACAACAAAGGGACACTAACACAGCAACAAAGGGGGACACTGACACAACAACAAGGGGGGGACACTGACACAACAACAAGGGGATACTGACACAACAACAAGGGGGGAACACTGACGCAGCAACAAAGGGGGAACACTGACACAGCAACAAGGGGGGACACTGACACAACAACAAGGGGGGACACTGACACAACAACAAGGGGGATACTGACACAGCAACAAGGGGTGGACACTGACACAGCAACAAGGGGGGACACTGACACAGCAACAAGGGGGGACACTGACACAACAACAAGGGGGATACTGACACAGCAACAAGGGGGGGATACTGACACAGCAACAAGGGGGGAACACTAACACAGCAACAAAGGGGGACACTGACACAACGACAAGGGGGGACACTGACACAACAACAAAGGGGATACTGACACAGCAACAAGGGGGGGACACTGACACAGCAACAAGGGGGGACACTGACACAGCAACAAGGGGGGACTCTGACGCAGCAATATGGGTGGAGGGCACTGCTACTTGTAGACAGGTGCTGTGTGTGTACACTCACACTGAACGTGGTCTTTATGTGTACCCTCACACTACACATGGTGTCTGTGTGTGTACTCTCACACTCACACTGCCTGTGCTGTTTGTGTGTACTCTCACACTACACATGGTATTATGTGCGTGCTCTCACACTGCACTTGGTGTGTGTGTACTCTCACACTACACATGGTGTATGCGCGTGTGTACTCTCACACTGCACATGGTGTCTGTGTGTGTACACTCAGGCTGACTATGCTGTTTGTATGTACTCTCTCACTGCCTGTGCTGTTTGTGTGTGTACACTCACACTACACATGGTGTCTGTGTGTGTACACTCACTCTGCCTGTGCTGTTTGTGTGTACTCTCAAACTACCAGGTAGTGTGGGTGTATCCTGTGTTGTGCGGGTAATGTGGGAGTATTCTGTGGTGTGCGGGTAATGCGGGTGTATTCTGTGTTGTGTGGGTAATGCGTGTCTAGTCTGTGTTGTGCGGGTAATGTGGGTGTGTTGTGCGGGTAGTGCGGGTGTATTCTGTGTTGTGCAGGTTATCTGAGTGTATTCTGTGTTGTGCGGGTAATGTGGGTTTGTTGTGCGGGTAGTCGGGTGTATTCTGTGTTGTGCGGGTAATGCGGGTCTATTCTGTGTTGTGCGGGTAATGTGGGTGTGTTGTGCGGGTAGTGCGGGTGTATTCTGTGTTGTGCGGGTAATGCGTGTCTAGTCTGTGCTGTGCGGGTAATGTGGGTGTGGTGTGCGGGTAGTGCGGGTGAGTGCGGGTGAGTGCAGGCGCTGGGTTGTGTATAGTCAGATATCGGTGTTTCTGTCTGAGCCATGTCCGTGGGTAAAGCACGCGTTGATTATTTCTCCGCCTGCGCCTGTCCTCCCCCCCCCCCCCACACACACACCGCACACACTCACTCCCCCTGCACCCCCCTGCACCCCTGCACCCCTCCCCCAGGTGCCGCCCGTGTAAACAACTGTGCGCATCTTCAGTCTCCCCCGGATCGATCCTTACTCACCGGCCGCAGGCACCTTCTGCACTGATCTGAGCAAGCCTAGACACCGGCCTGAGCAAGCAAGCCTAGGCACCGGTCTGAGCAAGCCTAGACACCGGCCTGAGCAAGCCTAGACACCGGCCTGAGCAAGCAAGCCTAGACACCGGCCTGAGCAAGCAAGCCTAGACACCGGCCTGAGCAAGCAAGCCTAGACACCGGCCTGAGCAAGCCTATGCACCGGCCTGAGCAAGCCTAAGCACCGGCCTGAGCAAGCCTAGGCACCGGCCTCACCAAGCCTAAGCACCGGCCTCACCAAGCCTAAGCACCGGCCTGAGCAAGCCTAGGCACCGGCCTGAGCAAGCCTGTATACCGGCCTGAGCAAGCCTAGGCACCGGCCTGAGCAAGCCTAGGCACCGGCTGGAGCAAGCCTAGACACCGGCCTGAGCAAGCAAGCCTAGACCTCGGTCTGAGCAAGCCGAGGCACCTGCCTGTGCAAGCCTAGGCACCGCCCTGAGAATGCCTAGGCACCAGTCTGAGAAATCCTAGGCACCGGCCTGAGCAGGCCTAGGCACCGGCCTGAGCAAGCCTATGCACCGGGCTGAGCAAGCAAACCTAGGCACCGGTCTGAGCAAGCCGAGGCACCGGCCTGAGCAAGCAAATCTAGGCACCGGCCTGAGCAAGCCTAGACACCGGCCTGAGCATAGGCACCGGGCTGAGCAAGCCTAGGCTCCAGCCTGAGTAAGCCTAGTCACCGGCCTGAGCTAGCCTCGACACCGGCCTGAGCTAACCTACACACCAGCTGGAGCAAGCCTACAAACCGGCCTGAGCAAGCCTAGGCACCGGTCTGAGCAAGCCTGGGCACCGACCTGAGCAAGCCTAGACACCGGCATGAGCAAGCGTAGGCACCGGCCTGAGCAAGCCTAGGCACCGGCATGAGGAAGCCTGGGCACCAGCCTAAGCAAGCCTAGGTACCGGCCTGAGCAAGCCTGTATGCCGGCCTGAGCAAGCCTAGAGAACGGACTGAGCAAGCAAACCTAGGCACCGGCCTGAGCAAGCTTAGGCACCGGTCTGAGCAAGCCGAGGCACCGGCCTGAGCAAGCCTAGACACCGGCCTGACCAAGCCTAGGCACCGGGCTGAGCAAGCCTAGGCTCCGGCCTGAGCAAGCCTAGTAACCGGCCTGAGCTAGCCTAGACACCGGCCTGAGCTAACCTATACACCAGCTGGAGCAAGCCTAGACACCGGCCTGAGCAAGCCTAGGCACCGGTCTGAGCAAGCCTAGGCACCACTCTGAGCAAGCCTAGGCACCGACCTGAGCAAGCCTAGGCACCGACCTGAGCAAGCCTAGGCACCGGCCTGAGCAAGCCTAGGCACCGGCCTGAGCAAGCCTACGTACAAGGCCGGTTATCTCCTTTTTACACGTGATTCCTGCCGTATCCGGTGCTGCCTGGTTGATGTCTCAGGCCTCTCAGGGCCGAGACGCCGGTGTCGCGGTTTAGATTCTCAGTGGGGTTAGAGTCTACACTCGCGGTTCTGCGCATGCGCGTATTCGATTAACACTACCCGGGTGACTTGGGTCACCCAAGTTGCTAGAAATTCAAATAGAACAACGTGAGTGGAATTGACGAAAACATGCGCCGTGTACAAAAAGTCCTGACCCCAGGTTGGATGGGGAGCGATGATGTCACATTGGTGCATCAAAAAGTCGCTCAGGTCACCCAAATTGATTAATCGAATACACTGAAATGCCGTTCGATTTTGACACTTGCTCAGAACCCCGAGCGTAGACTCTAAACCCACTGAGAATGTAAACCGCGACAGGGGTACTGAGGGACGCCCTGTGATGTGCGATCACGTGGCGTCTGTTTACAAAGCTCTATGACGAGCAGTTGCCATGGTAACGCTTTTATTCTCGCGCGTATCGCTGGTGTAGGTGGAGATTGTCGTTACGTATTTTTAACAAAGCATAGTTCAAGTGTTGACTGTAATGGCCGACATACTAAGTGTGTTGTGAGAGTCTGAGGGGGTGAATTGAAGATGGGACCGAACACGGTAACCGAATCGGTAGAGCGCAGGCCTCGCGCGCGGGAGATCGGGAGTTCGGTTCTCGGTCGAGTCAAACCAATGAGTTATACAATTGATACTTGTCACTTCCTAGCCAGGTGCTTGGCATTAATAGGATAGGACAAGGACTGGTTAGCACAGTGTGAGGATAATGTGACTGAGTGGGATATCGGGTCATGGTGCCAGTGGCCTGATTTCCCAGTGGGGCAGCACTATAAAGTCGCCATGAGTGTGTACTGTCACAAATTGGTACCCCTCATTATATGATGTTCGATGTTGCCAGGATGTAAAACTCCAACAACCAACAAATAAGCGGAAATAAGTGTGGTAAAATGTGTACACGGCCCCATGTGATCGTGTACACCCATGGTGACTTCATAGTGCTGCCTCATTGGGATATCGTGTCGCTGGCACCAGGCCCCATTACCCTGTCCAGTGTACTGTTGCGGTTCAGTTCATTTAAAACCCTTTAATTCCGGAGTTTTACATCCACATATAAAATCTTGCCAGCTCTGTGTCAACAGTAAGTTGTCAGTATCCACCAGGTGGCAGCTCTGTGTCAACAGTAAGTTGTCAGTATCCACCAGGTGGCAGCTCTGTGTCAGCAGTAAGGTGACATTGTCCAACCGGTGGCAGCTCTGTGGCAGTACTAAGCTGACAGTATCCACCAGTTGGCAGCTCTATGGCAGCTCTGTGGCAGCTCTGTGGCAGCAGTAATCTGACATTGTCCACCATGTGGCAGCTCTGTGGCAGCGGTAAGCTGACAGTGTCCACCATATAAGCTGACATTGTCCACTAGGTGGCAGCTCTGTGGCAGCAATAAGCTGACATTGTCCACTAGGTGGCAGCTCTGTGGCAGAAGTAAGCTGACATTGTCCACTGGGTGGCAGCTCTGTGGCAGCAGTAAGCTAACATTGTCCACCAGGAGGCAGCTCTGTGGCAGTTCGGTGTCAGAGTTTAGCTGACAGTGTTAACCAGCTGACAGCTCTGTGTCAGAAGTAAGCTGACATTGATCACGAGGTGGTAATTCTGGGTCAGCAGTAATCTGATATTGTCCACCATGTGGAAGACATGTGGCAGCTCTGTTGCAGCTCTGTGGTAGCAGTAAGCTCACACTGTCCACCAGGTGGCAGCTTTGTGGCAGCAGTAAGCTGACATTGTCCACCAGGTGGCAGCGTTGTGGCAGCAGTAAGCTGACATTGTCCACTAGGTGGCAGCTCTGTGGCAGCAGTAAGATGAGATTGACCACCAGGTGGCAGCTCTGTGGCAGCAGTAATCTGACATTGTCCACCATGTGAAAGATCTGTGGCAGCTCTGTGGCAGCTGTGGCAGCTCTGTGGCAGCAGTAAGCTCACACAGGTGGCAGCTCTGTGTCAGAAGTAAGTAGACATCGTCCACCAGGTGGCACCTCTTTGTTAGCAGAAAGCTGCCATTGTCCACCAGGTGGCCGCTCTGCCATTGTCCACCAGGTGGCAGCTCTGCGTTAGCAGTTAGCTGACAGTGTCCACCAGGTGGCAGCTCTGTGTCAGCAGTTAGCTGACATTGTCCACCAGGTGGCAGCTCTGTGGCAGCAGTAAGCTGACATTGACCACCAGGTGGCAGCTCTGTGGCAGCAGTAATCTGACATTGTCCACCATGTGAAAGATATGTGGCAGCTCTGTGGCAGCTCTGTGGCAGCTCTGTGACAGCTCTGTGGCAGCTCTGTGGCAGCTCTGTGGCAGCTCTGTGGCAGCTCTATGGCAGCTCTATGGCAGCAGTAAGCTCACACTGTCCACCAGCTCTGTGTCAGAAGTAAGTTGACATTGTCCACCAGGTGGCACCGCTTTGTTAGCAGAAAGCTGACATTGTCCACCAGGTGGCAGCTCTGCGTCAGCAGTTAGCTAACAGTGTCCACCAGGTGGCAGCTCTGTGTCAGCAGTAAGCTGAGAGTGTCCACCAGGTGGCAGCTCTCTGGCAGATCTGTGTCAGCAGCAAGCTGACATTGTCCACCAGGTGGCAGCTCTGTGTCAGCAGTAACCTGACATTGTCCACCAGGTGGCAGCTTTGTGTCAGAAGTAACCTGACAGTGTCCACCAGATGGCAGCTCTCTGGCAGCAATAAGCTGACATTGTCCACCAGGTGGCAGCTCTCTGGCAGCAGTAAGCTGACAGTGTCCAACAGGTGCCAGCTCTGTTTCAGAAGTTAGCTGACAGTGTCCACCAGGTGGCAGCTCTGTTTCAGAAGTTAGCTGACAGTGTCCACCAGGTGGCAGCTCTGTTTCAGAAGTTAGCTGACAGTGTCCACCAGGTGGCAGCTCTGTGTCAGCAGTAAGCTGACAGTGTCCACCAGGTGGCAGCTGTTTCAGAAGTAAGCCGACATTGTCCACCAGGTGGCAGCTCTGTGGCAGCAATAAGCTGACATGGTCCACCAGGTGCCAGTTCTGTCCCCTGAGAGCTCTACCAACGTCCCTACCGCGTCCGTACATCATTACACCAATCCCAACAGCATCCTAAAGACACAGACCATACTGTAATTGAAAACAGAACGAGACAGTAGTATAAAGTGGCAATTTAATTCTTTCTAATTAGCTTGTTACATTACTCTTGATGATGACAATGACCTTAGATATTTCAAGGATTACAGGCACTTAACCCTATCGGTACATCATACTAGTTGGGTGGGTGGGAGGCAAATCTTGTCGGAAGAAGTACGTCCTCTCGGTTTGAAAAGTCTGGTCGAAGTGAAGATATCCAGTGCCACGTCATCGGCTTTGACTGGAAATCCCTACAGGTGGCGGGTCAATCGGCGACCATTTCTAGTTCTAAACTCGAATATAGGTGTCGCCACAATCTGATATTAAAACTAACTGCGTAATTAAGTTAACTGCGCAATAAGGAGTTCAAGAAGTATCATGTAGATGGCGCGTCGATCAGCGGCCAAAGTTATTAGTTCGAAGAATAGAATATAGTCGGCGCCACAGTGCCTAATCTACTGAGATTCACAGTCTCGTTCATTCAATTACCCATGTTGCGAACATCATGGACAATTGAAAACAGAACGAGACAGTAGTATAAAGTGGCAATTTAATTCTTTCTAATTAGCTTGTTACATTACTCTTGATGATGACAATGACCTTAGATATTTCAAGGATTACAGGCACTTAACCAAAAAGTAGAGCAAGTGTCCTGGGAGCCGATGAAACCGACTGCCTTGGCACATAATCATGCACCGCATCGGAGGTCCAGTGACCCAGCTGTTTGATGTTATTGATTGTCGATCCTTGCAGGGCACAGGCTTGTGCACCGCCTCGTCTCAGGCTGTGCAGGGTGATGGCCGCAGGGGCCGGGTGGCCTGCCACGGACAAGGCCAGTCGTATGGTGTCAAGCAACGCGGTTTGCACGTAGGGGTGATCCGTTGATCGTCAGGAAGGCAGGGCCATCGGGGTGAATTGGTGTCATGGACACGTATTGCTTCCACGCTTGACGCGGACAGTAGGGCGATCCAGGTATCGCCGGAACGATGATGTCTCTTGGAGACGATGACTTGTACTGGGTTTTTGATGAACGGATTCGGACATTGATGCCCTTTGCGGTTAGCCTCACATCCTTAGCGCGAAGATAGTGATCAGGGTCAGAGCTGCCAACTTTAGGAAACAAGTTGCTCTGGCGAAGGAGTGTGAAGTATGCGATGATAGTGGCTATCACCAGTACGTGACCATTTGGACCAGTTGTCCGGAAGAAAGTGATGATATTCCGAACATCTATAGGTAGCAGAGGAGGGGCCTGGACAGGCACATGACGTGACTCCCTCTGAATGCCTCGTTTGAGGAGGCCAACCAGGTACGTGTCAAATGAAGTCGTCCTGCCGTCAAATGACAGGACCCATGTGCGGGCGCCACTCAGATAGTTCAATATGGCACTCGGTGAGGAAAGTCGATCTTTAAGATGTAATAGATACGACATGATATGATACTGGGACGGTTGCAACGGGTCTGCTTGATGTTCTTGCATATAGATGTAGTATTCCTTTGCCTGAGCTGCCTTATTCCTCCAGGTCCCAACCGCCAGCCCCGCCCTAATGGCATCAAGAAGCCGCTGATGGTGACGTTGTGAGTAACCTGGGGAGAGAAGGCAAAAAAGGTTTAATATCGATCCCAGGTTACAGGTTGTGTGTTAAAGCATTGTCATGGGTCACAATGACCAGTTTCAGACCTGCCTCAGCAACAAGTCTCTGTGCTAGGCTCCTTGCACGCAAGTCGAAACACATATGACTCAGAGCATCAGCAAGGATGATGTCCTTTCCTGGTTTATGTCATACGAGAATGTCCGTGCTTCTTTGTGCGGCAAAGAGCCAGATCTCGCGAGCGCAGGCACATATGACTTGGTCACGACCTGCCCCGGAGCTGAGCACCTGCTGTGAGGTTGCATTGTCTGTATTTATTATGATGGTGTATTTATGGGCCTCATGTGGAGAGAGGTGTTTTAGTGCAACGACCAGATTGATCGCCTCGAGCTGCGCAATTCCATAGTGCTTATCGCAAACCTCCTGTGAGTACTCGGCTGCATAATAGGTCGTAGTCGAATGCGCTCCCCCAGCCCTCAGCGAGGAGTCGCACTCAATGACCCAAGGCTCCCGAGCACAGGGAGGGAGAAGGACCAGTCCGTTCGACCTGGCGGCATACCGTGTGAACCAGCCGACGTCGAGTGCAAGCTCCGGAGGCACGATGTGCTTGCCCCTGTGTGGTGCGTTCCTTAGGGCATTAAGGATCCTCGACATGAACCTCCTAGCCGCCATCACACATTTAGCAATATGCTGTAGACGTCCGACGAGGCGCTGGAGCTCCCTACGAGACGCCAGAACCTTCTTCTTCCACACCTCGCACTCTCTAATAACCTCCTGAAGCTTATCTTGCGGTATTGTTATAGTCATGTCGTCTGTGGAGACTGTGAACCCAAGCCATGAGACCTCCGTTGTGGGCGAGACACACTTCTCTGTGGCCAGGTCCAGGACAAGACGGAGAGCGAGGCCAATGATCTCACGGTAGGCTCTTAACGCTTCGTCCAGTGTTCCCGCCACCCCGACAAAGTCGTCGAGGTAGCAGAGAACGTGATGGCCGCGCTTCCTCATAAGGTATACCACCGCGTTTGTTGTTCGGGCACAAGCCATCGAAGACGTGCGACAACCAAACGGCGGTGCCAGATCTATGTATATCTTTTTCTTGAGAGGGATACCAAGGAGCGGGGTCGACAAAGGACAGGTACGAAGCTGTCTGTACGCCCTGGCCAAGTCCACAGACCAGATGAGTGCACCCTTTCCAAGCCGCGTGACCTCGTCGGCCAAGTCGATGATACCAGGAAGCGTATAGGTGTACGGCTGCCCCTGGTACTGGGCCTTCCTGATACCGGAATTCACGCTAGCACCAGCTGGGTAGCTCAGGTCAACGATGACTCTCTTCTTAGTCGTACCACGCTTTTCTCACGTCATCATAGGACTAACCTGAGTCCATGGACGGAACGGCGGAATGTCAAATGGGCCAGCGAGGGCACCATGCTTAAGTTCGGTGTTAATGTATTCGGTCATATGAGCCTCACTGTCCGTATCAGCATAATGATTCGCCACCGACGCGACTGGGGGGCGGTCACCGGTATAATCTACAGGCCACCCGTACTCCAGAAAGTCTAGCAATTGTTTATCATGATAGTCGGACAGTAGCTCCCTCCATACGCCAATGTTCAAACCCGATGGTATGGGTATCCTGGGGCCTATGTAATTTGGTAGGGCACCGGCCCTCACGTGCATATAGATGTCTAGATAGACTAGATGTTTTGCCCATATATTATCGACCGGGTGCGGCCAGATATCATCGAGTATGTGCCTATACGTGACCGGGGTATGGGGTGGATTATAAGATGGTAGCTGATCATTATTAATGTTCAAAATAACGTATTCCACGTCGTCTGTATCAACATGATCATCAATCAGTAGCCTATCAGGCGAGTCCCCACATCGTGTTGATACACCACTGACACCCCCATTAGATCCCAAATCACATACCGACACACTCTCCCTACCTTCAATCGGAGGATCCAGTGGTTCATGTCCATCTCCCGGCCGCCAGACCGGCGCGTACATCCCAGCGTTCCCAGCACCGTCACCACTGTCTATCGTATGAACAGGCACAGCATTGTCCGACTCAGCCAAGCCTACAGTAGAATCAACCAGGGAGTGAGCGCATTCTCGCTCAGCACCATCCGTGCCTAAACGTGAAAGTCCAAGGTTCACTCCAGCTGATAAGGGTCCGATACCGGCCTGGCTGTTAATCAAAACATTTCCGCGTGCCTTGGTTTCTTGACCCAGTTCACGAGTCATTACAATAGAGCGATGTCGATCACCGGTGCGCTGAGTCGCACCTCCCGCATTAGCATAACCGACGTGGACAGAGTGAGCGGGGTCAGCTCGGCCACCTACTGAAAATCCTTCGCTTGACCTTTCTCGTTGTTGCTGATCCTCTCCTGGAATCTCCTTTTGTTCTGGCACAATTTTTCTTGGTGCGGATTGGCCTTCTTATTTTTATTTGCACACCAAGCGCAGAGGTGACAGCGCCTCTCGGGCTGAATGCCGTGGGATGTGGCAAAACCACAGTCATTACCGATATTCCAGGCGTGACATGGCTTACCATCGACGTCCTTGTTGTATTCAGGTCGACTATATTCGCTCACTCTACCACTGGCGTGTGCAGACGCCGATGAGACAGTGGCAGCCGCGGCCGGCTCCTGTCGACGGGATCGACCAGCCTGTTTGTCGACGCGCGTACCAATTGCACAGATGTCGCATTGGACATCCTTGATAGCGTACGCGTCGTCCCAGGCCTGTGGCAGACGACCGTCCGCAATCATTGTGAACACGGTCTCCGACCATTGTCGGCAAGTGTGCCAATCCCAGTTTCCTGCCATAGTGAGAACCTGGTGCATGGGCTCAAAAACATGGTGGGACCAGTTTCTGGGGAGCTTTCTGTCCTTGCACATACGGCATAGTGCCGCTAGGTACTCAGGCCAAGTAGCCTCTTCCATGCCGATCTTATCATTTTTGCTACCTCTTATTACATATCTATGGGGAGCGAGAATTTTATTCGTACCTCTTTTCTTGCCCAAGGCCGATCTGGCCGCCACCAGCAGCTCGTTGACTGCGTCTTCCCGCTCGCCATCACGTCCACCTCCCGGAGATAGTACATCGAGTGAGTGTGCCTCAGCACCGAGACAGGTACGACGGTCCCGTTCAGCGTAGGAGTACGGCTCGAACTCGGATTTTTCGCGAGAACGTCGCCGGTATCTGTGACCAGCATCCCATGAAGTCCCAGCCGATTGTATCGAGCCGGAACGCCGTCTTGTCGGTTCGAAGGATCCGTCCCGATCAGATCTGCCGAGCAAGGTGTCATGGCCGCCATCACGTGGCGTGACGTCACGGTGGCGCCGGCGGGGAGAAAGAGATCTCGATTTTCTTTTGTCAGCGTTTTTCTGCAGTTCATCAATACGTGAGTTTATCCCAGCATTAATCTCTGCCATCTGCTTCTGTATAGTAGCCAGAGCCACGGTTAATCCCGAATCGTCGTTGATCGTAACATCCATTTGTTCTTGGTCCGAATCGACTGATCGATCCTCGCGCCGGTCCTTTGTTCGGCTGGAACGAGTATGCCTTTCCGTCGTCGAATTCGGAGATAAAGCCACTGACTTCGCACCAACCTTAGTTTTCTTCTTCTTCGCAGGTCCAGCATTGTCACTATCACCTACTTTTGATTTCTTAGCCTTTGTGTTCTTAACGGGCGGCATTTTAACAAATCTTGTCGGAAGAAGTACGTCCTCTCGGTTTGAAAAGTCTGGTCGAAGTGAAGATATCCAGTGCCACGTCATCGGCTTTGACTGGAAATCCCTACAGGTGGCGGGTCAATCGGCGACCATTTCTAGTTCTAAACTCGAATATAGGTGTCGCCACAATCTGATATTAAAACTAACTGCGTAATTAAGTTAACTGCGCAATAAGGAGTTCAAGAAGTATCATGTAGATGGCGCGTCGATCAGCGGCCAAAGTTATTAGTTCGAAGAATAGAATATAGTCGGCGCCACAGTGCCTAATCTACTGAGATTCACAGTCTCGTTCATTCAATTACCCATGTTGCGAACTTCATGGGCAATGTATCAGTTAACCTCTTACCCGCTGACCTCTGTCTGACCCGCTGGAACATTTCTAGTCTTTTGACCAGTGACGATGGCAGCTGACTGCTTTCTAAGATGAGTAAAAGTGGGCACCAGTTGCAACTTCACCCTTTCGTGACAGCGTGTTCTTACAGGGGAAGACGGCAGGGTCTCAGGATGAATTGCCACAGCTTCCATCAGGTAGCAACATTGCCTGGCCCTCGGCCGGGCCCGGTGGGCGATAATTAAGTGTGGCATGACGTCACGCGGGTGACCGCGCTGAGTAATTGGCGTCTGTAGTAACCGGAAGTGAGTAGTGAAGGGTGACCAGGCTCCTTCCTTAGAGCAGGCCGGTGTCGCGAGACGCCGTGTTCCAATATGGTGGCCCTCAGCCGTAGAGAGGCTTGTTACTGAGTCGGGTATCGCGGGCCGGTGTGAAGCCAAGTCAGTCGGCACAGAGCGATGTGCTCCTTTCGAGACAGGTGGGAGCGGGAAGGTGAGGGGTTCCTGCTTTGTGGAGGCTCGAGCTGCTCATTAAGTGAGTGTCCTCCGTAGGCCTTGAACTTGACCTTGACCTCATTAGTTGAAAGTAATTACGGTGTACCTCCGCCCTCCCCATCCCCATGAGAATGTGATTGGACCTCAGCAGGTCAACGTTCCATCGTCCCAGAACACTGGCTCAACCAGCCAATCACAATCCACCAACGGAACACTGAGGTGCTGAGATGCTGCCTGCAGGTCATGTGGCCCGGCACTGCGTCACTGGGCAGTCACAGATGGGTGGGACGTCATCAGAGTGTGTCGGGGGAGGGTATGTGGGTGAGGGGGGGTGTTGGTGAGGGGGGGTGTTGGTGAGGGGGGGTGGGTGTGGGAGAGGGTGTGTGGAGGGAGGGTATGTAGGGGAAGGGTGTGTCGGGGGAGGGTGTGTGGGTGTTTGGGTGAGAGTGTGTGGTGGAGGGTGTGTGGGGGAGGGTATGGGGGGAGGGTGTGTGGGTGAGGGTGTGTGGTTGAGGGTGTGTGACTTAGGGTGTGTGGGTGACAGAAGGAAAAGAAGTGACAAGAAGGAAAAGAAGTGACATAATTGAAGTATTTAAAATTATGAAAGGTTTTGATCAAATAGATATGAACCAATGTTTCACCTTGAATAAAAGAGAAGGCAGTCGGGGTCATACTCTCAAATTAGTAAAACCCAGAGCCATTTAAAAGTTCAGGCAACACAGTTTATCAAACAGGATCATAAATATATGGAACAGTCTCCCACAAAATGTTATTGATGCCGAGTCAATAAATTCATTCACGAGTAGATTAGAAAAAGCATGGGCTGATGATCCAGGGAAATGTGACCCCTTATTCACCACATGCTAATAATTATTCCTTGTGTTGCTTATTTACTTGCACTCAAGCAAACATGAGAGACAAATAAGTGTTCACACTTCCTGTCTAACACTCGCTATTTCGCTATTTTGTGAGGGTGTGTGGCTGAGGGTGTGTGGCTGAGGGTGTGTGGCTGAGGGTGTGTGAGGGTGTGTAGCTGAGGATGTGTGACTTAGGGTGTGTGGCTGAGCGTGTGTCAGGGTGTGTGGGTGAGGGTGTGTGGGGGAGGGGGTGTGGGGGAGGGTGTGTGGCTGAGGGTGGGTGATGGTCTGTGAGAGTCTGTGATGGTGTGTGGATGAGGGTTTGTGGCTGAGGGTGGGTGAGGGTGTGTGAGGGTGTGTGGATGAGGGTGTGTGTAATACTGCACTCATCTACAGGAATATTACTCAACAGGCCCTCGTCAATTTTCAACAGACATATAACTCAACAGGCCATCACTCACCTATATGCCCTCCTCACACATCGATAAGGGTATAACTCATCAAAGTCCCTCCCCCTGTATTGGACGCCCCACCCTGTGATACATGGCTTCATTTCTCACAGCCACAGCCACATCCCCTCCCCCTCCCCCTCCCCCTCCCCCTCCCCCCTCCCCCTCTTCCCTCCCACCTCTCCGCGTCCCGATCCACCCACTTCCAACTGGTGGCGTTCCCTGGTGGTGCCCCCTGCTGGCGCCGTGCCCTGGCGTTGCCCCCCTGGTTACGCCCCCTGGTGGCGCCTCCTGCTGGGTAATTGTATCAGCCACTTGTACCGGCGGTGGACGGTGGCGCCTCCTGACGGTGTGAAGTGTGGAACCGGAAGTGGGGCGTGCTGGCTGCGTTCTCCGTGTGGTGGGTGGTGCAGCAGCCCGCTCCCCAGGACTCTTACATCAGCCACAATAAGTGCAGAGGTCATCGGGCAGAAAACCGCACACTTAGTCACCTGTGTACAGCATCGTGTACCACAGGTAATAGTATAGCCCTGCAGCAATAAGTGCACAGGTCATCGGGCTGAAAACCCCACACATAGCCACTTGTGTTGCGTACCAAAGGTAACAGGATAACCCTGCCACAATAAGTGAACAGGTCATCGAGCAGAAAACCCCGCAAGGGGTGGGGCAGGTCAGGGCCAGGCCGGGAGCAGGGTGGGGGCAGGTCAGGAGCAGGTATGGGGCAGGGTGGGGGCATGACAGGGGCAGGGTGGGGGCAGGTCAAGGGCAGCGTGGGCGCAGGTCAGGGGCAGGGTGGGGGCAAGTCAAGGGCAGGGTGGGGGGGGGAGGTCAGGGGAGGGGTGGAGGCAGGGTGGGAGCAGGTCAAGAGCCGGGTGGGGGCAGCTCAGGGCAGGTCAGGGTCAGGGCAAGGGAAGGCCTGGGGCAGGCCAGGGGACGGCCAGGGGAAGGCTCTCAGTCCCTTACCTAACGGGCTCTTTCATGAGGACATCCTCAGTCCTTTACCTAACTGGCTGTTTCATGAGGACGTTCTCGCCTCGTCACCTCTCATCGGGCGACGTCCTTGACCTTCAGATGCCTGATCTCCGGATATCCGGTAGGTGGACGACTGTGGCGCCGCCTGGTGTAGGCCACGTGTACCGGGCATCAGGCGGCGCGCTGCAATTTGCCACAATCAGATTGTGTAGAGCGTCCCTGGAGACCTCTCATTCAGGTTCACCCCCCACCCCCCACCCCCCGTGAGCCAACCAAACAGCGCCATCACCGCCACTCCACGCCACACACCACGCCACATCGCCACACCACCATCACACACCATACTGTCACCTCCACACCACAACCACCCAAACACCGCCATCACCTCTATCACCACCACGCGACCCAAACACCACTACACAAACACCACCATCACACACCACACCACCACGCCACACCGCCGCCACCCAAACAGCGTCATCACCGCCACACACCATGCCGCACACCATGCCACACAAGACGCCACACACCACGCCACACCGCCATACAGCCACACCACCATCACACACCACACTGCCACCACCCACACAACCTCATGCACACACTCTCACCCACACACTCACCCACACACCCTCACCCATGCACCCTCACCCACACACCCTCACCCACACACCCTCACCCACAAACACCCTCACACACACCCTCACACACACCCTCACACACACACCCTCACACAAACACACACCCTCACCCCCCACACACCCTCACCCACACACCCTCACCCACACACCCTCACCCACACACCCTCACCCACACATCCTCACCCACACCCTCACTCACACACCCTCACCCACACACCCTCACCCACACACCCTCATCCACACACCCTCATCTACACACACCCTCACCCACACACCCTCGCCTGCACATCCTAACCCACACACCCTCACCCTCATTCCCAAACAATCTCCCCCACACCCTCACTCCACACACCCTCTCCCACACACCCTCACCCACACACCCTCTCCCACACACCCTCACCCACACACCCTCACCCACACACACTTTCACCCCGACCTCCTCCCCCACACCCTCACCCCACACACCCTCACCCACACACCCTCACCCACACCCACACACCCTCCTCCCACACACCCTGCGTAATGTATGTATTTGTATACAGGTACCGACCGGACCCAGCGAGAAGGGGTCACGTGATGTGGTAAATCTCAGCATAATTAACTGCCAGTTGCCATCTAGACCAACTCTGTCACAACACTACACCTTGACGACGCCCCACCCGGCAGTGCCTGTTTGGTGACGCAGTGCTGGACCATGTGACCTGCAGACCTTGGCGTTCCATTGGCGGATGGTGATTGGCTGGTTGAGCTGGTGTTCTGAGCTGATGGAACGCTGACCTGCCGAGGTCCAATCACATTCTCTGCATGGGGATGGGGAGGGCAGAGGGACGTGCTAATTACAACTAATGAGGTCAAGGTCAAGGCCGACGAGAGGACACTGACTTAACAAGCAGCTCGGGCCTCCACAAAGTGGGAACCGCGTGGTGCGGCGGTGATGGCGCTGTTTGGGTGGTGGTGTCAGTGTGGTGTGTGATGGTGGTGTGGCGTGGTGGTGTGGCGGATTTGTTTAAAGGGCGCATTCCTTACATGCGGTATGCGGTATGCGAATGCGAATGTGAATGTGACAAAAAATCGAAACGCCTTGAAGCCTATGGGCTACATTCCTTACACGTGGTATGCGGCATGCGGCATGCGAATGCGAATGCATTTTCCGATCGGTCCATGTAGCAATCGGTGCGGCATGGGGTATGCGGCATGCAGGGTGTGAATAGAAACCTGAGTCTGATGTGTCCATTAGTTTAACACCAGGAGAGGCGACTGAGCATTACGGAACGGTCTCACACAGGGGTGAGGAGGGGAAACACATGGTGAGCTGGGCACCCGGGAGACATACGGTTAGGGGAAAGCTAAAAATGCTACCATATGCACAGAAATATGAATACTTATCTATAAGTATAATTTGGTTATAATAAAGGTAGGAACCCCCATGTGACGTACAAAAAGGTACATAGATATAAATGCAATGTTTGGTCATATACAGAGCAGTATGGAGAATAATTGTTTATTTTTATTTTTTAAATATAGCCAGTCATGTGCCGCATACCGCATACCGCATACCGCGTGTAAGGAATCATGCCATTCGCATACCGCATACCGCATACCGCATACCACGTGTAAGGAATGCCCGCTTTATGCTGGTGTCGTTTTCTGTATTTAATATTTTACACAAGAAAACGGTGTACGTGACCAGGCGCATGTATGTATATATATATATATATATATGTAAGGGCTGGTGGTGCCTGAGTGGGATGTAAATAGATATTTACATCCCACAATCAGATGGGATGTAAATCTGATTGTGGTGCTGGCAGGTCTGGGTGTGAGTGCACTCAGGGCCTACCCCCTCTGCTGGGATAGTGATCACCACACTCAAAGGTCAAGGTTGGTGGTGGCCATGGGGCCATACAGCTTGTGGTGGTGGGTAGACCACTGGTATCCATGGGGACCAGGAATGCTGGATCCCTATTGGTATGGCCATTGGGGGAAAGGGGTGGGGTTATACTCCACAATGAACCCATGTAACCATATAAATAATTAACCAGAGGGCTTGACTCTCTCTTCTTCTTTACACTTTATACTCTTCCTTTCTCTTTGTCTGTATTGATTTCACTATAGCCTGCCGACACAGCCACAGATTCGAGCCTAATGCCCGGTACAAACCTACCGTTTTGTGTGCGCACACCTCCCGTATACGATCGAAAACTGCCCGTTTCGCCCACAAAAATCGCTTGGTGTGCGCTCCCCGCGCACACCTAGCGATTGCGATTCGCGCATAAAACTCAGTTTTTAGTGCTAAAAGCGGCCGTTTACGATTGCGATTCGCGATTCGAAAAACGAATCGGCCCGTTTTCAGTTTTAAGCGGGTCGGGTCGAGTCGCGAGTTTTAGTGCGCGAATCCTATATGGGAGGTGTGTACTAGGCATTAGCCTTTTCACACACTGACGCACTCACGCGCTCACGCACTGATGCGCCCATGTACACACGCACTCACGCGTTCACGTACTCACGCACTGACGCACTGATGCACTCACGTACTCTGTGGCGGAGTGGTTAGAGTGTATGACTTTTTTCTAGGTCGGACTCCTAATCTGAAGGTCGGTGGTTCGATTCCCCGTGCCCCCATCTCTGCCAATTTGGATTTCCACCGCTGTGTATAACTTCCAGCGTCATCAAAGGCCAGTTGCTCTCATACCATGTCTATGTGGTGTGGGAGGTTAAAAATCCCTTGGGTCGGTAAAAGTGTAGGCGTGGGCTTTCTATCGACAAACTGTCTAATGGTGAAAACAAGCCTATTCAGGCTTATCCATGATAGGCAGTATAAATCTTCAACAACAACAACAACTCACACGAGTATACACTCAGGCACTCACACACGCACCCGCCTTGCGCCTGTGTTGAGGTGTGTGTGTGTTGGTGTGATTGTGTGTGTGTGCCTGTGTCGGTGGTGGTGATGCTATTAACTAATTAACGAAGAAAAGGTTCAAGCACTGCCTTAAATACAACCTGAAGAAATGTAATCTCAACACTGAAACCTGGGAAATAGTGACCAGGAGTTCATGGCATGCTGCTATTCGCAAAGGCACAGCCCAGTTAGAAATGGATTGTATATCTCAAGCTAAACAAAAGAATCAGCAGAGAAAATATTGTCTCGTTTGCCTACCAGACTCTGACTGTAGCTACACACATGTCCAACGTGCCACTGCACATTCCGAGCACAAATTGGACTCATCGGTTATCGACGCGTTCACAACAAATGATGAGTTGCTCTCATCATCGCCACCGGTGGTATAGGGGAGGTGTCAGGTGGGGGAGGTGGGGGAGGAGTGGTGGCGGGGTGGGGGAGGTGGTATGCGGGAGGTGTGGGGTGGGGGAGCTGGTGTGGGGTAGCTGGTGTGGGAGAGGTGTGGGTGGGGGGTGTGGGTGGGGGAGGTGGTGTGACTTATTCTGAGACGCTGCCTGACGACCGATGAATTATTCACTCGCATTATTCCTGGCATGCGCTCCTGGTGGTGAACCACTGGTGGTGTGTGGTGTGTGGTGTGTGGTGTGTGTCCTGTGTGGTGTGTGCCCTGTGGTGTGTGTCCCCGTCTGTATTTCTGGGGTCTTTTCCACGTTGTTCTTGCTTCTAAGTTCTAGACACTGCTAGAAGCTCATTTCCTGAAGTTTGTGAACCCACATAGTTAAATCGTCTATCACTCAGTATACAGAAGTCTATATCGGACCCAACGGCGCGGGCCGACGGTTTGTAGACCCACCATTCTGTGCCATCAATTCAATTCTTTTATTTTAACTCTCTGCAAGGTATGTTTACAATAAATTGAGGTGATACAATAAATGCATACAAATTCCTTACAGACAGAAAGGATCCCAGAAAAGCGATACTTATCTAGCTGGTCTCCATGATGTGAATGAACAAGTGATGACAATAACAAATTATTAAACTTAAGCTACATTTTTAACTAATGATTATGATGAGCTACTGATGCGTCTCTTCACAGTTAGTAAAAAACAAAGTAATGATAGGAATATTATATGGATATTGTGTCATGGATTCATGTACTTACATGCAGTATCAGTAGTTATTTTGCATGTATGTTAATAGGGGTATTATATATATTCTTTACTGGTAATCGATTTAGTATGCATTGAGATAGCTTATCTTTAGTTTTTTACAGAAGTTTTTCAAAGTTTGAAGGTTTCTAATCTCTACTGGTATTGAGTTCCAGATATTGGTTCCTTGGTTTTCAGTTGTTATTTTGCCATATTTGTTTCTAGTGTGTTTGTGATGTATGTTATTTATCTGTCGTGTGTTATGGGAATGGACCTGATTGTTTTCTTTGAAGAGATTATCAAATATTTCAGGGAGGAGGCCATTCTTTTGCTTGTAAACAAATTTTGCAATGTATATTTTATAAATGTCAGTTACCATAAGTAAGTCCAGGTCTTTATGAAGTGATTTAGTTGGGGTGAGATAGTCTTTGCTATACAGTATTTTCAAGGCTCTGTTTTGTTGTGTCTGTATCTTTTTTAGGGTTGATGATTTGGCTCTCCCATACACCTCTATACCATACTGGATTTTGGAGTAAACGTATGCATAGTATAGTAATTTTTTATTTTCCTCATGTACCCGTCGTCTGATTATTTTAAATGAGTTAGCCGTTTTAATTATTGAATTATTTAAGTCATCAATATGTTCATCCCAGTTGAGGTTCTCATCTAGAATTATACCTAGGTATTTCACAGAAGGGACTCTCTTTATTGTGTTATTGTTTATCTTTATGTTGTTTAGGTAATCAGGAATGGTTGTACTTCTGCTTTTAAATATTGTGTAGCATGTTTTGTTCAGGTTTACTGTTAATTTGTTATCATTGCACCATGTAAATATGTCTGAAAGGAATGTTTTAATTGAATGTTTTAGTTGTTTGGGTGAATTTGAGGTTATGAAGCCGTTGGTATCATCTGCAAATAACCTTGTTTTGACATCTTGTTTTGTACAGTTGACTATATCATTTGTGTAGATCAAAAATAGGAGAGGTCCCAGGACAGAACCTTGGGGGACACCATTGCTGATTGAGTTTAGCTTGGATCGTTTACCATTTATGTATGTAAATTGCTTTCTATTGCTTAGGTAACTCTCAAACCATTTAAGTCCCTGGCCTCGAATTCCGTTGTGCCTAAGTTTTGAGAGTAGGATGTCATGGTCTACGGTATCAAATGCTTTGCTCAGGTCTAAGTAGACTCCTGCAACATGTTTCCCATTTTCAAGGTCTTGTAGTATGTTGTCTAAGATTTCAGTCAGAGCCATTATTGCTGAGTGATTCTCTCTAAATCCAAATTGGTATTTGTATAATATTTTGTATTTGTTAAGAAATTGGTAAACTCTTTTGTACATTAGTTTTTCTATTAATTTGTTTAGGGTACTGAGTAGGCTGATTGGCCTGTAGTTATCAACTAGGTATTTCTCATTTTTCTTATGGATGGGTATTACTTTTGCAACTTTGAGATTTTCAGGAACAGTAGCATTTGCAAATGATAGGTTTATTATGTGGGAGATAGATGGTGCGAGTAGAGTGTCACACTCTTTGATTATTTTTGGCGAGATATTGTCATGTCCGCTTGACTTATTAGGATTTAGTTTCTTTATTTCTTCTAGGGTTTCTTGTTCATTGGTGGGACGAAGAAAAAAACTATGTGAATTTGCTTGTGTGCTATGCTATTACTGGTGTGTTTTGCTGCAAGTTTTTCACCAATTGAACAGAAGTGTTCATTTAATGTGCTGGCGATATCTTCATTGTTTGTCATTGTTTTATTGTTATAGATTAGCTTGTCAATTTGATTTTTCATTTTTGCTTTATGTGGGTTGATGATGTCTCCAAAGATTTTCCAGAGCGTATAAAGATTTTGCTTCTCGTTACTGACTAGTTCTTTATAGTAGCCTTCCTCTGCTGATCGTAGACAAGTGATTAGTATATTCTTATATTTTGTGTGTTTTATTCGGTTTTCAGCTGTTGGGTTGAGTTTGTATGTTTTGAAGTATCTATCTTTTACTGCTATACAAGTTTTAAGGCTTGATGTGATCCATCTTTTATCTTTTGCTCTTTGTCTTGATAGTTTTGGTAGTGGGAAAGCTGCATTAAATGCTGTGTTATAAATCTGGTAGAAGATGGTTAGGGCTTTGTTTACTTCAGTTGCTTTGTAGTATTCTTTCCAGTCTGAGTTTTCAATAAGGTCTTTGAATTTAGCCATGTTTTTCTCCCCAAATATTCTAATAATGGGTCTGTCCTGTTTTTTAATGGGGTTGTGAGATTGAATTGTTATAAAGTTGGGTAGATGGTCAGTGATATCACAGTAAATATTTCCTGTGGATATATTCTGATTACTTTTTATTACATTGGCATTTATTAGTATATGATCAATAAGTGAAATTTGGTAGTCTACTATTCTGGTTGGTAATGTGATGGTGGGGATGAAGTTTTGCTCAAGTACTGTTCTAAAGAAGTTATTGACATGGTTATTCTGTTTTATTTTTAGTCCATCAATGTTTAGGTCCCCTGTTATTATGCACTTTTTGTTTTCCAAATTAATTTTCTTCATGTTGTTTTCAAGTTGTTCAGTGAAGTGTTTGAGGCATTCAACACTACTGCTTGGGTGTTTATAGATGACCCCTATTATGTAGTCATCCTTTTTATTTGGAAAGTTAGTTTCAAGCCATATGTTTTCTATTTCTAAGTTTTGGTTATTGATCTGTTGGGGCTCGATGATTAGGTCATCTCTGTCAATTACTTTATATATATTCTTGTATATTAGGCCTACTCCTCCTCTAGAGAGTCTAGGTGATTTGTGTTTAAATTCATATCCAAGTTTGTTCAGTTCCTTTTCTCTATTTAGTATGTTTTTGGTTCCTATTTCAGAGAGTGCTATCAGATCTAAGTTATCACCTAGTGATGAGATTAATGCTAGAAGTTCCCCAAAGTGAAGGTCTAAACTCCTGATATTATGATGAATTAGTTTGAAACTGTTTTCTGGCTTGTTATTCCTGTTTATCTTACAAAGCTCTTCACAGGTATAATATTTGCAGTTGTTTGTTAGTAAGTTGTCAGGCACCAGTGAATTAATATAGTTAAGAAATTTGTTGTCGTTTAGGCAGGACTTAATGTAACTTTCAGCAGTTTCAAGTGTTGTGTGCAATTCAACATTTGTGATGTTACTAAATGGTAGGATTGAGAGGGTTGTAGTGTTTTTAGACATGTGTGGGTTTTGCATGGACTTTCCTAAAAGGAACTTTCTGGTGTTGGTGGTTGTAACCATTAGCTTTAAGAATATTCTAGGTACTTGTGTACACAATGGGTTTTGCAGGTTACTAGGTGTGTAATCTACCAGGTGCTAGTTGAGTTGTTCAGCGTCTACATACAATAGATGACTACAATCACATACAGTGAACTCAGGCTACAATATTTTACGGTAGTATACAATTGACTACAAGCGTGTGCAATGAGTTAATAATTACGATAACATACAATGAGTCACAATAGCATACAGTGAATCAAGATGACATTAGACAAGGGTTCATACAAATGCAAACACAATTGAGTAAGGGTTCATGAGATGATGTTCAGACTCAGGATCCAATAGTATATGATGATCCAAGTTCTCTTAGTAAAATAATCTAAAATAGTTCAAGAATACTCTTGACTAAATGTTTGTAGAATGAGATTCAGTCTGACAGATTATTAGTCTCTGCCTATCTGAGTTAGGCTGTATGTCATTAATTAGCAAATGACAAATGTTCACAGCAGTAGATGCTATGGGTAGTGCAATATGCAATGTTACGCGTTTGTTGATCATGGCCATGTTTAGTTGTCAAATTTGGGGGGGTGATTCTTTATATGGTTCTGGGTTGTTACTTGTATTATTTCTTTGTTATCATTAGGACTAGATTGTGAATATGCAATGTTATGTGCTAAGTTTATATGGTATGCATTATGATATACTAGGTTTAATTTCATTTTGACCAACTAGGGTTTCAGTTTTATAGTCTTGTTGTGTTGTATTTGGGTGCATGATATAATGTCTCTTTAACTTGAGCCTCGCTTACTTGAGACCTAGCATTTGTGTCAATGGGTGGGAAGTCATGATCGTACCTGTCACGTTTACCTAAGTTATGGTTATTGTTTCTTATGATATTCTGGTACCGTTCTTGATCATGTGTTCTTGGTCTTCCCTCTGAGCTACTGTTTGAGCTGGAGAATTTACTTCTCCAAGGTTCTACTGCATATCTGAGGTTGGAGGCTAGCAGTTTAGTCCCATTTTCAGTTAGGTGGTATCCGTCTGATGCAAGTAGGCCCTGCTTGGCTCTGCCATTTCTTTGTATGTTGTCATGGTGACACAGCTGGATCTTGGGATCGTTTTGGTATTTACCCTTGATCATTGAGTTGACTTTGTACATCTTTTCTTTAAGTTTATCTTCTCTCGGGGTTCCAAGGGATATCACTATGTTGGACTTGGGATATGATTTTTTAGCCCGGGTGATAGACATAGTCATGTCAGTCACACACTGCACTTCTGACTTATGTTTGATGTCATTTGTCAATTGATGTATCACAACACATTTGTTATCATTGTGATTCTTGGCATTATCAGACTTGAGCCACTCAGTCACGTTGGATAAGGTGTATAGCTGAACCTTTTCCAGTTTTGACTTTGTGGAGAATCTATCTGGCTCTATTTTGTCACATTGGGAGTTTCCGAGTAGGAGGATCTTCCCTGGGTGGGCTGCTGGAGGCTGGGGTCTTGAAGACTGCAGCATTTTGGGAGCTGTTTGTTGAGAGCTCTTCGGCCAAGGTGTATTGAAGTATGGGCCATCACGGGCATCCATGAGGATTCTACCAAATTCATTCCTGCCGTCTTGGTTGGCTCCCTCGCCCCAGTACTTTATGGGCGTTGCTTCCAGGAGGTATTTCCCTTTAGTGGCCATTAGCATGTCCCTTATATCTGGGTTGCACTCAAGTTTCGCCAGTGTTATATTGAATAAGATGTTCCTTTTTTTTCTATCCCATTCCCCATGTGTCTTCAGCTTGTTCTTGGCTATATTTCTGGCACTTTTTGCATCGGGGGCTTCTCTGATTTCTTTAGCCACATTAGGTTGTCCGATATCTTCTGCCTTGATGTTCTGGTAATGCTTTTCACTACTGTCAAGAGTTAGCCCATTGAACTCAACATTACATTTGTGGAAGTTGGAGAATTCCTCATATGGATGACCGTGGCTACTAAATCGGATGGTTCCATTGTAGTGTCTTTCTTCAATTTGTATTTTTGTGGGTCTGTTTGTGGGCTCTCTGACTTGGTGGTAGGCTGTATCATTTGTGGGTCTTGGAAGTTGGTTGCTGTGGGTGTTTGACGTTGAGTGGTTGCTGTGGGTGTTTGACGTTGAGTGTTGATTGTTGTGTGGATGTCGATTGCTGTGTGTATTTGCCATATTACAGATTGACTGTGTCAGCCTGTCATTGACCTGACACAGTCTGTCCACTTGAGCTTGACACAGCTCAAGCTGTTTTTCTGTTGCCAGTCTCAAACGTTCCTCAGCAGCGATTTCTTTTCTGGATGAATCCTCTTTCCAGTGAATTTCCTTTTGTAGTAGGGAGATATGGTTTTCCATGAGCTGGAGGTTTAGAGTGGTTTCCTTTGTGTCTGGAGCATATGTAGCGAGACTTGTAGTGTTAGTGCCTATGTCATGGGTCTCAATATTCTCTGGCTGGGTGCTGTTGTGTGTGAACGTCAATTTGTTGTCCTGCTGTTCGTTCCTATTTGTTTGCGTTGCATTGTCTTGTTGGGTATAGTTGTTTGTTTGTGAGATCTTGTCCTGCAGGTCAGAGGTAAATGTTTGTGTACTTGTAGTTCTATGCATCTCTGGCGCAAGTGTGTGTTTGTCGGTTTTAAGGCTTCTTACGACCTGGCGCAAGTGTGTGTTTGTCGGTTTTAGGGCTTCTTATGACCCAGGGACAAATAGTTTTCCACCTATCTTGACATGTTCTTGCCAGTTTGAAACCTCTATTTGCTCCCCAAGAGAGTGCCGCTGGTAACTTTCAAAAGCCAGCAGCCCTTCAACACTTTTGCAGGCAGCTTTCATGAAATGTACAACCGCACAAAACACCATACCGGCTCAGTCATCGCCCGGGTTAGCTGAGAGACATTAAGACCGACTCATGGATGCAACTCTCACAGCAGAGAGCTAAATGGAGAGCAGCAGTCAAGTAATGAAAGCAGTCTTTGTCGCATCGCGACCGACAGCATGATGATGATGATGATGATGATACGACCCAGCGATAAGTAGGTCACGGTGTTGCACTGCTTCAGGCCGATCACGTGACCAGCAGGCATGCGCACGGCCATACGTGACAGCAAGCAACCACCCAACAAGCACCTGCACCTCGTATATAACACGTGACTTAGTTTCGACCAGTTCCCACCACAGTCATGGGTGTGTCATATGGGATCTGACCTTATGGCCCTGTCACACTACGACGTAATGACGTCAGCGTAGGGAGAACGTGAAGAACGTTGAACTTCTCGGCGTAGTATGCAAATTTGGGCATAAGTTGAACGTGGATGCAGCATAGTGGACGAGAGCGTAACGTCGGTAAAGCATAGTGATACCGTGATTCAAGGAGAGAGGACAACGTCATTGCGCTAACGGAACGTTATGAAAGTTATTCCATCGCCAGATTGATTGATTGATTGATTGGTGGTTGCTTTACGCCATGTCGGCAGCATAGGCCATATTCACGGCGAGAAATGTTTGTTTTTTGTTCAAACCATCGCTTTTACATGTAAAAGCAGACAATCAATTATGTGCCAATAGACACTAATTAAATTAGAAAGCTCACAATCATATATCTGTGGTCAAGGGAAACAAATTCCCATAGAAAAAGAAAAGTTTCATTAATAATTAATAGAATCCATTTAGTAAACTATATAAGGTGGTACAGTCCAGCTGCCCTCAAAAAGGCTAAAATGTTTTCCTGTTTTACCTTAGTAAAAAGGTCATGCATACTGTCTGCAGTGTAGAACCTTTGGCGCAGGGCCAAAAAATCAACGCAACTTAGTAAAATGTCCATCGCCAGAAGAACGTTACGTTACGTTACATACGTCATGAGACGTTGAACGTATGTTGAATGCACGTTCTCCTGACGTTCTCCTGATGTTCTCCTGACGTTCTCCTGACGTTCTCCTGACGTTCTCCTGACGTTCCCATTACGCCCCGTGGGCATTTGCACATGTTTTAATGTGGGTCAACGTAGTGGAAAGTAGTTGAACGTAGTGAGCAGCGTTGGAATAACGTCCGTTTAACGTCATTGACGTTCACTGAATGTGAAGAGAACGTACGGCGAACGTAAACCCTTACGTTCGACCTACGTCAAAAGTTTTGAACATGTCCAAAACCTTGACGTAACTCGACGTAACACGACGTAATGTGACGTAGCTCGACGTCATTCTAACGTCATTCTGACGTCATCATAACATAACCCAACGTAATGACGAAAAATGACCACGTTAGCCTCACATTGGCTCATTACGTCGTAGTGTGACAGGGGTATTAGATGTTGCCTTCTTTTTTTGCCATAACGAGCTGGCATTAGAGGCCCATCCAGGCCTAGATCAGCCAGAAGAGGATCTGTACGTTAAAGTTGCATAGTCCGATGGCTTTGAGATTCTGTCATTTTCTGAGATAAATACATTAAATTGATCATTATAAGTTATTTTACTTTAGGTTGAAGTAACTTTTAGTTTAAATGGCTAACTTTGGAGATATTTGAAGTCATAACAAGCCAAATTAATTTTGGCAAACATGCCAAAACTCTGACACCATAGGCTTAAGGCTGCATTCCATATACGCGTAATGCGTAATGCAAATGCGAATGCGAATGCGACAAAAAATCAAAACGCCTTGAAACCTATGAGCTACATTCCATACACGCGTAATGCGTAATGCGAATGCGAATAAAATCCATTATCCCGATCGCTCCATGTAGCGATCGGTGCGTAATGCGTAATGCGTAAAGGTGCTGCGAATAGAAAAGCATCAGTCGCATTTGTCCATTGATATAAGGCTGGAGGAGGCGACTGATAATTACGGACAGCCGGGACAAGGTGGTGCGCGGACCTGTTAGGAAGCAGTCTCCAAGGCTGCTGAGTGGAAACATATGGTAGTGGTGGTGGTGGGGGTTCGGATTGCTAAAAATGCTACCAGAGCCACAAAAATATGAATACTTATCTATAATTTGGTTATAATAAAGGTAGGAACCCCGCTGTGACATACAAAAAGTTACATAGATATAAATGCAATATTTGGTCATATACAGAGCAGTATGGAGAATAATTGTTTATTTTTATTTTTTAAATATAGCCAGTCGTGTGCCGCATAACGCATTACGCATTACGCATGTATGGAATGATGGCATTCGCATAACGCGTAACGCATAACGCATTATGCATTACGCGTATATGGAATCCAGCCTTTATGCAGTAACAGGTTCTATTAAATTGACTCCCCATGCCCTTCTATATGACAACAAATGCTTAACCACTGTACCAGTATCTAAGATAATTATGTAGAATCAAATCTAGGTAAGTGTTTTGGTTTTAAAAATTTGATGCTTCATCGGACTATGCAACTTTAATCTGTAAGTAAGTTGCCAGGGCGTAAAGCTACGGCAAGCAAACATTGCACCTGCATAGTGTGTTATAATCGTATATATACGCACTACGTGTGATAGATAACATACACTTTAAATATATGCCTCACAATATGCGTTTACAGACAAGTGTGTTTCTATGCTGATAACTGACATTGCAGTGAATGGTTGTGGAGTGTGATACTTTAAAGGTGGTCGCCACCTGGTGTGAGGTGCGTGAACTAACCCTGTTGTTGGAACTTAAATCTGGACGCCACCTGGTGTGAAGTGTGTGAACTAACGCTGTTGCGGTTACTTAAAGCTGGACGCCACCTGTTGTAAAGTGCGTGAACTAACGCTGACTTGTTGAAACTTACTTAAAGATGGTCGCCACCTGGTGTGAAGTGCATGAAATAACGCTGACTTGTTGCCGGTAGGTGAGAGCGGAGCGGGCAAGACTGAGGCCTCCAAGATCATCATGCGCTACATCGCCGCGGTCACGAACGTAAGCGGACAGAAGGAGATCGAGAGGTAAGGACAGACAGAGATAGATGTGAGGACAGAGAGAGATAGAGGTGAGGACAGGCAGAGATAGAGGTGAGGACAGAAAGAGATAGAGGTGAGGACAGGCAGAGATAGAGGTGAGGACAGGGAGCGATAGAGGTGAGGACAGGCGGAGATATAGGTGAGGGTAGGCTGAGATAGAGGTGAGGACAGGGAGCGATAGAGGTGAGGACAGGCAGAGATAGAGGTGAGGGCAGGGAGCGATAGAGGTGAGGACAGGCTGAGATAGAGGTGAGGACAGGGAGCGATAGAGGTGAGGACAGACAGAGATATAGGTGAGGGCAGGCTGAGATAGAGGTGAGTACAGGAAGAGATAGAGGTGAGGACAGGCAGAGATACAGGTGAGGACAGAAGGAGATAGAGGTGAGGAGAGGCAGAGATAGAGATGAGGACAGGCAGATATAGAGGTGAGGACAGGCAGAGATAGAGATAAGGACAGGGAAAGATAGAGATGAGGTCATGTCCTGAAATAACTTAGATGTTGCCAGGACATAAAACTCCAACAACCAACTTATTTTGTAATCCCGGTGTTGCAGAGTGAAGACGATCCTGCTGCAGTCGAACTGCATCCTGGAGGCATTTGGAAATGCCAAGACGACCCGCAACGACAACTCGAGTCGCTTCGGCAAGTACATGGACATCAACTTCGACTTCAAGGGCGACCCTGTCGGCGGCCACATCAACAACTATCTGCTCGAAAAGGTGACTCTCATCAACTGTATCCTCACCAGGGGGCGTGACCTGCACTGTGTCCTCACCAGGGGGCAGTACCTGCACTGTGTCCTCACTAGGGGGTGTTACCTGCACTGTGTCCTCACCAGCGGGCGATACCTACACTGTGTCCTCACCAGGGGATGGTACCTGCACTGTGTCCTCACCAGGGGGCAGTACCTGCACTGTATCCTCACCAGGGGGTGGTACCTGCATTGTGTCCTCACCAGGGGGTGGTACCTGCACTGTGTCCTCACCAGCGGGCGATACGTGCACTGTGTCCTCATCAGGGGGCTGTACCTACACTGTGTCCTCACCAGGGGGTGGTACCTGCCCTGTGTCCTCACCAGGGGTGGTACCTGCACTGTGTCCTCACCAGGGGGTGGTACCTGCACTAACTGTGTCCTCACCAGAGGGGTGTACCTGCCCTGTGTCCTCACCAGGGAGCAGTACATGCACTGTGTCCTCACCAGGGGGCGATACCTGCATTGTGTCCTCACCAGAGGGCAGTACCTGCACTGTGTCCTCACCAGGGGGTGGTACCTGCATTGTGTCCTCACCAGGGGGCAGTACATGCACTGTGTCCTCACCAGGCGGTGTTACCTGCACTGTGTCCTCACCAGGGGCAGTACATGCACTGTGTCCTCACCAGGGGGTGGTACCTGCACTGTGTCCTCACCAGAGGGCGGTACCTACCGTGGGTCCTCACCAGGGGGCAGTACCTGCACTGTATCCTCACCAGGGGGCAGTACCTGCACTGTATCCTCACCAGGAGGCGATACCTGCCCTGTGTCCTCACCAGGGGGTGGTCCCTGCACTGTGTCCTCACCAGGGGGCAGTACCTGCACTAACTGTGTCCTCACCAGGGGGTTGTACCTGCCCTGTGTCCTCACCAGGGAACAGTACCTGCACTGTGTCCTCACCAGAGGGCGATACCTGCACCGTGTGCTCACCAGGGGCAGTACCTGCACTGTGTCCTCACCAGAGGGCAGTATCTGCACTGTGTCCTCACCAGGGGGTGGCACCTGCAATGTGTCCTCACCAGGGGGCATTACCTGCCCTGTGTCCTCACCAGGTGGTGGTACCTGCACTGTGTCCTCACCAGGGGGCGGTACCTGCACTGTGTCCTCACCAGGGGGTGGTACCGACACTGTCCTCACCAGGGGGCACTACTTGTACCGTGCCCTCACCAGGGGGTGGTACCTGCACTCTATCCCCACCAAGGGGTGGAACCTGCACTGTGTCCTCACCAGGGGGTGGTACCTGTACTGTGTCCTCACCAGGGGGTGGTACCGCACTGTGTACTCACCATGGGGAGGTACCTGCACTGTGTACTCACCAGGGGGTGGTACCTACACTGGGTTCTCACCAGGGAGCAGTACCTGCACTAACTGCGTCCTCAGCAGGGGGTGGTATCTGTGGGGCGGGGGGCGGTACTCGACGCGGGGACGGACGTTGGTAAACATTATTAATCTGAATTAAATCTTTGTTGAGCACCGGTCCTCCAGCCATTTACACTATTTAATTACAAGGACTGTTTTAAGATAATAAAGTGTTTCATTACATTCAGTTAATTAAGTGCTTGTGGTGTATTCCGGATCACGTGTTCAATGTTTGCATTTATCTGTAGGTGGTGTTTTAAGTAGTTGTTTATGTAGGGTTGTGTCAGTACAGGGTGGGGTCTAGGTGCAATGCTAATTTAGCTAACAAAGGCCAAATAAATATGGTGATAGTCCTTTTTAAATAGAAATCAGGGTCAGGCGGTCGGTTTTTATTTATATTTTATATTTTTGACTTAGACGTAATATGTAACCAGGCGCGATGGCCGAATGAGTTGAGCATCCACCTCCCATTCTGATAGGTCATGTGATTCTAAATCCAGTGTCCGAACCCTGGCCGAGTCTAACCAATGACTTAGAATTTATACAAAAGTTGAATTGCTGCTATCCCGACGCATTTTTAGCAGCTCAAGAACTAAATTTTAATTTTAAAAATTCAGAGTCCGGCGATTTTTCAGGCAGGGGCAGGGACGATAACCAATTCTTTTTTATATTGGCCTAAGTGGTTGTGATGTATCTAGTTTGTATGAAGCATTCAGCGCGTGTTAGTATGGTACAGTCTGGTACAGTGTGTGTTTGTTCTCTGTGGGTGTGTGTTCTCTGTGGCGGAGTGGTTAGAGTGTCTGACTTTTTTCTAGGTCAGACTCCTAATCTGAGGTTTGGCGGTTCGATTCCCCGTGCCCCCAGCTCTGACAATTTGTATTTCCACCGCTGTGTATAACTTACAGCGTCATCAAAGGCCGGTTGCTCTCATACCATGTCTATGTGGTGTGGGAGGTTAAAAATCCCTTGGGTCGGTAAAAGTGTAGGCTCGGGCTTTCTATCGACCAGCAGTGGAGTGGGGAAGACCAGTCGTCTGTGACTGGGATTTCCCCTGCTTGGGACAACTAATGTACCAACAACAAAAAAACGAGAGACAAATAAGTGTTCATACTTCCTGTCTACCATTCGCTATATCGTAAGGTGCTAACGGATGTGTGGGTGGATTATGTCGGTTAAAATGAGTCGGTGGGTAAGTAGATAGTGGGTAGTGGGTAGGGTAAGTAGATAGTGGGTAGTGGGTAGGGTAAGTAGATAGTGGGTAGGGTAAGTAGGCAGTGGGTAGGGTAAGTAGGTAGTGGGTAGGGTAAGTGGATAGGGTAAGTAGGTAGTGGCTAGTGGCTATGGTAAGTAGATAGTGTGTAGTTGCTAGGGTAAGTAGGTAGTTGGTAGGATAAGTAGGTAGTGGGTAGGGTAAGTAGATAGTGGGTAGTGGGTAGGATAATTAGATAGTGGGTAGGTGCAGGGTAAATAGATAGTGGGTAGTGGCTAGGGTAAGTAGATATTGGGTAGTGAGTAGGGTAAGTAGATAGTGGGTAGCTGCAGGGTACGGAGATAGTGTGTACTGGCTAGGGTAAGTAGATAGTGGTTAGTGGGTAGGGTAAGTAGATAGTAGGTAGGTGCAGGGTAAGTAGGTAGTGGGTAGGTAAGTAGATAGTGGGTAGTGGGTAGGTGAGTAGATAGTAGGTAGGTGCAGGGTACGTAGATAGTGGGTAGGGTAAGTAAATAGTGAGTAGGGTAAGTAGATAGTGGGTAGCTGCAGGGTAAGTAGATAGTGTGTACTGGCTAGGGTAAGTAGATAGTGGTTAGTGGGTAGGGTACGTAAATAGTGGGTAGGTGCAGGGTAAGTAGATAGTGGGTAGGGTAAGTAGATAGTAGGTAGGTGCAGGGTACGTAGATAGTGGGTAGGTGCAGGGTAAGTATATAGTGGGGAGTGGGTAGGGTAAGTAGATAGTACTGGGTGTTTCAGAAACTGCTAAAACAAAGAAAGTAACCTAGAAAAATAACTCGTAGGAGTAGAACAGGTTAACTACAAAGTCATGATGAGTGTGATCTTATAGGAGTAGGTGCATGACATGACTCCAATGTTCACAGGGTGTTTCAGAAACTGCTAAAACAAAGAAAGTAACCTAGAAAAATAACTCGTAGGAGTAGAACAGGTTAACTGATGAGTGTGATCTTATAGGAGTAGGTGCATGACATGACTCCAATGTTCACAGGCAAAATGCTGGCTGATGGTGCATATTTCCTTAGTACAACACAAACAAGTATACACCTGTCAAAATCAATATGCTTAACTGCGTAGTTAGACTTTAATTTATTAAGCCCTTAATAGCAATGAATTAAATACACACGTTACAATGGAAATGCACAATATAGTCACTGTGTGTTTACTTTATGTTTGTGTGTTTACTTGCACTCACTCTGTGTGCTTACTTTATGTATGTGTGTGTTTACTTACTGTGTTTACTTTACGTGTCCATGTTTACTTGCAGTCACTGTGTGTTTACTTTATGTTTGTCTGTTTACTTGCACTCATTGTGTTTACTTTTCGTCTGCATGTTTACTTGCAGTCACTGTGTGTTTACTTTACGTGTGCATGTTTACTTGCAGTCACTGTGTGTTTACTTTACGTGTGCATGTTTACTTGCAGTCACTGTGTGTTTATTACTGTTGTATCGTGTTGTGCTATGTGTGTTACTTGCAGTCACTGTGTGTTTACCTTACGTGGGCATGTTTACTTGCAGTCACTGCATGTTTACTTTATGTGTGCGTGTTTACTTTCAGTCACTGTGTGTTTACTTTATGTCAGTGTGTTTACTTGCAGTCACTGTGTGTTTACTTTACGTGTGCGTGTTTACTTGCAGTCACGTGTCGTACACCAACAGAGCGGTGAACGGAACTTCCACGCCTTCTACCAGGTACAAACCTTTCCCTGTGACTTGAATTCTTTCATCATCTCACTTTAACAAATATAATTTTACTGATGGTTTGTATATTCTGCTCAGAGCGGTTCAGTACATGCACTTGTTTTCACCGTTGCGCAGTCGTGGTCATAATCCATACGTGTCCAATTCTTTTGGTTTTTGATTATATTGTTTTACATAGTTAACATTTGTAATACCTTATACCAATGCAATTAGTGTTTAATCTAGATATACTACTTCGTTTTTTGTTTGTGTCACACCTTTGAACGTTAGGTTTGTGGATAACTTATATGGCTTTCAAGTATTCCATTTTCTGTGTTGTTGTTTTCAGCTCATTTTGCCGCATGAGCACATCCTACAGACTCAGGTTGAATAAACGAATACGCTTCTCCACGTTCGGGGTGGAAAAAATTGTGGCTTAATCCAAAACTTGAAAAAAAAATTTATAACCGATATAACTATAGCAAAATAGGATTTAAAGTATTTTATGATTGTATAAGCTGACAATCTGGGTTATTAAAAAAAGAGCATTAAAACAACACGTAGGACTTGTACTGGTAGCTGTTATCCTACAGGTACCAGCATAAATGTGACATCATCACTCCTAGCAAACCCCAGTCAAGATGGCCGTAATCGATTAACACGACCCGGGCGACTCGGGTGACCCGAGTCGTCAGAATTTCAAATTGAACACCGCGAGTGGAGTCTAGAAATACACGTGCCATGTGCTAAATGATCCGACCCCAGTAACCCACCTCTTGGTTGGGGTTTGCTAGAAGCGATGACGTCACATCTGTGCTGGTACCTGCAGTATAACAGCTACTGTTAGTGTTACAACTCCTACGTGTTGTTTTAATACTTTTTTTGTAATAACCCAGATTTTTAGCTTCTACAATCATAAAATACTTTAAATCCTATTTTGCTGTACTTCTATCGGTTATTGAAAAAAAATATTAAGTTTCAGATTAAGCCACCATTTTGTCCACCCCGAGCGTGTTCGTTTATTCAACCCGAGTCTGTAGGATGTGCGCATGCGCCAAAAAGTGGCTCGGGTGACCCGAGTTGATTAATCGATTACGCCCCCAGTGGGTTACTGGGGTCGGGACTTTTTGCACACGGCACTTGTATTTGTCGACTCCACTGGCGGTGTTCGATTTGAAATTCTAGCAACTCGAGTCACCCGAGTCGCCCGGGTCGTGTTAATCGAATACGGCCACGGTGATTTCTTGTTGTGTACGGTGTCTCACTCGTTCACTCACCTGCCCGCCGCACGCACCGACTGACGCAGCTCTCTTTGACAGCTGCTCTACGGCACGCCCGAGGCGAAGCTGACGGAACTGAAACTCGTCAAGAACCCAAAGATCTACCACTACCTCAACCAGGGCGGCGAGTCCAAGGTAGGGCGGCCTGACGGGGCGGGGCAGGGCGGGGCAGGGCGGGGGGCGGGACACGGGGGGGCGGGGGGCGGGACACGGGGCGGGGCGAGGGGCTGGTGGCTGCGGTGAGGGGCGGATTTGGCATCTGCACAGTGAATGGTGTACAATGCATGGTACACATTGCATGGTACACAGTGTACGTCACACAGTGCATGGCACACAGTGCATGGTCATGGTGTACAGTGTAGGGTACACCGTTCATGGTGTACAGTGTATGGTACACCATGCATGGTGTACAGTGCATGGTGTACAGTGCATGGTGTGCAGTGCATGATGTACCGCACATGGTACACATCGCATGGTACACCGTGCATGGTACACAGTGCATGGTGTACAGTCCATGGTTACCGTGCATGGTGCACCGTGCATGGTACACAGTGCATGGTGTACAGTGCATGGTACGCATTGCATGGTACACATTGCATGGCACACCGTGCATGGTACACAGTGCATGGTGTCAAGTGCATGGTGTACAGTGCATGGTACACAGTGCATGGTACACAGTGCATGGTACACAGTGCATGGTACATCGTGCATGATGTACAGTGCATGATGCACAGTGCATGGTATGCAGTGCATGGTACACAGTGCATGGTACACAGTGCATGGCGTGCAGTGCATGGTGTGCAGTGCATGGTACACCGTGCATGGTGTACAGTTCATGATACACAGAGCATGGTATACAGTGCATGGTGTACAGTGTATTTTGTACAGTGCATGGTGCGCAGTGCATGGTGTATATTGCATGGTGTACAGTGCATGGTAAACAGTGCATGATGTACAGTACATGGTACACAGTGCATCGTGTACAGTGCATGGTACACAGTGCATGGTGTACAGTGCATGATACACAGTGCATCGTACACGGTGGATCGTACACAGTGCATGGTACACAGTGCATGGTGTACAGTGCATGGTGTACAGCGCATAGTGTACAGTGCATTTTGTACAGTGCATGGTACACAGTGCATGGTGTACAGTGCATGGTACACAGTACATGATACACATTGCATGGTACGTGCTACATTTACGTTAAGGTGTGTAGTTAGACCACAATTTACAGTACAAAGTGTAGTTAGTCCCAACCTCTACACTACACTGCGTAGTCAGTCTCTACATGTAGAGTACACACTAAATGTGTCTACAATGTGTAATTAGTCTCTACATGTAGCATACATGCTACAATGTGTAGTTAGTCTCTACATGTAGAGTACACACTACAATGTGTAGTCACTCTCTACATGTAGAGTACACACTACAATGTGTAATTAGTCTCTACATGTAGAGTACACACTACAATGTGTAGTCAGTCTCTACATGTAGAGTGCACACTACAATGTGTAGTCAGTCTCCACATGTAGAGTACACACTGCAATGTGTAGTTAGTCTCTACATGTAGAGTACACACTACAATGTGTAGTCAGTATCTACATGTAGAGTACACACTACAATGTGTAGTCAGTCTCTACATGTAGAGTACACACTGCAATGTGTAGTTAGTCTCTACATGTAGAGTACACACTACAATGTATTGTCACTCTCTACATGTAGCTTACACACTACAATGTGTAGTCAGTCCCTACATGTAGAGTACACACTCCAATGTGTACTTAGTCTCTACATGTAGCATACATGCTACAATGTGTAGTTAGTCTCTACATGTAGAGTACACACTACAATGTGTAATTAGTCTCTACATGTAGAGTATACACTACAATGTGTAGTCAGTCTCTACATGTACAGTACACACTACAATGTGTAGTCCGTCTCTACATGTAGCGTACACACTACAATGTGTAGTTAGTCTCCACATGTAGAGCATACACTACAATGTGTAGTCAGTCTCTACATGTAGAGTATACACTACAATGTGTAGTCAGTCTCTACATGTAGAGTATACACTACAATGTGTAGTCAGTCTCTTCATATAGAGTACACTCTACATTGTGTAGTGAGTCTCTACATGTAGAACACACCACACTGTGTAGTGAGTCTCTACATGTAGAGTACACACTACAATGTGTAGTCAGTCTCTACATGTAGAACACACACTACAATTTGCAGTCAGTCTCTACATGTAGAACACACACTACAATTTGCAGTCAGTCTCTACATGTAGAACACACACTACAATGTGTAGTCACTTTACATGTAGAACAGACACTACAATGTGCAGTCATTCTACATGTATAGTACACACTACAATGTGTAGTCACTCTACATGTAGAATACACACTACAATGTGTAGTCACTCTACATGTAGAATACACACTACAATGTGTAGTCACTCTACATGTAGAATACACACTGCAATGTGCAGTCATTCTACATGTAAAGTACACCCTCGGGTCCAGTTATGTGTAGCTGCTGGATGCAGGAGGCCTTTTGATTGGTTCAGTCCCAAAGGAAGCTGCTGCAGTGTGCTCCCGGTGCCTGCTACTGGCGCAGTAGTGTTGTAACCTTGTCTTCCCCTGAATAACTACTGGGTCAATAAACCCCGTTACTGTTACCCCCCCCCCCCCACAGTGCATGCCGGTGGCTCACTGCGCATGCGTGTTCACGTGACCTGTCTGCGCATGCGTGTTCACGTGACGTGTGTACCTCCTAAGGAACCTGTTGATGACGTTGTTTCAGATCTTGAGTCGCCGTTCGACGTGGGTTATGAATGCTGACCAGACCATCACCTATACGGTACAGCCACACCTCCTGCACCACCCACCGACCGCCTAGACTCACCCGGACCTCAGTCAGACCTCAGTCAGACCTCAGTTAGACCTCGGTCAGACCTTCGTTAGACATTAGTCAGAAATCAGCCAGACCTCACACAGGCCTCATTCAGACCTTAGTTAGACCGTAGTCAGACCTTAGTTAGACTTCAGTTAGATCTCAGTCAGACCTCATACAGACCTCAGTCAGACCTTTGTTAGACATTAGTCAGAAATCAGCCAAACCTCAAAAAGACCCCAGTCAGACATCAGTTAGACATCAGTTAGACCTTCGTTAGACCTTAGTCAGAAATCAGCCACACCTCACCCAGGCCTCATTCACAACTTAGTTAGACCTTAGTCAGCCCTCAGCCAAACCTCAAACAAACCTCAGTTAGACATCAGTTAGACCTCAGTCAGGCCTCAGTCAGGCCTCAGTCAGACCTCAGTTAGACCTTAGTCAGATATCAGCCAGATATCAGACCTTGGTTAGACCTTAGTCAGAAATCAGCCAGACCTCACCCAGGCCTCATTCACACCGTAGTCAGACCTCAGTCAGACCGTAGTCAGGTATCAGTTCGACATTAGTTAGACCTCAGTTAGACCTCAGTCAGGCCTCAGTCAGGCCTCAGTCAGGCCTCAGTCAGACCTCAGTTAGTTATCAGCCAGATATCAGACATTGGTTAGACCTCAGTCAGGCCTCAGTCAGGCCTCAGTCACACCTCAGTCACACCTCATACAGATACCACTCAGACCTCCAACAAACCTCACTCAGATCTGAGTCAGAGCTCAGTCACACCTCACTCCCTCAGACCTCATCCTGGCCTCAGTCATGTGACCCCCTCCACCCGGCACTTGACTGACGGGGCGGCGTGCATCCTGACCTGCCACCCGACTGCTACTACTGTCAGGTCTGACTGTCCGTGAGTGTGGGCGGGGTGCAGTTGGTGGCTTTTGACTTCCCTACTGAAACACTAATGATAACGTATTAGTTGCTAGTTAACCATCAGGCGGACGTTCATCATTAGGAGATCGGAGTGACGCTAATGTATACTGCCAACACGCGCCATCCCTGTCACATGCCAACTCATGTCACATGTCACCTCATGTCATATGTCACCTCATGTCACATGTCCCCTCATGTCACGTGGCACCTCATGTCACATGGCACCTCATGTCACATGGCACCTCATGTCACATGGCACATATTGACGCGTGTCACTGGTTGCCTTGTGCCACATGTTGCCTTGTGTCACTGGTTGCCTTATGTCCACATTGACTTGTGTCACATATTGACACGTGTTACTGGTTGCCTTGTGCCACATGTTGCCTTGTGTCACATGGGGGTGCGCCTTGGTTGGTTCCTAACATTGGTCGTTGTCTGCTCCCTTCATTCAGTTCCTGTAGACGTTGATAATAATGTGTAAATAACCATTAATCCATGCTATTTGTAGTCATCACATGTTTTATGTTGTCTAATATTGCATCCATATTACACGGTCACGTTGGAGTGTTTACGTCTAGCTCTCCGAGGCCGTCAATTTGTTCTCAATGCGCTTCTCTTTTGGGGGGTCAAATTTCGAATTTATCGGCGTTTGTTTCAAACAGTTGGTGATGTTAAAGGCTGCATAGCCCGATGAAAAAATCTAATTTTCAAAACCAAAACCATTATCTAAATTTGATTTTGCATATCTAACTTAGATACTGATGCATTTGTCGCCACATAGAAGGGAATACTGAGGCAATTTAATTGTTACTGCAGAAGCCTACGGTGGCTGTGTTTTGGCATGCTTGCCGAAATGAATTTGGCATTTTTGCACTTCAAATATCTCAGAAGTTAGCCATTTAAAATAAAAGTGACTTCAATGTAAAGTAAGGTAGGCTGTGACAATCAATTTAATATATTTATCTAAGAAAAATGGCAGAAACTCAAAACCATCGGAATGTACAACTTTGAGGTGACGTCTGCCCGGCTTGACCCTGAGGTAGGCCCGACATCAGCGCGTCTCGGTCCCGTCCGTTTCACTGGACGCCGTGGCCAAATCGGTAGAGCGCAGGCCTCCCGTGTGGGAGATGGGAGTTCAATTCTCAGTCGACTCAAGACAATGACTTACAAAATTGATACTTGCCACTTCCTAGCTTGGCACTTGGCATTAATAGGATAGGGCAAAGACTGGTTAGCTCAGTGTCAGGATAATGTGACTGAGTGGGATAACGGGTCATGGTGTGGGCGGCCTGATTTCCCAGTGAGGCAGCACTATAAAGTCACCATGAGTGCGCACTATCACAAGTCGGTACCCGTGCTGATATTACCTTAGATCTTGCCAGAACGTAAAACTCCAACAACCAACCAACCTCCAGTCCCTGACGTCATGACCTGCCTGTAGGTTCTGACATCACGACCTGTCTCGTAGACTAACGTCGTGACATATCCCACTTTGTCTGACGTCACAACCTGCCCTGTAGCCTGTGACGTCATGCCACGTCTCCTCGATTAATGTCCTAACTTTCCCCCAGTGTGGACTGTCACGTGATGCCTTAGCACGTAGCTTCTGTACACTGCACACTCTAACATGACGCACTAACGTGCCGTGACGTCACTGTTAATACGAGAACCCGTAGTGAGTGCGTTGTAGCTGCTGTCTGGTCGACACCTCAGGGACCAACACTAAATAGCACCGCGCGGCGGCAGGTGGCGCCTTTCGGTTCCATTAATTCACTAGTCTTTTTCAACAGCAATTACAGCCAGGCCCCCCTGGCGGAATAACCAGTAACTAATAACTGCATTCACTAATTCAGACGCTGTCATAATGTGGGCTAAACAAATGCATTTGTGGACGGTAAAGAATATTGTTTGTTGTTGTTGTTTGATGCCCTAGATACATGGTAAAGAATATGTACTGATGCGTGTTTAACGAACCCCCAAGCACAACACGAAAAGTACACATCGGTTATTGGGGGAATATGTGCTGAATGCATGCTGAATAGTCCGTTATTTGAATATATATATATATATATATACATATATATATATATATATATAATAACTGATAAGCATGCCTTGTATACTTCTAACTACTTTCCCCGCGCCACATCATGGCCAGTGGCGCCACCTATAAGGGATTATCATCACCACTCTGCTCTAGAACTTTCTCCCCGTTGGAGCCATAACTTATATATGTTGTCATGGCCCTGTCACACTACGACGTTTCCCCGGGCGCGCAGGCAATGCGCAAAATATTTGCAACCCGTCGACACACGTCCAACTCTTCGGCGTTTTGGGAGAAAGTTTGACGGGGCACAGCGTGTTAGTGGCGGGTTGGAGGTGCGTTATTGGCGCATTATTGGCGCATTAGTAGCATGTTATTAGTGTGTCTGTAGCATGTCGGTAGCGTGTTATTGGCGTATTGTCGGCGCGCTGTCGGCGCGTTTACGGCATGGAGGCAGCGCGTTGCTATCGTGTTAGTATTGTGTGAACCCGTACATACCCGCCAGCAACACGTTAGGGCGTGCCCACAGTGCGTCCACACCCGCTGCCAACACGTCCAGGCGCATCGGCAACACGTCCAACGCGCCGAAATACGCTGGAGCAATGCCAATAGCGCGCCCACTACCCGTCGATGGGACATTACGGACGCGCCGACGGAACGGTCGCATTTTGGGGGGAAAAAAGCTAACGTTAACCGACGTTGATCAACGGTCTGCCAGCGTTCTGCCGGTGCGCCGCCAACGTGTGTCGACGTGTTGCTAACGCGTCCGTAACGCGCCCGCCAACACGCTTACGCGCGTTACGGTAACGCGCTGGTAACGTACCGGAAGTGTACCGACGTTTCGACGAAAAAGGCAACACGTCGACGCGCGTTGGTGGGAAACGTCGTAGTCTGACAGGGCCTTTACATACTAGGTCTTGTTCGCCTACTAGTGACCTGACTCACTTACAACCTGCCACCACTCTTAACCATCATGAACAAACCATCAACACACCGAATATCCTACACAACTATCAATGTGTTTAAGCACATTGAACATTATATAAGACAGACAAAATGTCTTGTCAACTATAAACTTAGCTTGCTTTATAAGAGAAAAAATGTAATCAACAACGATTGTTTGAGTTGCCTCGATTATACACTTTCTACTCGGTGCTGCTGCCATTCTTGCATGAACTACAGTGACTGGTGCTGTACATTATACAGCAGTAGCCACTCCCTTAATTCTAAAGGATCGGTGCTGTGACTAATACAGCACTGATCTGATCAAACTTAGATTATTTAGACTGTCAATTCCAATAGTAAGATGGCCGGAAGACCAGTGCTCCGGCGCTGACAAATGTCATATTCAGATGAATAAATACTTTACCAAAACAAAAAATAATAATTAACGTCCGTCCTGACAGAGAACAATAATCTGGAGCATGTGCAGTCATTATTCACACATTAAGAGAAATGTATGGTGATGACATCTGTATGTATGCTGATGACAGCTGGATATGTGGTGATTATCGCTGTATATGTGGTGATGACAGTGTATGTATATGACGTCACTGTCCATCAGCTGATACGTCACTGTTCATAACGGCGATGTCACTGGTTGTGACGTCACCGTTCATGATGGTGGTGACGCGCGGTGTGACATCACTGTTCATGATGGTGGTGAGGCTGGTTATGACGTCACTGTTCATGACAGTGGTGATGCTGGTTATGACGTCACTGTTCATGACGGTGGTGACGCTGGTTATGATGTCACTGTTCATGACGTTGGTGACGCTGTGAAGAATAACTGGTTGTTTGGCCGTCTCCAGTTACTCCTCTTATACTCACTACCATCAGGAGGATCCTGCCACTGTCTGCCAGTCTTCCCCCACTAAATACCAAAACACAACTCATAAGAAAGAAAGGGAGACAAGTCACGCCAGATTGACAGCGATAAGGTTGAGCTTTATTGCTACAACTCTTGTTCACCTACTAGTGATCTGCCACCCTGACTCACTTACAACCTGCTACACAGACCCACATAGCTTCTGCTTGTTCAGTCAAGATCCAGTGCCTATAGCCCATTGAACCTAAGTCCTATGGGTGTTACACACAGCTCAGTGGTGAACTGCTTCCTTTGGTATCTCTAGAGTGAGTGTGTGGTCTGTCCAGCCAGTGCAAGGAGTACAAGGGTGACTGGACTCACATCAGCCAATCAGACACCTCTGCAGCCTGGGAGGGGTGTCACCCAAGAGGGGGCACCTGTCACTCAACCCTAGGGCAGGTGGTGTCCCTAATGTATGCAGAATGGCTGGGTGTGCTTACCCAGTGGTCCCGTGGTAACAAGTAGTCGCCATACAGTTACATTAAACAATAATACATGTCCCTCTCCCTTTTGCACTCTTCCTGGTGCATGGACGAAACACTCCTTTAATTAGCAACCATATCTTAATATCCAGACATCATACCGCAATCCCAGTCACCGTGCATCATAACATTTACACATAATTATTTCCATGTCACACAGTGAGTGGGCACACATTGCATCACTATTACATAACAATGGTCCCCAACTCCGTTGCCCGAGATATTGATATGATTCCAAGCTCGGCTATCATGACCGAAAGACCAGATATTTTTACAGCTGGTTATGACATCACTGTTCATGACGGTGGTGACGCTGGCTATGATGTCACTGTTCATGACGGTGGTGACGCTGGTTATGATGTCATGGTTCATGACGGTGGTGACGTGCGGTGTGCCTCCACAGGTGGCGTCCATTAACGACAAGACGGACTACAAGACGGTGCTGGACGCCATGAAGGCAATCGGCTTCAACTTCACGTACGTGGAGACCATTTGGAAGACGATCGCCGCCATCTTGCACCTGGTGAGTATTTACTGGCACCCGGCCAACTTATCTGTCCTAATCTTCCTTTATTTTACCCTTATATGCTCTTATCTACCGTTATCTGCCCTTATCTGCTCTTACCTACCCTTGTCTTCCCTTATCTACCCTTACCTGCTCTTATCTAACCTTATCTATCTACCCGTGTCTGCCCTTATCTACCAATATATACATTTATCTTCACTTGCCTACCCTTATATGCTCTTATCTATCATTATCTGCTCTTATATACCATTATCTCCTCTTATCTACCCTTATATGCCCTTATCTACCATTATATACCCATATCTGCCCTTATCTACCTGTATCTGCCCTTATCTACCCTTATGTGTCCTTATCTGCCCTTGTCTACCCTTGTCTGCCCGTATCTACCCTTATTTGATCTTATCTTCCCTTATCTACCCTTATCTGCCTGATCTACCTGTATCTGCCCTTATCTACCTGTGTCTGCCCTTACCTCCTTTATGTGTCCTTATCTGCCCTTGTCTACCCGTATCTACCCTTATTTGATCTTATCTGCCCGTATCTACCCTTATCTGCTCTTATCTGCCCTCATCTATCTGTATCTGCCCTTATCTACCCTTATGTGTCCTTATCTGCCCTTGTCTACCCTTGTCTGCCCGTATCTACCCTTATTTGATCTTATCTGCTCTTATCTACCCTTAGCTGCCCGTATCTACCCTTTTTGGGGGGGGGGGGGGTTCAAGTATTTATTCATCAAATAATATCTTTTGTCAGCGCCAGATCACTGGTCTTCCGGCCATACAGTACAATTCCTTAATACATAAATGAAACTACTATCAGTCGTAATAGCGACTGTGTGCAAATCCTGTTTGTTACTAAAAGTATTATACATTTGATAAATGAAGTATCAGCTGTAGTAGTAACTGCGTATTAAAAGTATTATACATTTTATAAATGAAGTATCAGCTGTGTACAAGTCCAGTCCAATAAGTATCATGCATAAATGAAACTACTATCAGTTGTAATAGTGACTGCATGCAAATCCTGTTTGTTACTAGAAGTATTATACATTTTATAAATGAATTATCAGCTGTAGTAGTAACTGTGTACAGATTCAGTCCAACAAAGTATCATGCAAATTCAGTTAACAATATGTATTACAAGGGTATAGAAAGAAATATATCAAAATATATATACCTATTTTGAAATACATGCACAGTATATATGCAATCAGTGGATCCGATCACAATTATTATGTTGGCATCCAGCAAATACCTACACTGATTTGCCCATAAATGTAAGTCATCATCTACTGAAAGATATGGTATGATGGTGACAAGAACACTAGATGTCAATGTGAATGATGTTAATTTTGCAATACTGTCATTTAATTAGTAATTGTTAGTTCTCTGTATTGTATGATTTGATGAATGGAATGGGGGTCTGAGATTGTATTGGGGATAAAAAGGTATGAGGTACGTACTGGACGTTGTAGCATGGGTGGGCAGGGGCTTCGCTCACTGGGCCATGTAGTGAATTTGAGACCATTTGTATGTATGTGTGTACAGGGGTCAATGCAAGGGTGGCCTTTAGGATGCCTGCAACTGTGTAGGGGTCTGACAGGCCTGTTGTATTTTTATTAAGTTTTTGAATTCAAGGAGACTTGTGGACAGTCTTGTCCTCACTGGGACTTTATTCCATAATGTACCTCCTCTGTAAATCGGTGCTTTAGTCAGCTTGTTTGTTAGTGGCTTGGGCATTTTTAGGAGTGTAGCATCACTCTGTCTGGTGACTCTGTTTGTATGGTCAACATATTGCTTGTCATTCGATCTTTTATACATGAGAGTGAGGAGATGTGAGTCCCTCCTTTGGCTAAGGTAGCTGATTTGTGCTTTGGTATGCATTTCCTTTACAGACAGGTTTTTACCTCTGTAGACAGTTCTAAGTGCCCTGTTTTGAATCCTCTGTAATTTGGTTTCCTGCTGTTTCGTCAGTAGTCCATAGATCAAATCATTGTAGTCAATTATTGGAAGAATAGTGGCTTTATATAGCAAAAGAGCTGTGTTCTCATATAGTATCTAATTTTCCTAAAAGTTGTCATTTTTACAGCTATCATTTGATTGAGTTTTGACAGTTGTCGATTACCATTAAGCGTTGAATCGAGTGTGGTCCCTAAATATTTGTATGTGTCTACCTCATTCAGTGCTGTATCACCCAAATGTAGAGTGATAGGTTGTGCTCTTGATTTCTTTGCTTTGGTTGCAAAAATTACGTATTCAGATTTCTTTGCATTTATTGTCAATTAATTTTTCTTACACCAGATGTTAACCTTAGCTAGCACATCCTCAGCTATCTCCGCTGCAGATTCAATGTTTTGTCCATGGACTGTGAGGGCAATATCATCAGCGAAAAGTGTAAACATTGCCTCCTTCGTTACCAAGGGCAAGTCATTAATAAATATGAGGAAGAGTAGTGGCCCAAGTATAGAACCCTGGGGTACTCCAGTTGTAATTGATCTCTCTGTTGATTTAGTGTCATTTATATTTGTAACTTGTAGCCTATTTGATAGATAGTTGGCTATAAATGTACAAGATTTAGGACAGAGTCCTGCTCTTTCAATTTTCCAGAGTAAAATTTCATGGTCAATGGTGTCAAAAGCTTTCTTGAAATCAAGAAAGACGGTTATTGTCAGTTCTCCCCTATCCATGTTAATCAGCAGTTCATCCAACAGACTGGCTAAATGCTATTGTGGTTGATTTCTCTTTTCTGAAGCCATTTTGCTGTTTGGTAAGGTAGTTGGTGTCTTCTAGAAAGGTTTTTATTTGGTCGTGGATTATTTGTTCAATGACCTTGCCAGGAAGGGGTAGTATTGATATTGGTCGCAGTTCATTACATGATTTAGGATTCCTTATCTTTGGTATTGGTGTGACAGTAGCTATTTTCCATTTATCCGGGAATAAACCTGTTTCAATGACAAGGTTGTATAGATGTGTAAATTTGTCTATTAGGATGATAATGGCTGTCTTAACAAAGGCAGAATTTATGTTCATCATACCAGATGATTTATATGATGAAAGTTTATCAACCTTGGCAAGTACTTCTTCTCAAGTACTTCTTCTCTTGCCCTTATCTACCATTATCGACCCTTATCTACCCTTATCTGTCCTTATCTAACCTTATCTACCATTATCTACCCTTAGCTGCCCTTATCTACCCTTAGCTGCTCTGATCTGCCCTTATCTACCTGTATCTGCCCTTATCTACCCGTATCTACCCTTATCAGGCCTTATTTGCCCTTATCTGCCCTTATCTACTATTATCGATCCTTATCTACCCTTATCTACCATTATCTACGCTTATCTAACCTTATCTAAACTTATCTGCCCTTATCTACCCGTTCCTACGCTTATCAGCCCTTATATTCTCTTATCTACCATTATCTACCCTTATCTGCCCTATATGCCCTTATCTACCCTTATCTGTTCTTATCTGCCCTTATCTTCCCTTATCTACCCGTATCTGCCCTTATCTGCTCTTAGCTACCATTATCTGTCCCGTATCTGCCTCTATCTGCCCTTATCTACCATTATCTACTCGCATCTACCCTTATCTGCCCTTATCTACTCGCATCTGCCCTTATCTGCTCTTGTCTACCCTTATCTGCCCCTGTCTGACCTTATTTGCACGGCAGTCCTGTAGCGCCATGCTTTTGAACAGTTCCTGAAGCTGCCACCAGACGGCAGCTGAGTGCTCTGTGGTCATTGACTGTACGCGAACAGTTCCTACACCTGCCACCAGATGGCAGCCAACTGCTCTGTAGTCATGGACTGTACACAAACAGTTCTTACACCTGCCACCAGATGGCAGCTGACTGCTCTGTGGTCATGGATTGTACGCAAACAGTTCCTACACCCGCCACCAGATGGCAGCTGACTGCTCTGTGGTCATGGACTGTACGCAAACAGTTCCTACAACCGCCACCAGATGGCAGCTGAGTGCTCTTTGGCCATGAACTGTACACAAACAGTTCCTACACCTGCCACCAGACGGCAGCTGACTGCTCTGTGGTCATGGACTGTACACAAACAGTTCCTACACCGGCCACCAGATGGCAGCTGAGTGCTCTGTGGTCATGGACTGTACACAAACAGTTCCTATACCCGCCACCAGAAGGCAGCTGACTGCTCTGTGGTCATGGACTGTACACAAATAGTTCCTACACCCGCCACCAGATGGCAGCTGACTGCTCTGTGGTCATGGACTGTATGCAAACATTTCCTACACCTGCCACCAGATGGCAGCTGACTGCTCTGTGGTCATGGACTGTATGCAAACAGTTCCTACACCGGCCACCAGACGGCAGACTATATTCAGTGTATATTCAGCTTTCTGCAGATTTCACGAAGGTCACTTTAGTTGAAAGAATGCATTCTACCGCATTTTTATTTTGGATATGTTGCTGTGTTTCTTTTATTTATCATGGAAATGTAGCATTATGTTCTATTCTCCGAGATCCATGTTTACTATATATTTTCAGCCTATACATATAATAACAATGCATCACGTGACAGGTCTAATTGAATTAGACGTGAAGCTGCCCGAAGCGGCATCAGTTTGTCACGTGATGTAATTATATGCACCGTTAGTTCTCACTCTGCCCCTTGGCACTGTGTGGCGCTGCACAGACAAGTCTGCACCCCCACCCCAAATTCTGTATTTGCTGGTGTGGCCGCACTACCAACAGTTATTGAAGGCCCAGTCACATATACTTTAGTTAAACGTAGTGGAGGCTAATGTAGTTGAAAGTAGTTGAACGTAGTTGAACGCAGTTGAACGCAGTTGAACATACCGGCATCCATACTTCTCCAGTATGTTCACCTATGTTCACCTATGTTCAACTACGTTAGCCTCCACTAATTTCAACGACATCCACTAACGTGTATGTGACCGGGCCTTAAAGGTCATCGTTCATGTATCGGGTTAGTTGAGTGAAAGTTGCATAAGAAATGTTTCGTGCATTATAGTTTAAAAGTAAATGTGAATATTTAACTGTATTTATGTGTAATTTATCTACACTCACAAAAGTATCATTAGCCTCACATTTATTAGGAGAATGAATGGCGAAAATAAAGGTTTTTTTTGTCGACGACAAGTGTGGTCTGTCGTCAGCCATTTTTTAACACTGCTGATTTACGACACTTTAAACCTATTTTCATGAAATGCGCCCAAAATATATTGTTAAAATTATATTGTTCGATAAAAGCATCAAATTGTCAAACGTCCTACCGCTTATCTGGATTTGAACCTACATATCTAACTTAGGTACTGGAACGCGTATTAAGTATTTGTTGCTAAATATAAGGGCATTCTAAGTCAATTTAACAGAACCTGTTTCTGCTAGATTCTATGGGTCAGATTTTTTTTACAGGCACCTCAAAATTAATTTGGCATGTTTACACTTCAAATATCTCCAAAATCAGCCAATTATAAATCAAAGTTATTTCAACCTAGTGTACGGTAGATTTATAGCGATCAACCTAACATATTTATCTCAGAAAATGATAGAAACTCAAAACCATCGGACTATTCTACTTTAATTAAAGCTGCAAAATCCGATGAAAGCAAAGCATTTCCGAGATCGAAGCCGTAACTTGTAAATCGGATTATAATATCAAATATTGTTCAAGTATTTTGTCGCCGTAATGTCAAAATTGTGAGGTGGCCCCCACGTGTATTGTGGGGCGGGACGGGGCGGGGCGTCCCCCCCCCCCCCCGGCCCCACAGCGCGGTTCGGCCACACGCCACCAGGCGGCGCCATGCGTAATGTGAGCGCAGTGTGGGGCGTCCACATGGTTCCACACCACGGTTCGGCCACACTCCACCAGACGGCGCCATGCGTATGTGGGGTGGGGCAGGAGGAGACGGGGCGGGGTATCCCCCCCCCCCCCGCCCCACAGCGCGGTTCGGACACTCGCCACTAGGCGTCGCCACTGACGACCGTCGTGTCTTGCAGGGCAACATCCATTTCGTGGAGAAGGGCGTGGAGGAGGTGGGCGTGACTGACACTGCTGGAGTGGAGGCGGTGGCCGCTCTGCTCCAGGTGGATGCACACGACGTGCAGATGGCGCTCTGCTCCAGGGTCGTGGCGGCGCGAGGGGACGTCGTCATCAAGAGCCACAACACCACGCAGGCGATCAACGCCAAGGACGCCTTCGCCAAGGTCACGCGCCTGCTTCTACTTCCGGTCATGTTAGGGCAGCGCGTGCATGCGCGGCTTGTGGTTAATGAAAGCGGCGCAGTTCCGATGAAAGCATTACATTTTCAAAACTAGGATAATTATCTAGATTTGATTCTATATAAGTATTTAACTGAGATATTGATGCACTTATTAAGCATTTGTCGCCACATATTGGAAGGGAATACTGAGGCGATTTAGTCAAACCTGTTACTGTAGAAGGCTATGATGTCAAAGTTTTGGGATGCTTGACATAATTAATTTGGCATGTTTGCATTTTAAATATTTCAAAAGTTAGCCATTAGGTATATTATAAAGATGAGCCTAATATATTTATCTCAGAAAATGAGAGAAACTCAAAAATCATCGCACTATGCAACGTTAATGAAAGTTAGCCATTTATCAACAAAATTAAGTTATTTCAAACTAAAAGTAGATTGACTGCCACTACCAGTTACCACTTTACGCCCACTATTCCGTCCCACCACACTGACTGCCCCTATTAACACCCACTATTCCATCCCACCACACTGACTGCCCCTATTAACGCCCACTGTTCTGTCCCACCACACTGACTGCCCCTATTAACACCCACTGTTCCGTCCCACCACACTGACTGCCCCTATTAACACCCACTGTTCTGTCCCACCACATTGACTGCCCCTATTAATACCCACTGTTCCGTCCCACCACACTGACTGCCCCTATTAACACCCACTGTTCTGTCCCACCACATTGACTGCCCCTATTAATACCCACTGTTCCATCCCACCACACTGACTGCCCCTATTAATACCCACTGTTCTGTCCCACCACATTGACTGCCCCTATTAACACCCACTGTTCTGTCCCACCACATTGACTGCCCCTATTAATACCCACTGTTCCATCCCACCACACTGACTGCCCCTATTAACGCCCACTGTTCCGTCCCACCACATTGACTGAACTATTAATACCCACTGTTCCGCCCCACCACACTGACTGCCCCTATTAACACCCACTGTTCTGTCCCACCACACTGACTGCCCCTATTAATACCCACTGTTCCGCCCCACCACACTGACTGCCCCTATTAACGCCCACTGTTCTGTCCCACCACACTGACTGCCCCTATTAACACCCACTGTTCTGTCCCACCACACTGACTGCCCCTATTAACGCTCACTTCCGCTCGTCACACAGGCTATCTACGAGCGCCTGTTCACGTGGATTGTGACGAAGATCAACAAGGCGATCGAGGTAACGCGAGGCAGTATCAAGCACCAGAAGAACACCGTCATCGGCGTGCTAGACATATATGGCTTTGAGATCTTCGACAACAACAGGTAGCTGACTACATAAAAGATTCACCCCGTACTGCAATAGCCTGAGTAAGGGTGAAGAACAACCCTATATAAAAGCCGGCAAAATATATCTACATTCTGCATATAGGAAATGAGAAGATAAATTCTTAATTTAAGAAGCAAAATATATTCTTCACATATATCTTAATATTTATCCACTACTTTTGATTTGAAAAATATAATAAAACATGTAGTTTAATGGACTTTAAATGCGAAATCGATGGCATTCTATGGTCACCATTTTGTCTTTTTGCATTCTCTCCCATTTCACCAACTCTGTGCCGATATAAGTAGCCATTTCATACTGGAACGAGGGATTCCACTTCCTGTTCCATACTAAAGCTTGTTTCTCCCGTATCTAGACTACGTTGGCATTCACCCCTACTGTAAGTATGCGGTGAACCTTTTCTCTAGTAGCTGACCAGGTGCCCCAGCTCGCACTGTGTGTAGGGTGTCCGGTTGCCTGTTAGAAGCGGGTGGTTGTCGTTGTCATCGCTACGCAGTAAGATCAGACATTCTCCTGGAGACAGGTACCCGACTCTCCGTCGGTCTGTGTGCAACCACGCGACAGTGGCGCGCCAAGCGGCGAGTAGCCTGAACTAAACCTTGTCTAGCAGAATCACCTCGTCGAAGGCCGTCATGTAATATATATTATATATAAATTATTTAGATTATATTGATTACATATTGTATTGTATATTATATTTATTATATATTATGTGTATTATATACATTATATATATTTGATATGCTATATATATTTATATATTTGATATATTATATATGTGATATATATTATATATATATTATATATATTAGATATATTTTTATATATATTTATATATTATATATATTTATATATTATATATATTTTATGTATTATATATATTATTTATATTATTTATATTGTATACTTTATATCTTTATATATATTATATCTTCCCCCCACCGCCAGACCAGATCCGCTTAGCCTTTCCTTCAAGATTCATGTTCTTTTGGAGAAGGGTTGGCGGGAGGTATATAATGAGCGTATTCGATTAATCGACTCGGGTCACCCAAGCGCACATCCTACAGACTTGGGTTGAATAAACGAAGACGCTTCTTCATGCTCGGGGTGAAAAAAATGGTGGCTTAATCCAAAACTTGTTCTTTTTTTTTATTAATAACCGATTTAACTACAGCGAAATAGGATTTATATTATTTTTGGATTGCATAGTTTAGTTATATTTCCATTTCATTCATCTGAATTTCTTCTTTTTTAAACATAATAAAACACAAAGGACTTGTACTGCTACAGGACGGTACCAGCACAAATGTGATGTCATCGCTCCTAGCCAACCCCAGCAAAGACATGGGTTACTGGGGTCGGGACTTTTTGCACACGGCACGTGTATTTTTCTAATCTACTCACGGTGTTCGATTTGAAATTCTAGCAACTCTGTTGACCCGAGTCGCCCGGGTCGTGTTAATCGAATACGGCCAATATGTATTTCTGCTGACTACCACTCCAGACTGGCCGGGCAGGGCGCCGCCTCATTGGCTGCTGTCTGTTGACTCGTGACGCCCTCCGAAACCAGGCGCCCTCCCGACAGACCGCCCACACACCGGGCGAGGCGCCTGCGTGGTGGCCTAATCAATAGAGCGCAGGACTCCAGTGCGGGAGATCGGGATTTCGATTCTCGGTCGAGTCAAACCAATGACCTATAAATGATACTTGTCGCTTCATAGCCTGGCACTCGACATTAATAGGATAGGGCAAGATTTGGTTAGCTCAGTGTCAGGATAATGTGACTGAGTGGGATATCGGTTCATGGTCCTGGCGGCCTGATTTCCCAGTGGGGTAGCAGTATAAAAGTTGCCGTGAGTGTGCACTGTCACAAGTCGGTACCCGTCCTGATATGATCTTAGCTGTTGCCAGGATGTCAAACTCCAACAACCAATTGTTTCTGTTGCAGCTTCGAGCAGCTCTGTATCAACTACTGCAACGAGAAGCTGCAGCAGCTCTTCATTGAGCTGGTTCTCAAACAGGAGCAGGAGGAGTACCAGCGGGAAGGCATCACGTGGACACATGTAAGTAACAGTAGTAACACACCTGGTACCAGCGGGAGGGCATCACATGGACACATGTAAGTAACAGTAGTAACACACCTGGTACCAGTGGGAGGGCATCACGTGGACACATGTAAGTAACAGTAGTAACACACCTGGTACCAGAGGGAGGGCATCACGTGGACACATGTAAGTAACAGTAGTAACACACCTGGTACCAGCGGGAGGGTATCACTTGGACACATGTAAGTAACAGTAGTAACACACCTGGTACCAGCAGGAGGGCATCACGTGGACACATGTAAGTAACAGTAGTAACACACCTGGTACCAGCGGGAGGGCATCACGTGGACACATGTAAGTAACAGTAGTAACACACCTGGTACCAGCGGGAGGGCATCACTTGGACACATGTAAGTAACAGTAGTAACACACCTGGTACCAGCGGGAGGGCATCACGTGGACACATGTAAGTAACAGTAGTAACACACCTGGTACCAGCGGGAGGGCATCACGTGGACACATGTAAGTAACAGTAGTAACACACCTGGTACCAGCGGGAGGGCATCACGTGGGCACATGTAAGTAACAGTCGTAACACACCTGGTACCAGCGGGAGGGCATCACGTGGACACATGTAAGTAACAGTAGTAACACACCTGGTACCAGAGGGAGGGCATCACGTGGACACATGTAAGTAACAGTAGTAACACACCTGGTACCAGCGGGAGGGTATCACTTGGACACATGTAAGTAACAGTAGTAACACACCTGGCACCAGCAGGAGGGCATCACGTGGACACATGTAAGTAACAGTAGTAACACACCTGGTACCAGCGGGAGGGCATCACGTGGACACATGTAAGTAACAGTAGTAACACACCTGGTACCAGCGGGAGGGCATCACTTGGACACATGTAAGTAACAGTAGTAACACACCTGGTACCAGCAGGAGGGCATCACGTGGACACATGTAAGTAACAGTAGTAACACACCTGGTACCAGCGGGAGGGCATCACGTGGACACATGTAAGTAACAGTAGTAACACACCTGGTACCAGCGGGAGGGCATCACGTGGGCACATGTAAGTAACAGTCGTAACACACCTGGTACCAGCGGGAGGGCATCACATAGACACATGTAAGTAACAGTAGTAACACACCTGGTACCAGCGGGAGGGCATCACATGGACACATGTAAGTAACAGTAGTAACACACCTGGTACCAGTGGGAGGGCATCAAATGGACACATGTAAGTAACAGTAGTAACACACCTGGTACCAATGTAAGGGCATCACGTGGACACATGTAAGTAACAGTAGTAACACACCTGGTACCAGCGGGAAGGCATCACGTGGAGACATGTAAGTAACAGTCCATGGACACATGTAAGTAACAGTAGTAATACACCTGGTACCAGTGGGAGGGCAACATGTGGACACATGTAAGTAACAGTAGTAACACCTGGTACCAGTGGAAGGGCATCACGTGGACACATGTAAGTAACAGTAGTAACACACTGGTCCAGCGGGAGGGCATCACATGGACACATGTAAGTAACAGTAGTAACACACCTGGTACCAGCGGGAGGGCATCACATGGACACATGTAAGTAACAGTAGTAACACACCTGGTACCAGCGGGAGGGCATCACGTGGACACATGTAAGTAACAGTAGTAACACACCTGGTACCAGCGGGAGGGCATCACATGGACACATGTAAGTAACAGTAGTAATACACCTGGTACCAGCGGGAGGGCATCACATGGACACATGTAAGTAACAGTAGTAACACACCTGGTACCAGCGGGAGGGCATCACGTGGACACATGTAAGTAACAGTAGTAACACACCTGGTACCAGTGGACAGGCATCACGTGGGCACATGTAACTAACAGTAGTTACAGCTTGAGATCAGCAGTTGTATTTTTGTAAGTGGAAATAATAACACACCTTGTACCAGCAAGAAGGCACAATTAGACATGTCTGGACTAATTTGATATTTCAACAGACAAATCACTCATTTAGAGTTTGATGTTTTCAATGTTAGGCCAAATCAAATAAAGATTTGGTGATCGTCCTTTTGATCACCCAAATGAGGATCGGGCGAGCGGTTTTTCTTTTTACTTTTTCTTTTTCTGGCCTCTGACATAGATGTAATACATAACTATGTCGCACTGATTGTGTGCTTACGAAAGTTGAATTGCGGTTAGCCCGATGCATTTTTAAGTTGTTGTCCTTTTTAATTAAAAATTAAAATTCAGGGGCCGGTGATTTTTCAGGCACGGGCAGGGACAGTGACCAATTGTTTTTATTTGTGTGGCCTTATCTCTTGTTCAATTATTTCCCCCTTTTTAAGAATGTGTTGCTGCTTCTCCACTGCCCGGCTCATACGCGTACGCTGCTTTCAGGTGGATTACTTCAACAACAAGGTGATCGAGCAGCTGGTCGAGGCGCCCCACAAGGGCATCATGGCCATTCTTGACGAGGCCTGCTTCAACGTCGGCAAGGTCACTGACAAGGTAGGTCAAGGACACTGCAATATCGCCTGAGCAATCAAGATCACTGACCTGGTAGGTCAAGGAATCTGCAATACCCCATCAGCAATCAAGGTCACTGACCTCGTAGGTCAAGGACTGCAATACCCTGTCAGCAATCAAGGTCACTGGCCTGGTAGGTCAGGGACTCTTCAATACCCCATCAGCAATCAAGGTCACTGGCCTGGTAGGTCATGGACTGTGTAATACCCCATCAGCAATTAAGGTCACTGATCTAATAGGTTGTGCCTCTGCGATACCCTGTTAGGAATCAAGGTCACTGACCTGGTAGGTCAAGGACTCTGCAATATCCCGTCAGCAATCAAGGTTGCTGACCTGGTAGGTCAGAGATGTTCGCCTGACCCAGATCACTGGAGGCACACATATATGGTTTGGAGTGTGCAAGCTGCCGGCATGAGATGTAGGTCAAGACGCGGTCAGTTATCAGGTCAAATCTAATCACTGGTGCCGGCATATCGCAGCGCAACGTATTTGTAATGTTTATTGAAGGCGTAATTCTGATGGAGACTCTTCTGTACCTACAACACCAGTAATCAGCGTAGAACCTGATTGTGAGGTGCATTTGTACGTACAACAGCAGTAATTACCATAGAACCTGATTGTGAGGTGCATTTGTACGTACAACAGCAATAATTAGCGTAGAACCTGATTGTGAGGTGCATTTGGACCTACAACACCACTAACCAGCGTAGAACCTGATTGTGAGGTGCATTTGTATGTACAACAGCAGTAATTAGCATAGAACCTAATTGGGAGGTGCATTTGTATGTACAACACCAGTAACCAGTGTAGAACCTAATTGTGAGGTGCATTTGTAGGTACAACAGCAGTAATCAGCATAGAACCTGATTGTGAGGTGCATTTGTACATACAACACCAGTAATTAGCATAGAACCTGATTGTGAGGTGCATTTGTATGCACAAGACCAGTAATTAACGTAGAACCTGATTGTGAGGTGCATATTTACGCACTACACCAGTAATTAGTGTATAACCTGATTGGGAGGTGCATTTGTACGCACTACACCAGTAATTAGTGTAGAACCTGATTGTGCGGTGCATGTGTACGCACTACACCAGTAATTAGCATAGAACTTGATTGTGCGGTGCATTTGTACGCACTACACCAGTAATTAGCATAGAACCTGATTGTGCAGTGCATTTGTACGCACTACACCAGTAATTAGCGTAGAACCTGATTGTGAGGTGCATTTGTACATACAACACCAGTAATTAGTGTATAACCTGATTGGGAGGTGCATTTGTACGCACTACACCAGTAATTAGTGTAGAACCTGATTGTGAGGTGCATTTGTACGCACTACACCAGTACTTAGTGTAGAATCTGATTGTGAGGTGCATTTGTACATACAACACCAGTAATTAGCATAGAACCTGATTGTGAGGTGCATTTTTACGTACAACACCAGTAATTAGCGTAGAACCTGATTGTGAGGTGCATTTGTATGTACAACCCCAGTAATTAGCGTAGAACCTGATTGTGAGGTGCATTTTTACGTACAACACCATGTAAACGTGCCGGCTGGTGGTGTGGGTGGTGTAAATAGGTCAAGTGAAAGCACTACAGGTAATGAAGGAAAACAGGGTAAGAATGAAAAGTAAGAGAATCAGACTCTCTGGTTTATTGCTTATATAGGTTCTCAAGATTCAAGATGGCCGTTGTCACATGATCCTATTCATCAATCACAGTACAATGCAGTGGTCACATGACTCACTCCTCCAATCAGAGTACAATGCAGTGGTCAATGATCATAACAATACCATGTGGGGGGGGAGGGGGCATGTGAGGTGACTCTTCCAAAGACTGTTCTTAGTCAAACTCGGAAGTGACACTCCCTCTCAAAGACTATTCAATATACAAATTCTATACTCAATGAATAATAGTTTACCAAGTTCACACATCCCTCATATGCCTTTGGGTTTTTATAATTTAACATTTATCATTATATAGACAGTTTGTAATTTATTATAGTAACTTCACCTCGGTTCACATGTATTATATCGGACAATTTTACAACGTACTCCGCCCCTCCACTTCTTACCATCTGCCCAGCATATAGCAAGAAGTGCACAGTACTACGTTGTCACCTTTATATCCTCTTTAATATCTTCTATATCTTTTATCAACCTAAACAATAAATTGAGTCTGAAATAGTCGCACTAATAGACAAGGTACATCTGACTTCGAGAGTAAAAAGAAAAAAAATTCCGAAAATTTTCATTTTCCCTTTTTTTTTATGGTATTTAATAAAATAATTCTATATTTTATTTTTATAATTTAAATATTAACTATGTTTTAAGTCTTATTTTACCCCGCTGATAACATATATGATGTCTTAAGAAGCATATGATTCATTTGCCATCATTTTTAGCTTATTCCGAGCATTTTTTAGTTTTGTGACGGTTTAGAGGTCGTTCTGCAACGATTCTAAGGCACAGTCCAGTCACTTAGCATCGATCTTACTTTTCATTCTTACCCTGTTTTCCTTCATTACCTGTAGTGCTTTCACTTGACCTATTTACACCACCCACACCACCAGCCGGCACGTTTTCAAAATGTGCCAGCTGGTGGTGTACGCGCGACAGTCTTGAGTCGCCACACGTAAACGTAGCGCCGAAGGCACGATTGGCTAGTACATCTAAAAGGCAAAGGTTGTGTAACCAGCGTAGAACCTGATTGTGAGGTGCATTTAGACGTACAACCCCAGTAATTAGCGTAGAACCTGATTGGGAGGTGCATTTGTACCTACAACACCAGTAACCAGCGTATAACCTGAGGGTTAGATTATCATGGTGTTAGTGAACACCTTGGTGATACCACCGTCAGTGACTTAGCACCACACAGGGCCACTGCATATGTGAGTTCACTGAACCATGTCACCTTGGTGATACTGCCATCAGTTATTCAGCACCACACAGGGCCATTGTACATGTGAGTTCACTGAACCATGTCACCTTGGTGATACCACCATCAGTTATTCAGCACCACACAGGGCCACTGTACATGTGAGTTCACTGAACCATGTCACCTTGGTGATACCACCATCAGTTATTCAGCACCACACAGGGCCATTGTACATGTGAGTTCACTGAACCATGTCACCTTGGTGATACTGCCATCAGTTATTCAGCACCACACAGGGCCATTGTACATGTGAGTTCACTGAACCATGTCACCTTGGTGATACCACTATCAGTTATTCAGCACCACACAGGACCATTGTACATGTGAGTTCACTGAACCATGTCACCTTGGTGATACTGCCATCAGTTATTCAGCACCACACAGGGCCATTGTACATGTGAGTTCACTGAACCATGTCACCTTGGTGATACCACCATCAGTTATTCAGCACCACACAGGGCCACTGTATATGTGAGTTCACTGAACCATGTCACCTTGGTGATACCACTATCAGTTATTCAGCACCACACAGGGCCATTGTACATGTGAGTTCACTGAACCATGTCACCTTGGTGATACCGCCATCAGTTATTCAGCACCACACCGGGCCATTGTATGTGTGAGTTCACTGAACCATGTCACCTTGGTGATACCACCATCAGTTATTCAGCACCACACAGGGCCACTGTACATGTGAGTTCACTGAACCATGTCACCTTGGTGATACCGCCATCAGTTATTCAGCACCACACCGGGCCATTGTATGTGTGAGTTCACTGAACCATGTCACCTTGGTGATACCACCATCAGTTATTCAGCACCACACAGGGCCACTGTACATGTGAGTTCACTGAACCATGTCACCTTGGTGATACCACCATCAGTTATTCAGCACCACACAGGGCCATTGTACGTGTGAGTTCACTGAACCATGTCACCTTGGTGATACCACCATCAGTTATTCAGCACCACACAGGGCCACTCTACCTGTGAGGTCACTGAACCATGTCCATGTCACCTTGGTAATACTGAAGACAATGTATGACAAGACGTGCCACTTAGTGCTTTCGTATAGGAATTCCTGAAATAATAATGCAGTGCTGCCACCCAATGGCAAACAGGTTCCTTAGCCCAGCCTTCTGCTGTACCATTGAAGCAAGGGGACAGGCTCCCTAGCCCACTCTGACTGCTGTACCATCAAAGAAAATGTATGGCAATTATAATGCATTATCTCCTAATATTAATAATGAAAACAATAGTATTATTATTTATTGTGTATTGAAAAGAAATTTCCACAATCAGTGAACTAGTATGCAAGACAAGCAGGATATATACACTGTGTAAATATAGCATTTTATTTGCCATTTAATGCACACCTTGTTTGTCGTGGGATGGCGCCACTGCATCTGTATTTCACGGGAAAGTGCTGAGTGGGACGTCTTGTCGTAAATTGTCTTTGGTAATACCGCCGTCACTGACTCAATGCCATCCAGGGCGACTGAACATGCAAGTTCACTGAGCCGTGCCGCTGTCACCTTGGTAACATTCATGGAGCGCGATGTAGCTCAGATGGTACAGTGTCCAGCTGTGTATGTGTGGGTCATCCTATCGATCCTGCTTAGTGGACACATTTGCAGTTTGGGCTATTTTCCGTTCCAACCAGTGGTCTATAACTGGTTCATCAAAGGCTGTGGTATGTGCTGTCCTGTCTGTGGGAAAGCACATATAAAAAGAGCCCTTGCGGCTTATTGGAAAGAGGAGCCTATGTGGTGGCAGCGTGGTTTCCTCAAAAGAAATGTGTCAAAATGACCAAATGTTTTTTTATGTCCAATAGCCGATGATACAAATCAATGCGCTCTAGAGACGGCATTAAATCAAACAAACTTTCCTTTTTCCTTGGTAACGCTTGGTTTGTTTGTTGCACGCCAGGATGTGTCCACCTTGTATGCCACTAGGGGTCAGTGTGTCCGCCTTGAATGCCACCAGGGGGCAGTGTGTCCACCTTGTACGCCACCAGGAGGCAGTGTGTCCGCCTTGCACGCCACCACGGGGCAGTGTGTCCGCCGTGTACCAAATGGACGAGTCGGCCCGTGTTCACGCTGCTGCTTTCATGTTTTGCAGATGTTCCTGGAGGCGATGGCGGCGAAGCTGGCGGACCACAAGCACTTCAACTGCAGGAAGGTAACAAGACCTTCTCTGTCCCTTTACTGCGTTGGGCATTGGAGGCAGACGGGTGTGGAGTTGTGCTGTCTGTTCTCCCTGTCCTCTTCTCTGTCCTCTCTACTCTTTACTCTGCGATATGTCCTCTCTCCTCAAGTTCTCTGTCCTCTGGCCTCTTTCCTCTCCTGTGTTCTCTGTACATGCCTATCTATACTCTGTGATATTCCTTTTTTCTCTCCTATAGCCTGTTTTGTTATGTGTGATGTATGGTCAGTTCTCTGTCTCTTTGTCCTGTCCTCTGTCTCCCTACACTGTGACATGCACTCGGTCCTCTTCACTCTGTCCTATGTCCTCTGTCTTCTGCTCCCTGCCCTCTATCCTCTGCTCCCTGTCCTCTATCCTCTGCCCCCTGTCCCCTGCCATCTGTACTCTGTCCTTTGTCCTCTGCGCTCTGTCCTCTGTCCTCTCTCCTCTGTCCTCACCCTGTTGTCTGTCCTCTATCCTCTGTCTTCTGTCCTTTCCCTCTGTCCTCTTTCCTCTCTCCTATCTGATCTCTGCTCTCTCCTCACCCTCTCCTATGTCCTCCTCTCTCCTCTGCCCCCTGCCATCTGCCCCCTATCCTCTGCCCTCTGTCCTCTGTCCTCAGCAGGCCCAGGTTCATTATGTTCCGTTCTTGCAGCTCGAACCGTCCAACAAGTCGCTTGAGTTCAATGAGGACTTCCTCATCAAACACTACGCAGGTGACGTCAAGTACAAGGTCAACGGCTTCATCGAGAAGAACAAGGACACACTGTTCACGGACTTCAAGCGCCTTCTCTACAACAGGTCCGTCCTCCTGGCACTGTGCCAAGCACTTTTCTTCCTCCTACAATTTGTTGTTTGTGTTTTTTTCTTGAAGATTTATACGGCCTATCATGGATAAGTCTGAATAGACTTGTTTTCACCATTAGACAGTTGGTCGATAGAAAGCCAGAGACTACACTTTTACCGACCCAATGGATTTTTAACCTCCCAAACCACATAGACATAGTATGAGAGCAATTGGCCTTTGATGACGCTCTAAGTTATCCACGCCAGAGGAAATCCAAATTGACAGAGCTGATGGCATTCAAATATAATTGATATAATCCATAGAATTTTCAGAACAAAGCTCTTAGCTACATTTGATCCTCCATATCCAACTCAGCTGTTAGTATATTTAAACATTTACCATGGTGTGCTTGGAGAAAGAAGGAGATGGTGAGGGCCATGTGGGTACACACGTACACACACTGTACACACACTGTACACACACTGTACACACACTGTACACACACCACACTTCTGTCTCACACACTGACATTAAGGTGTCTGCTTGCAGTAAGAACGAGATGGTGAGGACCATGTGGGTAGACACACTGTACACACATTGTACACACTGTACACACACTGTACACACATTATACACACACTGTACACACACCACACTTCTGTCTCACACACTAACGTTAACATGTCTGCTTGCAGTAAGAATGAGATGGTGAGGGCCATGTGGGTACACACACTGTACACACACTGTACACACATTGTACACACACTGTACACACATTGTACACACACTGTACACACACTGTACACACACTGTACACACATTGTACACACATTGTACACACACTGTACACACACTGTACACACATTGTACACACACTGTACACACACCACACTTCCATGTCTCACACTGATGTTAATGTGTCTGCTTGCAGTAAGAACGAGATGGTGAGGGCCATGTGGATACACACACTGTGCACACACTGTACACACCACACTTCCATGTCTCACACTGACGTTAATGTGTCTGCTTGCAGTAAGAACGAGATGGTGAGGGCCATGTGGGTACACACACTGTACACACACTGTACACACACTGTACACTCACTGTACACACACTGTGCACACACCACACTTCCATGTCTCACACACTGATGTTAACGGGTCTGCTTGCAGTAAGAACGAGATGATGAGGGCCATGTGGGTACACACACTGTACACACACTGTACACGCACTGTACACACACCACACTTCCATGTCTCACACTGATGTTAATGTGTCTGCTTGCAGTAAGAACGAGATGGTGAGGGCCATGTGGGTACACACATTGTACACACATTGTACACACATTGTACACACACTGTACACACAACACACTTCCATGTCTCACACACTGACGTTAAAGTGTCTGCTTGCAGTAAGAACGATATGGTGAGGACCATGTGGGTACACACACTGTACACACACTGTACACACACTGTACACACACTGTACACACACTGTACACACACTGTACACACACTGTACACGCACTGTACACACACCACACTTCCATGTCTCACACTGATGTTAATGTGTCTGCTTGCAGTAAGAACGAGATGGTGAGGGCCATGTGGGTACACATATTGTACACACATTGTACATACACTGTACACACACTGTACACACAACACACTTCCATGTCTCACACACTGACGTTAAAGTGTCTGCTTGCAGTAAGAACGAGATGGTGAGGACCATGTGGGTACACACACTGTACACACACTGTACACACACTGTACACACACTGTACACACATTGTACACACACTGTACACACACTGTACACACACTGTACACACATTGTACACGCACCACACTTCCATGTCTCACACACTGACATTAACGTGTCTGCTTGCAGTAAGAACGAGATGGTGAAGGCCATGTGGCCTGACGGCGCTAAGCGCGTCACGTCCATCACAAAGCGACCCGTCACGGCCGGCACCAACTTCAAGAACTCCATCATCCAGCTCGTCGGCAAGCTCGCCGTCAAGGTGAGCAGGCGGGCGCAGGCGGCGGCAGGTTGTGACAGGCTGTGACAGGCTGCTGTAGGCTGAGGCAGGCTGTGACAGGCTGCGACGGGCGGGTGGCAGGCTGTGGCAGGCGGCGGCAAGTTGTTGCAGGCTGTTGTACGATTATGCAGGCTGTTGTAGACTGCAACAGGATGCGGCAGGCTGCTGCAGGCTGTTGTAGGCTGCGGCAGGCTGTTGCAGGCCGTTGTAGGTTGTGCCAGGCTACAGCAAGCTACAGCAAGCTGGAGGTTGCTTCTCAACTACTTCCTATTTTTTATTGACGTATTTCATGAAGTAATTTCTCAGAAAGTCACTTTTGTTGTGCTTCTAGCTTAGGATAATGTCACTTGAGGTTAAAGTATTTAATATAGCATGCCAATATAGCATGCCAATATAGCATGACAATATAGCATGTCAATGTAGTACAGACGCTGGGCGGGGAATTACAGTGCGGAGTTCGTCACACTGCATGATCTAGTTCTCTTACACAGTGTGCCGTCTCTCACTCTCCACCCTGTGCCGTCTGTCACTTTTCCCCCCTGTACCGTCACACCTGTGCCGTTGTTGCGGTTTCAGTTCTCAACCAGTTTCAGTTCTCAACATCGCTTCTGCGCATGCGTCAACATCGAACAGCATCGTCTGCGCATGTCACTATAGTGTCAGTATCACTAACCTTATAAATTTAATATAATCTTTTCGGTAAACATGTTTTCTATATGTGTACCAAGGGATTTGTTTCTAGGTGGTGTGGTTTTAGAGATATTTCACTTTTTCTGTATGAAGATTGCTTACGACCATTGACAATGCCTTGAGTTTGCTGGTACGTGCAGTGCAAAACATTGTTCAAAATTAATAGTAATCCAAAAGCCTAACCATATCAATTTACTATAATCTTTTTGGTAAACATGTTTTCTATATGTGTACCAAGCGATTTGTTTCTAGATGGTGTGGTTTGAGAGATATTTCACTTTTTCTGTATGAAGATTGCTCACGACCATTGACAATGCCTGGACGATGTTGTTCAATGTTGACGCATGCGCAGAAACGATGTTGAGAACTGAAACTGGTTGAGAACTGAAACCGCGACACCGTCTGTCACCCCCCCCCCCGACCGTACTGTCACACAGTTCTGAGAATGATGTCTCTCACTCTCCCCCCGAACCGTCACACCTTTGCCGTCGGTCACTCTCCCCTCCCCCGTAGTGTCACACAGTATGATGTGTCTCACTATCCCCCCGTACCGTCACACCTGTGCCGTCTGTCACTCTCCCCCCCCCCCCATTCTGTCACACAGTGCGTTGTCACACACTCTCCCCACTGTGTTGTTTCCCTGAGCTATCTGTCACTCTCCCCCCCCCCCCCCGTACTGTCACACAGTGTGCTGCCTCTCACTCTCCCCCGTAGTGTCACACAGTATGATGTGTCTCACTATCCCCCGTACCGTCACACCTGTGCCGTCTGTCACTCTCCGCCCCCCATTCTGTCACACAGTGCGTTGTCTCACACTCTCCCCACTGTGTTGTTTCCCTGAGCTATCTGTCACTCTCCCCCCCCCCCCCCCGTACTGTCACACAGTGTGCTGCCTCTCACTCTCCCACCGTACCGTCACACAGTATGATGTCTCACACTCTCCCCCCGTACCGTCACAACCTGTGCCATCTGTCACAGCTGTGCCATCTGTCACTCTCCCCCCGTACCGTCCACACAGTCTAATCCCTCACTCTCCCCGCAGCACCGTCACCCAGTTTGATCACTCACTCTCCCCCCGTAACTTCACCAAGTCTGATCACTTACTCTCCCCCCATACTGTCACCCAGTCTGATCCCTTACTCTCCCCACACACCGTCACACAGTCACACAGGCTGATACCTCACTCTCCCCCCATACCGTCCCCAGTCCCCTCACTCTCCCCCGTACCGTCACCCAATCTGATCACTCACTCTCTCCCCCCGTACCGTCACCCAGTCTGATCACTCACTCTCCCCCCCCCCCCGTATTGTCACCCAGTCTGATTCCTTACTCTCCCACCACACCGTCACACAGTCTGATACCTCACTCTCCCCCCATACCGTCCCCAGTCCACTCACTCTCCCCCCACACCGTCACACAGTCTGATTCCTCACTCTCCCCCCGCCATACCGTCACCCAGTCTCATCTCACTCTCCCCCCGCGCCTCCAGGAGCCGTACTACGTGCGCTGCATCAAGCCTAACGAGGAGAAGTCTCCATTGCTGATGAACGAAGAGAGAATGCGGCACCAGATCCTGTACCTGGGACTGCTCGAGAACATCCGGGTGCGCAGGGCCGGCTTCGCGTACCGGATGGACTACACGCGATTCCTGCGCAGGTAGGCTGCGCACCGGAACACACCCGAACACACCCACTCACTGCCCCACACTACACCCACTCACTGCCCCACACTGCACCCACTCACTGCCCCACACTGCACCCACTCACTGCCCCACACCGCACCCACTCACTGCCCCACACTGCACCCACTCACTAACCACACTGCACCCACTCACTGCCCCACACTGCATCCACTCACTGCCCCACACCGCACCCACTCACTGCCCCACACTGCACCCACTAACTGCCCCACACTGCACCCACTCACTGCCCCACGTCGCACCCACTCACTGCCCCACACTGCACCCACTCACTGCCCCACACTGCATCCACTCACTGCCCACGCTGCACCCACTCACTGCCCCACACTGCACCCACTCACTGCCCCACACTGCATCCACTCACTGCCCACACTGCACCCACTCACTGCCCCACACTGCATCCACTCACTGCCCACACTGCACCCACTCACTGCCCCACACTGCACCCACTCACTGCCCACGCTGCACCCACTCACTGCCCCACACTGCACCCACTCACTCCTCACACTGCACCCACTCACTGCTCACACTGCACCCACTCACTGCTCACCCTGCACCCATTCACATCCCACACTGCACCCACTCACTGCCCCACACTGCACCCACTCACTGCCCCACACTGCACCCACTCACTGCCCCACACTGCACCCAATCACTGCTCACACTGCACCAACTCACTGCTCACACTGTCACCACTCACTGCTCACACTGCACCCACTCACTGCTCATGCTGCACCCACTCACTGCCCCACACTACACCCACTCACTGCCCCACACTGCACCCACTCACTGCCCCACACTGCACCCACTCACTGCCCCACACTGCATCCACTCACTGCCCCACACTGCACCCACTCACTGCTCACGCTGCACCCACTCACTGCACCACACTGTCACCACTCACTGCTCACACTGCACACACTCACTGCTCATGCTGCACCTACTCACTGCTCACACTGCACCCACTCACTGCCCACACTTCACCCACTTACTACCCACGCTGCACCCACTCACTGCCAACACGGCATCCACTCACTGCCCACGCTGCACCCACTCACTGCCCCACACTGCACCCACTCACTGCCCCACACTGCACCCACTCACTGCCCACACTGCACCCACTCACTGCTCACGCTGCACCCACTCACTGCTCACACTGCACCCACTCACTGCCCCACACTGCACCCACTCACTACCCACACTGCACCCACTCACTGCCAACACTGCATCCACTCACTGCCCACACTGCACCCACTCACTGCTCACACTGCACCCACTCACTGCCCCACACTGTCACCACTCACTGCTCACACTGCACACACTCACTGCTCATGCTGCACCTACTCACTGCTCACACTGCACACACTCACTGCCAACACTGTACCCATTCACTTCCCACACTTTGGACATGTTCAAAAGAGAGGTACGTTTGAGGCAGATGTAGCCTCCATGATGATAACATACTCTAACATAATGTAGCGTCCTCTAGCATACTTTAGCATACTTCTTAATGTACTCTAGCATACTCTAGCATACCCTAGCATACTTTGACCTGCACAAAACCTTGGTAGTTCTGCTGTGGTCACATAGCTGTTAGTGGAAAAAGTTGAACATGGTTGACCGTAGTGGAGGGTAACATATTTGAACATAGTTGAACGTAGTTGAATGTAGTTGGACGTACGGGATCCGTACCATAAAATACCAGGATCCGTACCATAACGTATTTATCCGTACCATTAGGTGGATCATCAACCAAAACCTGCCATACCTTAATGAATTTGAACGTAGTGACAGAACGTTTCACCCACGTTTCACCCACGTTATTCTATCTACGTTCAACTATGCCCACTCCCGTGTATGTGACCGGGCCTTCAGAGTTCTGTAGTGAACCCAAGCAAATCGTTTTTATTGAATCATAATTTTTTTGTTTTAATCGTCGTGCACCTTTCTGAGGTACAGGTGTGTGCCCGTCTCCGTAGGTGCAATTGTGCACCTTTCTGTGAGGCACCACGTGACCCTGCACCACGTGACCCTGCACCACGTGACCCTGCCCCATGTGTGTGACCCTGCTCCACGTCTGTGACCCTGCCCCACATCTGTGACCCTGTCCCACGTCTGTGACCCTGCCCCACGTCTGTGACCCTGCCCCACGTGTGTGACCCTGCCCCATGTGTGTGACCCTGCCCAACGTGTGTGACCCTGCCCCATGTGTGTGACCCTGCCCCACGTGTGTGACCCTGCTCCACGTGTGTGATCCTGCCCCACATGTGTGTGACCCTGCCACACGTGTGTGACCCTGCCCCACGTGTCTGACCCTGCCCCATGAGTGTGACCCTGCCCCACGTGTGTGACGCTGCCCCACATGTGACCCTGCCCCACATGTGTGACCCTGCCCCATGTGTGTGACCCTGCCCCATGTGTGTGACCCTGCCCCACGTGTGTGACCCTTCCCCATGTGTGTGACCCTGCCCCATGTGTGTGACCCTGCCCCACGTGTGTGACCCTGCCCCATGTGTGTGACCCTGCCCCACGTGTGTGACCCTGCTCCAGATGTCTGATCCTGCCCCACATGTGTGACCCTGCCACATGTGTCTGACCCTGCCCCACGTGTCTGACCCTGCCCCATGTGTTTGACCCTGCCCCACCTGTCTGACACTGCCCCACGTGTCTGACCCTGCCCCATGTGTCTGACCCTGCCCCATGTCTGGACCCTGGGCCACGTGACCCTTCACCACGTAGCCCTACACCACGTGACCCTGAACCCTGTACCTACCCCCTATAACCCTGCACTACTTCACCCTGCACCACGTCACTCACCATGCCCCCTGTGACCCTGCACCACGTCACCCTGCACCACATCACCCTACACCACATCACCCTGCACCACGTCACGTCACCTTGCCCTCCCCCTGTGACCCTTCACTACGTGACCTCGCACCACGTGACCCTGTACCGTGTGACCCTGCAGGTACAAGATGATCTCTGAGTTCACGTGGCCCAACTTCCGGAAGGGAGACGACAAGGCAGGCACAAAAGTGATAGTAGACGCGCAGGGCTTCAGGGACGACGTGCAGTACGGCAAGACGAAGCTGTTCATCAAGTCACCGCGCACCGTCTTCCAGCTCGAGGACACGCGCACCAAGGTGCTGCCTGGCATCATCATCTTCCTCCAGAAGGTGGGCAGCTGGGCCGCTCCGCGCTGATTTGTTGATTGGTGATGAATTAGCGCCAGTTTCAATTATCTATACGTAATACCGAACGGTGGTTAAGTTTTAGGATCGTTCTGATCACTACTCCTCTGTTAATCGGCACTGCCAATGCGCATCATCGTACTCCACTGATTCTTCGTCATGTATGGGTTGTTAATAGCATGTTTTTTTGTGCCTAACGTACACATTTCATAGTCATTTTTATGGTTTTTATTAACTTTGGTCACTTTGACCAGAGTGGCATCCATTTTGAGTCACGCAACCACGAGTGTTGTTAATTCCGTCATTAGATAGCGCCATTGATATGGTTTACTGCATAATGGTACAGATGGATTCCACCAGATGGCGGCACTTTATTGAAACAAGACCATGCACGAGTCCGGAATATAGTAGAGAACTTAAATATATATACGGTCTCTGAATATGGTCAGAGACCGTGAATATATATATATATATATATATATATATATATATATATATACATATACATATAAAATGACAGTTCAACACAATATTGGTCCAGGGATTAATGCAAAGCCTAGCTGTGCATGGGTTAAAGTTAGTAATATATATTTAAATTAAAAGTTACATGTAATTCTAAAATGCTCAAATATGTGTCTTCTGGTTCTGTAAATGTATCAAATAGCAAATAGGCATAAAACACTGCACAGGTTATGAACAGAGAGAATTCTCACGTTGTTCAACAGAAGGAACTGCTTCTTTTTGTTCCAATGTGTCGGGGGTTGGGGTCCGAATCCATCAGCCATCTCCCTTGACGGACTGATCACGTGGCCTTGCGTCACAGTTCTTTTGGTGATAAATGTTTGTAATAGGACACCGGTCGAGTCAAACTGATGACTTTAAAATTGATACTTGTCGCTTCCTAGCCTGGCGCATGGCATTAATAGGATAGGGCAAGGACTGGTTAGCTCAGTGTCAGGATAATGTGACTGAGTGGGATATCAGGTCATAGTGCTGGCAGCCTGATTTCCCAGTGGGCAGCACGGTAATTATAAAGTCACCATGAGTGCGCACTGTCACAAATCGGTACCCGTCATGATATGACCTTAGATGTTGCTAGGGCGTAAAATAACAACAAAGCAAATCCTAACACTTAGTAATAGGACGGTGTATGATAGCGGAGGGTGTTAGAAATATTGTATTGTGTGCTTTTGCTTTAGTTGGTTTATATTTAATTGTTTATTTACATATTCTCTACTAATGCTGCAGTGGCACAGGTCATATAATGGAAGGCTAGTTGGTGTAGGTGTCACGTTTGCCGAATCGGTAGAGCGCCGGCTCCCCATGCGGAAGGTTGGAAGTTCGAAACCCGACCGAGTCAAACCAGTGACTTACAATAAAACTGATACTTATCACTACCTAGCCTGGCGCTCGGCATTACTAGGATAGGGCAAGGACTGGTTAGTTCACTATCAGAATAATGTGACTGAGTGGGAAAGTATTTCATAATAGTCTCAGTGGACTGATCTCCCAGTGGGGCAACACTATAAAGTCGCCATGCAGTAGTGTGCACTGTCACAAGTCGACACCCATCCTGATATGACCTTAGATGTTACCAGGACGTAAAACCCCCCAACACACCTGTGTGCTCTTGTAGATGTGGCGGGGGGCCATCGCGCGCAGGCGGTACCGGAAGATGCGCGCGCTATTGCGCATCATGGCGGCCTTCAGACGCTACAAGCTCAAGTCGTACATGCGCAACGCCGCCGCGCTCTTCAAGTGAGTCCAGCTTCCGGTTCCGGTTAGGGTGGGTTCAAACTACGGTCACTCATGTGTGTCGTCACTCGTCTATAGGTCTGCCTGCTGAGTGTGTCTCCCCGTTATCACCGCCTATGTCTCCCCATTATCACCGCATGTGTCTCCCCATTATCACCGCCTGTGTCTCCCCATTATCACCGCATGTGTCTCCCCGTTATCACCGCCTGTGTCTCCCCGTATTCATCGTCTGTGTCTCCCCATTATCACTGCGTCTGTCTCCCCATTATCACTGTATGTGTGTCCCTATTATCACTCCGTCTGTCTCTCCAATTATCACTCTGTGTGTCTCCCCATTAATACTGCGTCTGTCTCCCCATTATCACTGCATCTGTCTCCCCATTATCATCGCCTGTGTCTCATTATCACTGCGTCTGTCTCCCCGTTATCACTGCGTCTGTCTCCCCGTTATCACTGCATCTCTCCCCGTTATCACTGCATCTCTCCCCATTATCACTGCGTCTGTGTCCCCATTATCACTGTGTGTGGTTCCCTATTATCACTGTGTGCCACTCCATTATCACTGTGTGTGGCTTCCTATTATCACTGTCTGTGCATCACCCACTATCACTGTGTGTGCGTCACCCACTATCACTGTGTGCCACCATTATCACTGTGTGTCTCCCCATTATCCCTGCATGTGTGCGCCACCCATTATCGCTCATGCATCCCGCTTGTAACAGACGCATGTGTGCGTTCCCGTCATCACTGTTGTACCTCGATTACTCGTGTGTGACTCCAACAAATAATGTGTTATGTGCCCCACACCCTGCACCACCACACCTTGCACCATCACACCCTGCACGATCACACCCTGCACCAGCACACCCTGCACCATCACACCCTGCACCATCACACTCTGCACCACCACACCCTGCACCATCACGCCCTGCACCACCACACCCTGCACCACCACACCCTGCACCATCACACCCTGCACCACCACACCCTGCACAACCACACCCTGCACCACCACACACTGCACCACCACACCCTTCACCACCACACCTTGCACCATCACACCCTGTACCATCACACCCTGCACCATCACACCCTGCACCACCACACCCTGCACCACCACAACTGCACCATCACCCTCTGCACCACCACACCCTGCACCATCACACCCTGCACAACCACACCCTGCACCATCACACCCTGCACCATCACACCCTGCACCATCACACTCTGCACCATCACACCCTGCACCACCACACCCTGCACCACCACACCCGGCACCACCACACCCTGCACCATCATACCCTGCACCATCACACCCTGCGCCACCACACCCTGCGCCACCACACCCTACATCACCACACCCTGCACCACCACACCCTGCACCATCACACCCTGCACCATCACACCCGGCACCACCACACCCTGCACCACCACACCCTGCACCACCACACTCTGCACCACCACACCCTACACCACGACACTGTGCAGCACCACACCCTGCACCACCACACCCGGCAACACCACATCCTGCACCATCACACCATGCACCATCACACCCGGCACCACCACACCCTGCACCATCACACCCGGCACCACCACACCCTGCACCACCACACCCTGCACCAGCACACTCTGCACCACCACACCCTACACCACCACACTGTGCAGCACCACACCCTACACCACCCACCCTGCACCACCACACCCTACACCACCACACCTTACACCACCACATCCTGCAACACCATACCCTACACCACCACACCCTACACCATCACACCCTGCACCGCCACACCCTACACCACCACACCCTGCACCACCACACCCTGCACCGCCACTCCCTGCACCGCCACACCCTACACCACCACATCCTGCACCACCACACCCTACACCACCACACCCTACACCACCACACCCTGCACCACCACACCCTACACCACCACACCCTACACCACCACACCTTACACCACCACACCTTACACCACCACATCCTGCACCACCATACCCTACACCACCACACCCTAAACCACCACACCCTGCACCACCACTGCCTGCACCACCACACCCTACACCACCACACCCTACACCACCACACCCTACACCACCACACCCTACACCACCAAACCCTACACCACCACCACACCCTACACCACCACACCCTACACCACCACACCCTGCACCACCACACCCTACACCACCACACCCTACACCACCACACCCTACACCACCACACGCTAAACCACCACACCCTACACCACCATACCCCTAAACCACCACACCCCCACACCACCATACCCTACACCACCACACCCCTACACCCACCACACACCCTACACCACCACTCCCTCCACCACCACACCTTACACCACCACATCCTGCACCACCATACCCTACACCACCATACCCTACACCACCACACCCTACACCACCACACCCTACACCACCACACCCTACACCACCACACGCTAAACCACCACACCCTACACCACCATACCCTAAACCACCACACCCTACACCACCATACCCTACACCACCACACCCTACACCACCACACCCTACACCACCACTCCCTCCACCACCACACGTCTAATCCACTATTATACTTGATATAGCACACAACTTCCTTCCTGTACGCACACCACGTATGCATAGCATGCTCCGATTGAAAGTACTACTACTAATAAAATCTCTATTTCTACATGATCGTTGTACATACAAGTTTATATATATATCAGTAATGTTTCACATGATAAAGGAGAAAGCAGAAGTACACTACATTACTATAATAGTTGGACTACCTTATATCAATCTTCAACATAAGTCAAAATACGTTATAATGTTCCGATAATTAAAATGTTAAAGCTGCATAGTCCGAATGCTGCATCCCATTTTCAAAACACTTGCCTAGATTTCTTCCTCCATATCCCACTTAGATGCTGGTGTACTCATTAAACAGTTAGTGTTGTACAGTAGAAGCACTAAGTCAATGTCATAGAACCTGTCACTGCTGAAGACTATGGAGTCCAGCATTACGCTGTTTTCACTTCCAATGTCAGACTTGTATAATACAAGTTGCTTCAAATTAAAGCTGCATAGTCCGATTATATATCAAATTTTCAAAACCAAACCAATTATCTAGATTTGATTTTACATATCTAACTTAGATACCTATGCACTTATTAAGCATTTGAAGAGTTCAGGCGCAAAACCACGTAAACGCCAATTGAAAAATGTAATTTAAATAAAAGATTTGTACCTGAAACTAATCTTAATTCTCACTAATTCCACTTTTCATATGATCAGATGGTTATGGTGCAATGCATACACAAGTAGGAATTTAACACCAAAAAAACTTTTTGAAGGTTTGATTCCAATGTTTATCTCCATTTTTGGATCGGCATTTACGTGGTTTTGCGCCTGAACTCTTCATTTGTTTCTGCGTAGAAGGCAATACTGAGTCAATTTAACAGAACGTGTTACTGCAGAAGTCTATGGTGTCAGAGTTTAGGCAAGCTTGCCAAAACTAATTTTCCGTGTTTGCACTCAAAATATCTATAAAGAATTACTATTTAAAATAAAAGTAACTTTGAACTAATGTAAAGTAGATACTAGCGATCGATCTAATATATTTATCTCAGAAAAAAATACAGAAATTCAAAACCATCGCACTGTGCAACTATAAGGCATGGTGAATTATAATGATCAAACGAATGTATATATTTTTTAAGTATGGCATAAATGAGAAATGCAGCTAAGTAAGTAAGCATCCTGCGAGCTGTGTGCGCGTGTAGCGGCTGTGTGATCACGTGCTTCTCCCCGATAGGAATGCGGCCAGGATGCGGGATTACGGCAAGAGCATCCGGTGGCCGAAGCCGACCAAGGTGCTGGAGAACGTGGTGCACACGTGCAAGCGGGTGCACGCCAGGTAGGAACCGCGGCCTGCACTCACTCCCTGTGTAACTAAGTGTGCACTGTGTAACTAGGTGTGCACTATGCCTCACTATATAAATATGTGTGCACTGTGTAGCTAGGTCTGCACTGACTCACTATAAGTGTGTGCAATGTGACTCACTACATAACTATGTGTGTACTGTGTAACTAGGTATGAACTATATAATTATGTGTGCACTATGTAACTATTTGTGCACTATATAACTATTGTTTGTTTGTTTGTTTGTTGTTGTTTTACGTCCTAGCAACATCTAAGGTCATATCAGGACGGGTACCGACTTGTGACAGTGCGCACTCATGGCGACTTTATAGTGCTGTCCCACTGGGAAACCAGGCCGCCGGCACCATGACCTGGTATCCCACTCAGTCACATTATCCTGACACTGAGCACACCAGTCCTTGCCCTATCCTAATAATGCCGAGCGCCTGGCTAGGAAGCAACAAGTATCAATTTTAAAGTCATTGGTTTGACTCGACCGGGACTCGAACCCACGACCCCACGATCTACCAGCATGGGAGACGGACGCTCTAACTCATTCGGCCATCCCGTCTGGTATTATATGTGCACTATATAACTATGTGTGCACTACTTAACTATGTGCCATATATAAATATTTGTAAACTACATAACTAGGTGTGCACTATATAATTATGTGTGCACTATGTAACTATCTGTGCACTATATAACTATGTGTGCACTATATAACTATATGTGCACTACATAAATGTGCACTACATAACTATATATGCACTACATAACTGTGTGCACTACATAACTATATGTGCACTACATAATTATGTGCACTATATAACTATGTGTGCACCATATAACTATGTGTACACTATATAGCTATGTGTGCACTATATAAATGTGCACTATATAACTATATGTGTACTACATAATTATATGTACACTATATAACTATATGTGCACTACATAACTATGTGTGCACTGCATAACCAGGTGTGCACTACATAACTATGTATGCATTATATAGCTATATGTGCACTACATAACTATGTGTGCACTACATAACTATGTACAAACTATATAACTATATGTGCACTACATAACTATGTGTGCACTATATAAGTATATCTGCACTACATAACTATGTACACACTATATGAATGTACACTACATAGCTATATTACACTACATAACTATGTGTGCACTGCATAACTTTGTGTGCACTACATATCTATGTGTGCACTACATATCGATGTGTGTACTATATATATAACTCTCTGTGCACTAACTATGTGTGCTTTATGCAATTAGTGCATGTGTACTATATAACTATATGTGTACAATGTGTGTGCACAGGGTGTGCGCTAGGTATGCACTGGGTGCACACTGCATGTGCACACTATATGTGTGCTGAGTGCGCAATATGTGTGCACTGTGTGTCCACTACATGTGCACTAGATGTGCACTATATGACTCTCCTCCTGATGCAGGTGGCGCGCCTACATGCTCATCAAGAGGATCCCCCCCGCGGAGCAGGCCGGCTTCCACGTCAAGGTCTATGCAGCCGAGGCGCTCAAGGGCAAGCGGCGGGAGTGGGGGGCGGGGCGGCGCTGGTCCGGAAACTACCTCACCCTGGTAGGTGGCACTCAGACAGGGCAAAGTGGGCAACTACCTCACCCTGATAGGTGGCACTCAGACAGGCAAAGTGGGCAACTACCTACTGGTATGTCGCATTCAGACAGGGCAAAGTGGGAGGCTACCTACTGGTAGGTGGCATTCAGATGGGGCAAAGTGGGCAACTACCTACTGGTAGGTGGCACTCAGACAGGGCAAAGTGGGCAATTACCTACTGGTATGTGGCACTCAGACAGGGCAAAGTGGGCAACTACCTACTGGTAGGTGGCACTCAGACAGGGCAAAGTGGGCAATTACCTACTGGTACATAGCACTCAGACAGGGCAAAGTGGGCAACTACCTACTGGTAGGTGGCACTCAGACAGGGCAAAGTGGGCAACTACCTACTGGTAGGTGGCACTCAGACAGGGCAAAGTGGGCAATTACCTACTGGTACATGGCACTCAGACAGGGCAAAGTGGGCAACTACCTACTGGTAGGTGGCATTCAGAGACGGCAAAGTGGGCAACTACCTACTGGTAGGTGGCACTCAGACAGGCAAAGTGGGCAACTACCTACTGGTATGTGGCACTCAGACAGGGCAAAGGGGGCAACTACCTACTGGTAGGTGGCATTCAGAGATGGCAAAGTGGGAAACTACCTACTGGTAGTTGGCACTCAGACAGGGCAAAGTGGGCAACTACCTACTGGTAGGTGGCATTCAGACAGGGCAAAGTGGGCAACTACCTACTGGTAGGTGCACTCAGACAGGGCAACGTGGGCAACTACCTACTGGTAGTTGGCACTCAGACAGGGCAAAGTGGGCAATTACCTACTGGTATGTGGCACTCAGACAGGGCAAAGTGGGCAACTACCTACTGGTAGGTGGCACTCAGACATGGCAAAGTGGGCAATTACCTACTGGTACATAGCACTCAGACAGGGCAAAGTGGGCAACTACCTACTGGTAGGTGGCACTCAGACAGGGCAAAGTGGGCAACTACCTACTGGTAGGTGGCACTCAGACAGGGCAAAGTGGGCAATTACCTACTGGTACATGGCACTCAGACAGGGCAAAGTGGGCAACTACCTACTGGTAGGTGGCATTCAGAGACGGCAAAGTGGGCATCTACCTACTGGTAGGTGGCACTCAGACAGGCAAAGTGGGCAACTACCTACTGGTATGTGGCACTCAGACAGGGCAAAGGGGGCAACTACCTACTGGTAGGTGGCATTCAGAGATGGCAAAGTGGGAAACTACCTACTGGTAGTTGGCACTCAGACAGGGCAAAGTGGGCAACTACCTACTGGTAGGTGGCATTCAGACAGGGCAAAGTGGGCAACTACCTACTGGTAGGTGCACTCAGACAGGGCAACGTGGGCAACTACCTACTGGTAGTTGGCACTCAGACAGGGCAAAGTGGGCAACTACCTACTGGTAGGTGGCATTCAGACAGGGCAAAGTGGGCAACTACCTACTGGTAGGTGCACTCAGACAGGGCAAAGTGGGCAACTACCTACTGGTATGTGGCACTCAGACAGGCAAAGTGGGCAACTACCTACTGGTACGTGGCATTCAGAGACGGCAAAGTGGGCAACTACCTACTGGTAGTTGGCACTCAGACAGGGCAAAGTGGGCAACTACCTACTGGTAGGTGGCATTTGGAGACGGCAAAGTGGGCAACTACCTACAGGTAGGTGGCACTCAGACAGGGCAAAGTGGGCAACTACCTACAGGTAGGTGGCACTCAGACAGGGCAAAGTGGGCAACTACCTACTGGTACGTGGCACTCAGACAGGCAAAGTGGGCAACTACCTACTGGTAGGTGGCATTCAGAGACAGCAAAGTGGGCAACTACCTACTGGTAGGTGGCACTCAGACAGGCAAAGTGGGCAACCACCTACTGGTAGGTGCCATTCAGATGGGGCAAAGTGGGCAACTACCTACTGGTAGGTGGCACTCAGACAGGGCAAAGTGGGCAACTACCTACTGGTAGGTGGCACTCAGACAGGGCAAAGTGGGCAATTACCTACTGGTAGGTGGCACTCAGACAGGCAAAGTGGCCAACTACCTACTGGTAGATGGCAATCAGACAGGGCAAAGTGGGCAACTACCTATTGGTAGGTGGTACTCAGACAGGGCAAAGTGGCCAACTACCTACTGGTAGGTGGCATTCAGATGGGGCAAAGTGGGGAGCTACCTACTGGTAGGTGGCACTCAGACAGGCAAAGTGGGCAGCTACCTACTGGTAGGTGGCATTCAGATGGGACAAAATGGGCAGCTACCTACTGGTAGGTGGCACTCAGACAGGGCAAAGTGGGCAACTACCTCCTGGTAGGTGGCATTCTATTTCATCATGATATATACTTAAGTACTTTTTACATAACGTAAACCAGTACGTCTCTGTTCCAGCCGACTGAACACAACAAGACGACGGACGCTTCAGATTCCATCAACTCCTTGCGCGCAGTCGACAACTTCGACAAGGTCATCTTTGCCACATTTTGCAAGAAGGTAAAATTTTACGAGATGTGTTTTGAGTAATGTTCAGGTGGAACCTGGTGATTGTTCATGAATGCGGATCCGTGTGTGAGTGTGCCGTGCCAACAGTCTGATGAGTTTAACACACGGTTCACCTAAACACCCCACCTGGCGCGGTGGGCGAATCGTTAGAGTGTGGGCCTCGCATGCGAGATATCAGGATTTTGTTCCCGGTCGAGTCAAATCAATGACTTATAGAATTGATACTTGTTATTTCCTAGCCTGACGCTCGGCATTAATAGGATAGGGCAAGGACTGGTTGGCTCAGAGTCAGGATAATCTGACTGAGTGGGATATCGGGTCATGGTACTGGCAGCCTGATTTCCCAGTGGGGTGGCACTATAAAGTTGCCATGAGTGCAAACTGTCATAAGTGAATACCCGTTCTTATATGACCTTAGATGGTGCCAGGACGTAAACCTCCAACCACCAACCAACCTAAAGACCCGTGTCCCCATTGATTGCCAATGCGGGCGTTCCAGGTTCCGCTGGTCCCTCACGAAGGACTGTCGCTGTGACCCCAGCACGCCGGGTCACAGCTTCAGCTTACATGACGGAAGTGGTGAATATACAAAAAGTAGTATTTTATGTAATGTGTGATATTTCCTACGATACACTGCAATCTACATTTAATTAGAACAAAAAGAAATGTATGGCAAGAACCCGACCAAGTTAGGCCATCAGGGCACATGTAGCTAGCTGTATGTTGGTCGGTTGGTTGTCGGAGTTTTACGTCCTGGCAACATCTAGGGTCATATCAGGATGGGTACCGACTTGTGACAGTGCGCACTCATGCCGACTTTATAGTGCTGCCTCACTGGGAGACCATTCCGCCAGCACCATCACCTGATATCCCACTCAGTCACATTATCCTGACACCGAGCCAACTAGTCCTTGCCCTAACAATAATGCTGAGCACCTCGCTAGGAAACGACAAGCATAATTTTTTAAGTCATTGCTTTGACTCGACTAGGGTTCGAACGCGTGGGTTCGAAACTCACAATCTGCCAAAACGGGAGACGAACCCTCAACTCATTGGGCCACCCCATCTGGTGGTAGTTGTAGGTGCAAAGTGAGCTTAAGTCAAAGACCGTATAACACTAAGACGGTTCACTCAGCCTGTACTGTGCAATCAAGAGAACAGGCAGCGCACCAGGTGGTGGGTTTGATCATTTTGATAGAGTTATAATGGGTTGTGCGAATGGTGTGTGTGCTTGAACGTGTGTGTGTGCGTGTCAGTGTGCTGGAAGGGGAGTGAGGGAAGGGGAGGGCAGGGGAGGGAGGGGGAAGGGCGGTGAGGCCGGGAGGAGGGAGGGAGCAGAGGCCGGGAGGGGGGAGGGAGAGAGAGCGCGTGGGGGAGGGGGAGGGAAAGGGAGAGAGCGGGGGAGGGTGGGACAGAGGGAGGTGGGGACCAGGCAGTAGGCGCAACATCGGCCAAATCCAAATGACAGGCAATCTCTCTTTTTTTAAATTTTAAACTCACCCTCTCGCCTTGTAGGCCTATGTGTTTACATGTGAAACACCAGCCAGCAGCTGGGCTGATCAAACCCCCCACAAGATGGCACTGCGAAATTGACATTACCATCGGAGAGATAGGGAGTGAGCCGTCTTAGTATTATAGGGTCTTAGCTTAAGTGTCGGGTTTATGGTGAAGGATAGGGCTGGGAGCGGCACCAACTTTGACTTCCGGTGTGTAAGCTGAAGCTTCGACCCCGCATATGTTTCTTTTTCGCTTATCTTGTTCTTTACCTATCATTCATGTACCTATGTTTTGCTTAGTTTCCTGTAATTGTCTATCTGTATATTGTTCTAGATTTGTTTACTCTGTGAAGGCAATTGTGATTAGGGCTGGAAGACCAGTGCATTAGCACTGACAACATGTTATTCAGAGGAAAATAAACACTTGAACAAAAAAAAAAGAAGATACTTGACAGGTCGCAGCTACAGACCTTCTTGACGGAGCAGTGAAACTAGGAATACCCGTACTAAGACCCTGGCCCTTCCCATCCCTTATTTGGGGCAGCTGATCTACTTCAGGAGGTCACGTGGTGCCGCCTACAGTGTCCACGTTTAGTGTCTCCACTCTGCCTGCCTATAAGGACATCTTTAGGGTGGCGCCACCTGCTTTTGGAGTATGAGGTAACCGTTGACCAGACGGGATGGCCGAATAAGTTGATTCGAACTCACGGGTTCGAACCCTGGCCGAGTCTAACCAATGACTTAAAAAGTAATACTTGTCGCTACCTAGCCTAGCACTCGACATTACTAGAATAGGGCAAGGAGCAGTGGAATGAGAAAGACTAATTGTCCGCGGTTGAAATTTCCCCCGCTTAAACAACTAATGTACCAACGAAAAAGCAAACAACAAAAAAGACTTGATAAACATTGAATGGATGGTGGCTGATCTGTCAATCAATGGCTTTACTGGTTTGGGCTGTTTGCATTGAGATTGTGCAGAATCATGATTTATATCCATTAGACAACCTGCTATTTTCAAGCACGTACCTGTTTGTATATAATGGACTATTCTCTGAAACTGGTCACTAAAGTGTCATTTGGAAACCAAAAGTGAAAACCTTCCAAAGAATAGCAAAAAGAACATTCCAAATAATAGTAGAATCTATGTTCCCATGAAGGTTTGCATGTTGTGCATATATTAGTTGAAAAAAAAAGAAATTCACCTTTTGACTTAGATCGTACACAAATTGAGCGATACGCTAATATCACTCGTGTAACATGGAAATCACAGATACATCCAGAACATCATTTTAACATACATAGCAAAGTCAAGCAAGATTTTATTGATTACAGTTATGCAAACAAGATCATGTCTAACAAGAAAAAAGTTGAAGAAAAGTTGAAAAAATGTTTGGGTACATGCATGATGCCGATGCGTAAATTTGGACATTTTCACTTTAGCACAACATAATACAAATTTTAAGTATACTTTTGATATCGTTTGTGGGATAGATTAAATAAATACATGTAGTTTTGCTAACATACCTAATACACACAGGAAAAAATAATTATTTGATTTTCTATCAAAAAAAGAAAGGATTAATTATCAGCATCGTAATGTGGAAACCAAATATATGGTGCCCAGTTTTAGAGAATAACCCATTATATCCAACATGACGGGTTGTTTGTAACTTTACAGTTACAGGCTGAAAATCTGCAGCATTGAAGCGGCACCGATAAATTGCTCCGATTTTGGCTGAAGTGTAAACTTCTAAGGGTAGTCAAGAGTACAAAGTACTTGAGTCCGATTGCCGAAAGGCCGTTGAATGAGCACCGATAAATCCTGAATGTTCTTAAAGCTTATTTAACGACAATAAGGGTAATTAATCTTGCATTTCATTAATGAAGCTCACGTTTCTCACCAGACAAACCAGTTCGTGCGGACAGCCGACCGGGCCTTCTGTTTCACAGACAAAGTCATCTACAAAATGGACCCCAAGAAGAAGTTCAAGAACATGAAGCCAGGCATTCCCATAACCGAGGTGGGTCTCCCACTCTGACAGCCTCTTGTTCCTCCTCACCGGGCGCGGTGGCCGAATCGGTAGAGCGTGGGCCTCGCGTGCGGGAGATCGGGAGTTTGGTTCCTGGGGTTACAGTTTCCGCGGCACACCAGTTTGCGAGGGACGCTTACAGTCAAATGCATTGTCAATGGCCGTGAGCCAATCTTCATACAGAAAAAGTCAAATATCTCTCAAATTACACCACCTAGAAGCAACCAACTTGGAACACATATAGAAAATATATTCAATGAATAGATTATATTAAATTTATAAGGTTAGGCTTCTGCACTTCTATTAATTTTGAATAAAACTAATGTTTTGCACTGCGTGTACTGTCAAACTCAAGGCATTGTCAATGGTCGTGAGCAATCTTCATACAGAAAATACAGAAAAAGTTAAATATCTCTAAAACCACATCACCTAGAAACAAATCGCTTGGTACACATATAGAAAATATCTTTACCAAAAACATTATATTAAATTTATAAGGTTAGTGACGGTGCTGTTCGATTTTGATGCATGTGCAGAAGTGATGTATCCCTCGCAAACTGGTGTACCGCGGAAACTGCAACACCGGTCGAGTAAAACCAATGACTTATAAAATTGATACTTGTCACTTCCTAGCCTGGCGCTCCGCATTAATAGGATAGGGCAAGGACTGGTTAGCTCAGTGTCAGGATAATGAGACTGAGTGGGATATTGGATAATGGTGCCAGCGGACTGATTTCCCAGTGGGGCAGCACTATACAGTCACCATGAGTGTGCATTGTCACAAGTTGATACCAGTCCTCATATCAGCTTATATGTTGCAAGGTCGTAAAACCCCAACAACCAACCATTGGTTCCTTGAGTGGTGAAGGAAATCCCTACTCGGTGTACACCGCGTTCGTTAACCTTCAAATCCCACTGTTCGGCGCCATTTTGAATTGATGATTTTGAATTTAAATATCTGATGTCCTGCATAGAGTTCCTAGCCTGTCGTGGGATTTATTTGTTTAATAGTCTGCTGCTGAATATGCTGCAAATTGTGTATTCAACAGTTATTGCATACCTTACTCTATATACCTTTTGTGTAAATAACCCTGAATTGAAAAATGGCTGGAAGACCAGTGTTTTGTCACTGACAAAAGACTAAGCATATTTACCACACACACAAAATGTCAGTGCTCAAACTGTGTGGAGGTGTAACATCTTGTAGTTTAGCCTTTTATTTGACTACTCATGCAAGCTAGGGAACCAAACACTAGAAAAGGTAAGCCACTATAAATACCTAGGCCTAGAGCTGGACAGCCAGCTAAACTACAAGGATGTGTGCATCACAAAAACAAAACAAAAATCAAAAAAGTAGAAATAATCTGAATAAGCAAACAAGCCATCAGTCATGGTCAATCATAACAAGAACACAGTACAAATATTTACAGACCAGGCACTTTACAAGACTTGACTCTTGCAGGTTTTTTGAAGTCAATCTCTCTGAGAATGCTCATCAGTGCTAGATTGCTGAGCATATCGTGACTCATTGTAATACGAAGTCTGTTCTTAATGAACTTCAGTTTACTGAAGTAATGTTCTCCAGAATGCATTAGATCGTCCGTCTCCCATGTTGGTAGACCGTTGGGTCGTCGGTTCGTACCCTGGTTGAGTCAAACCAATGACTTAAAAATTGATACTTGTTGCTTCCTAGCCAGGCGCTCGGCATTATTAGAATAGGGCAAGGAGCAGTGGAAAGAGGAAGACCAAATGTCTGCGATTGAAATTTCCCCTGCTTAAACAACTAATTACCAACAACAACAAAAAGAGAACAGGTTGTGACCATGAGCACCAAGTACATATGTAGCATTATCTCGACATTTGGAAATATGTGCGCAATATGGTTTTTGAAGGATGTGTGCATGTCATTCATTCAGGTCAACCTAAATGTATCCTTAGAAAAGAAAGTGTTCATGGTTGTGGAGGCCCCTCGGCAACTGCCTAGCTTGCCCAGCTTGCCCGGTCCTAAATGAGGCCCTGCCTGTAGGTACAGTTTGAGGACTATGTATCAGTCGTGTGCTAACCAGGCTCTCTTGCAGGTTACTGGAGTGAGTGTGAGCACCGGAGGTGACCAGCTGGCCATCATCCACCTGCAAGCTGGTAACGACCTGGTGCTGTGTCTCACCAGCCAGGACCAGCAGGACCGCGTTGGCGAACTCGTCGGGGCTCTCTCCAAGTTCTGGCAGAGGTGAGGCGATGAGGCAGTGACAAGACTTAGAGTCATGTAGACTTAGACTTGGGTTATTGGCAGTGACAAGACTTAGACTGGGGTATCAGTGTTATGTAGACTTAGACTTGGGTTATTGTCAGTGACAAGACTTAGACTTGGGTTATTAGTATTAACTATTATGTAGCGTTAAACATGGGTTATTAGTATTATGTAGATGTAGACTTGGGTTATTGGTGTTATGTAGACTTAGACTTGGGTTATTGGCAGTGACAAGACTTAGACTGGGGTATCCGTGTTATGCAGACTTAGACTTGAGTTATTAGTATTAACTATTATGTAGCGTTAAACATGGGTTATTATATTAGTATTATGCAGATGTAGACTTGGGTTATTGGTGTTATGTAGACTTGGACTTGGGTTATTGACAGTGACCAGACTTAGACTGCAGTATCAGTGTTATGTAGACTTACTTAGACTTTGGTTATTAGTATTAACTAATATGTAGCGTTACACATGGGTTAATATTATGTAGATGTATACTTGGGTTATTGGTGTTATGTAGACTTGGACTTGGGTTATTGGCAGTGACAAAACTTAGACTTAGGTTATCAGTGTTATGTAGACTTAAACGTGGGTTATTGGCGGTGACAAGACTTAGACGTGGGTTATCAGTGTTATGTAGACTTAGAAGTGGGTTATTAGTATTGTGTAGACTTAGACTGGAGAGCGGCAGTCAAGTAATGAAAGCAGTCTCTGTCGCATCGTGACCGACAGCATGATGATGAGACTTAGACTTGGGTTATCGATATGATGTAGACTTAGATTTGGGTTATCAGTATTGTGTAGACATAGACTTGGGTTATTGGCAGTTATCTAGATAGATTGAGCTACAGGCAGTTAAGCAGGCTTGGACTGGCGTTATTAGCAGTTGCTGTAAGCGGCTGTTCTTATGCTGTTATGTCGTGTTCGCCCTGTTGCTGTGTGCTAGTGCTGTTCTAACATTATAACTAATATAAGCCAGCTGTTCTCGCATTATTCTCATTCTGTTCTCGCCCTGTTTTCGGCCTGTCTACTGTTCTGTTGTTCTCATGTTATTTTCTCGCAACCAGACGAGATGGCCGAATGAGTTGAGCGTCCATCCCCCCTTTTAATAGATCGTGGGATTTGAACCCACGGATTCGAACCCTGGTCGATTCAAACCAATGACTTAAAAATTGATACTTGTCACTTCCTAGCCTGGTGCTCGGCATTATTAATATAGGACAAGGACTGGTTAGCTCAGTGTCAGGATAATGTGACTGAGTGTCAGGATATTGTGACTGATTGGGATATCAGGTCATGGTGCTAGTGGCCTCGCCTCCCATTGGGGCAGTACGATAAAGTCGCCATGAGTGCGCACTGTCACAAGTCGGTACCCGGCCTGATATGACCTTAGATGTTCCCAGGACGTAAATCTCCAACAACCAACAAACTTTTCTCGCCGTATTCCCGCCTTTTCCCGCCTTTTCCCGCGCCCTGAGTGTGTCCCGCGTTCTTTCAGTGCCTACCGTCGCCACCTGCGGGTTGTCGTTGAGGACAGCCTCAAATGTCGTCTGGGGGAGAAGTCCAAGACCTGCACGGTAACCATGGGAACCGCCGGCCCCGTGTTCAAAAAGAACGGCGACGGGGTGGTGCTCATGTACCCCAGCGCCTAGCAAACTGCCGGTCACTCGTCACGTGGTTAGCACGGCGTGCTCGAGTTGTGGGCAGTGTGTGAGTCAGCAGCCCGGTGTGGTGGTTTCAGCGGGTTCCCGTGCTCAGAGGTGTCCTTCGCTTCTGCGCTGCTTCTGCGCATGCGCGGATTTCGCATCAACTCGGGTCACCTGAGCCACTTATTGGCGCATGCGCACATCCTACAAACTCGGGTCGAATAATCGAATACGCTTCTCCGCGCTCGGGTGGACAATCTTTTTTTTTTTTTTTAATAACCGATAAAAATACAGCAAAGTAGGATTTAAAGTATTTTATGATGGCCCAGTTTACCTATATTTCCATTTAATTAATCTAAGTTATTCTTGTTATGCACATGGCACGTGTATTTGTCGACTCCACTCGCCGTGTTCTATTTGAATTTCTGACGACTCGGATGACCCGAGTCGCCCGGGTCGTGTTAATCGATTACGGCCCGTTGATGCGAAATCCGCGCATGCGCAGAAGCAGCGCAGAAGCGAGGGACACCTCTGAGCACGGGAACCCGCTGAAACCACCACAGGAATGCGTTCTGAGATTCCATTACCTGTTAATATTCAATCGCGCTTTCACTCATCCATTCGCCGGTATTGGTTTTCATAAAAGATTGCATTTTTGCTACATGGTAGATGAGATTTTTTTTTAACACACTGGGAATTGAGAGCATGTTTTCGGTGCGTGGAGGTATGGGCGGGGAGGGGGGGGGGAGGGGGTAACTGGGGTGGTGTAAATACTAGATAAAAGATTCACCCCTTACTTGCAGTACAGGAGTGAACACACATCCTATGTAAAAGCTGGCGAAAACTGCTTTAGTATGGAACAGGAAGTAGAAACTCTGGCTCCAGTATCAAATGGCTACCCATATCGGCACAGAGTTGGTGAAATGGGAGAGAATGCAAAATGACAAAGATGTTTTATTTTTTTAATTCCTTAAACTACATGTTTATTATATATTTCAAATCAAAAGTAGCGGGTAAATATGAAGATTTATGTGAAGAATATATTTTGCTTCTTAAATAAGAATTTACCAGCTCAATTCATTTACCCGCCATATCGAAATTCTTCGCCGGTTTTTCTAATATGTTGTTTTTCACCCCTGTACGGCCGCCTGACGCGAGCTGCGCCTTCACTGCACTAAGAGGTCACGCCCTGTGCGTGTGACCGGCGTGCGTGTGGCGCTCCCTGGCGGAATGAGCAAACTATGCAGCGTGCGTTGCCATGGCAACAGCTTCTACGGAGTGTGTATGCAGTAGTCTGGCTTCAAGTCAGTGCAAAGCTCCACTAAAAGTGCTTAGAAATACCAGATATATAGCAGATTGTGTACAGGCAGAAAGCACAGTGCCTCCTACACTGCGTCAGTTCTGTACACCCGTGATGCGGTACTACTTCCGGTCAACACCATTAATGCTGCGTTCATATGAACTGGTGAATACGGTGTTTCCCATTTCACAACCTGTGAATTGTGTTCAAGTGACTTCACAACTGGTGAACACCACCTGTGAACTGGAGATTTTTTAACTGGCTCTTGTGAAGAAATGGCGGTGTCACAGTTTCCGCCGTCCGCCATAAGTGCAGTGCAAAACATTACTTTTATTCAAAATTAATGGAAATCAAGAACCCTAACCTTATAAATTTGCTATAATCTTTTTGGTAAAGATCTTTTCTATATGTGTACCAAGCGATTTGTTTCTAGGTGGTGTCGTTTTAGAGATATTTCACTTTTTCTGTATAAAGATTTGACAATGCCTCTATTATCGCCCAGCATGAAATGTGTTTACCGCGAATTGCCAAATGAACGCTCTCAGTTTACATGGTCGTGTTCACCTGCAGTAAGTGGGAAGTTCACCATATTCACGAGGACCGTATGAACGCAGCATTACACCTCAACAGAAAGGTTAACATAGAGCTAGACATATTTAGCTTTAAATCTAGATTGACTGTTACTTTGACTGTCACTAGTGTCAGTTCTTTTTCTTATTTCCTTCACGTTTCATCATCCCCAGTCAACATAGAGCTAGACATATTTAGCTTTAAATCTAGATTGACTGTTACTTTGACTGTCACTAGTGTCAGTTCTTTTCTTATTTCCTTCACGCTTCATCATCCCCAGTCAATATAGAGCTAGACATATTTAGCTTTAAATCTAGATTGACTGTTACTTTGACTGTCACTAGTGTCAGTTCTTTTTCTTATTTCCTTCACGCTTCATCATTCCCAGTCAACATAGAGCTAGACATATTTAGCTTTAAATCTAGATTGACTGTTACTTTGACTGTCACTAGTGTCAGTTCTTTTTCTTATTTTCTTCACGCTTCATCATTCCCAGTCAATATAGAGCTAGACATATTTAGCTTTAAATCTAGATTGACTGTTACTTTGACTGTCACTAGTGTCAGTTCTTTTTCTTATTTCCTTCACGCTTCATCATCCCCAGTCAATATAGAGCTAGACATATTTAGCTTTAAATCTAGATTGACTGTTACTTTGACTGTCACTAGTGTCAGTTCTTTTTCTTATTTCCTTCACGCTTCATCATTCCCAGTCAATATAGAGCTAGACATATTTAATTTTAAATCTAGATTGACTGTTACTTTGACTGTCACTAGTGTCAGTTCTTTTTCTTATTTCCTTCACGCTTCATCATCCCCAGTCAATATAGAGCTAGACATATTTAATTTTAAATCTAGATTGACTGTTACTTTGACTGTCACTAGTGTCAGTTCTTTTTCTTATTTCCTTCACGCTTCATCATCCCCAGTCAACATAGAGCTAGACATATTTAGCTTTAAATCTAGATTGACTGTTACTTTGACTGTCACTAGTGTCAGTTCTTTTTCTTATTTCCTTCACGTTTCATCATCCCCAGTCAATATAGAGCTAGACATATTTAATTTTAAATCTAGATTGACTGTTACTTTGACTGTCACTAGTGTCAGTTCTTTTTCTTATTTCCTTCACGCTTCATCATCCCCAGTCAATATAGAGCTAGACATATTTAATTTAAATCTAGATTGACTGTTACTTTGACTGTCACTAGTGTCAGTTCTTTTTCTTATTTCCTTCACGCTTCATCATCCCCAGTCAACATAGAGCTAGACATATTTAGCTTTAAATCTAGATTGACTGTTACTTTGACTGTCACTAGTGTCAGTTCTTTTTCTTATTTCCTTCACGCTTCATCATCCCCAGTCAACATAGAGCTAGACATATTTAATTTTAAATCTAGATTGACTGTTACTTTGACTGTCACTAGTGTCAGTTCTTTTTCTTATTTCCTTCACGCTTCATCATCCCCAGTCAATATAGAGCTAGACATATTTAGCTTTAAATCTAGATTGACTGTTACTTTGACTGTCACTAGTGTCAGTTCTTTTTCTTATTTCCTTCACGCTTCATCATCCCCAGTCAACATAGAGCTAGACATATTTAGCTTTAAATCTAGATTGACTGTTACTTTGACTGTCACTAGTGTCAGTTCTTTTTCTTATTTCCTTCACGTTTCATCATCCCCAGTCAACATAGAGCTAGACATATTTAGCTTTAAATCTAGATTGACTGTTACTTTGACTGTCACTAGTGTCAGTTCTTTTTCTTATTTCCTTCACGTTTCATCATCCCCAGTCAATATAGAGCTAGACATATTTAGCTTTAAATCTAGATTGACTGTTACTTTGACTGTCACTAGTGTCAGTTCTTTTTCTTATTTTCTTCACGTTTCATCATTCCCAGTTAATATAGAGCTAGACATATTTAATTTTAAATCTAGGTTGATTGTTAATTTGACTGTCAGTCAGTTGTTTTTGTTATGTTATTCAGCTTTCATCATTCCCGGTGTTCTGTAACAGGCGTAATTAACAAGTATAGTAGGGATAACAGAAAAGCATTTGAAGCAGGCTCTTGTTGATAAAAATTACCCTTCTGCCTTTGAGTCTTTTCTTGAAGATTTATACTGCCTGTCATGGATAAGTCTGAATAGACTTGTTTTCACCATTAGCCAGTTTGTCTATAGAAAGCCTGAGCCTACACTTTTACTGACCCAAGGGATTTTAAACCTCCCACACCACATAGACATGGAATGAGAGCAACTTGCCTTTGATGGTGCTGTGTATAAGTTGTAAGTTATGTAGACTTGGACTTGGGCTATTGGTGTTATGTAGACTTGGAAATCCAAATTGGCAGAGGTTGGGGGGATGGGGAATCGAACCCCTGACCTTCAGAATAGGAGTCTGATCTAGAAAATAAGTCAGATACTCTAACCACTCCGCCACAGAGAACACCACAAGGCTAAATCTAAATATATGTTAGTTTGGGGGGGGGGCGGGGGTCTCACCGTGCATTCCTTCTGAAGTTTTGATCGCAATATTAATTCTTTCCACCATTATTATTTTGTCTCAAGTATGCTGTTGGTTTTTCATCGTGAGTTGCAATACACACTACGCGGGGCGCTGGACAGAAAGTGCCGGTCGGGTTCACGTGCTTGCCGCCAGGTGGTGCCACGTGAGCGTGAGTTATCTATTTCTCAGAGGATTATATTGCACATGACATTACCCTAGGCCAGATAAAAGAAAATACTTGTTTAGCATCCCCGCCCGACCAGAGAAATGACCCCGATCTCCAATTTTTTAATTATTTTTTTCTAAAAAAACCTTCAAATAAAATATTAAACCTCAAAACAATGCTGTCCCGCCTATCATAATGTACACCGCCATTCTACATACAAAATATAAAAATAATCTAAATAAAAACCTCCCACCCGACCTGGAAAATTGAAATGGGTGGATGGTAAACAAGTATCTTTTTTTTATGTGGCCTTATTCTTAGTGTAGTAGTATCTTCTCTCACATCACGCACTTGAGGGACTAGCTGGTTGTGGCGCCGACTGCAGGGGGCAGGGGTGAGTTTTAATCCAGTGTCCCTGTGAGGTCCATCTGGCAGTGACACGCCAAGTCTCTCACTGCGGACCACCCGCCCACCAGCACCGACATTCACGGACCTGGGCCGCGTTCAGGGTACGCCTCAGAGTTGACTCGAAGACGTCACGCTTTTCAGGTAGGAGGCAAAAATGCCTCCAAAATGGCCATCAGTTTCAGCCAATCAGAGCTGTTCTTTTCACTTGCAAATGGCTGCATGCTATGGAGGCCACCATTTTCAAGGCACCTGACAGCTAAAGTTGTTCGTACTAGTGTGACGTCCAGAATTTCTCCAAGGCGCCTCCGAGGTGCACCCTGAACGCGGCCCTGGTCTCCGCCGCAACCCACGCCGAGAACCAACACTTCTTAATTGTGGTGTTCTTTTATTAAATGTTGTTTGTTGCAATAAACAAAAAGTGCCTTTTTCGATTTTTTAGGGGGAAAAACCTCGCAAAAATTGAAAACGTAGTCTACGGCCACTAAGTGACGAATACTGTGACATTTAGTGGCGGGTAGTTGACACATTGTTATGTAGCACGGTACTATCGTGGAAATAGCAAAGTGCTCGTCCCCAGCTGCATTCTGTGAAGGGTCCTGACAGTCCACCTGTCAGTTTTTGACAGACTGACACCATGACAGTCTACCTGTCAGTTTGATGGCAGAGGTGAGGGGCTACACCTGCTGCCATCTGGTGGTTGTGGGGGGCTCCATTTGCAGCTGCCACCTGGTGGTGGCAGGGGGAGCTCCATCTGCTGCTGCCACCTGGTGGGGGAAGGGTCCATCTGCTGCTGCCACCTGGTGGTGGGGGGCTCCATCTGCTGCTGTCACCTGGTGGTGGGTGGGGCTCCATCTGCAGCTGCCACCTGGTGGTTGGTGGAGCTCCAGCTGCTGCCACCTAGTGGTGGGTGGGGTTCCATCTGCTGCTGCTGCCCCCTAGTGGCGCTGTTATTGCCTTTCGACACGGGTGGCTGCACTCGTGTTGCCTGTTCGTGCAGCGTTCCTCAGATGCCCCTGATGACGTGCTGCTCGTGTACAGCCTGAGGACGACCCGCACTTGAATTGTTACTCTGCGGCGGTTGCCTTGACAACCACCGTATGTGGTTATTGAACTTATTGTGTTTGTCGGCCAGTACTTACGTCTGGCCGTTGTTTTTATGTCAACGTGGCCCTGTCTCCACCCCGCTACGTGGAACCAGTGCCATGTAACCAGCGCCATGTAACCAGCGCCATGTAACCAGCGCCTTGTAACCAGCGCTATGTAAGCGCTATTGATGCAATACAGCTTTACTAAGCGCCACATGCCTGTGTGTGCGGGGAGAGGCGCAGAAACCAGCCTCCCAATCTGTCTTATCAGTTGTGATCACTCTCTCACAGAGTCAGTGATGTCCATATGATGTTAACTGCCAGCTGTGCTATCACAGTTACCATGGTTACCTTGGGTGGTGGTTCGTGAAGCTGCGGACGGTGGTTATGGTAACTGCAGCTTGACACGCTTGCTGTGACCGGAAGTTGCGGGTCCTGTTTCCGGTTGTGTCGGGTTGTGCTGCAAAATGCGGTTATGTGAGATGGTGAGGATCTGTTCTTGTACATAGTTGTAGCCGGAGTCGGCACTGTACGGCGCCACCTGTACGGCGCCACCTGTACGGCGCCACCTATATGGCGCCACCTGTACGGCGCCACCTGTACGGCGCCACCTGTATGGCGCCACCTGTACGGCGCCACCTGTATGGCGCCAACTGTACGGCGCCAGCATGTAGGCCTGCACACCACACACACCACACACACATCACACCACACACACCACATAGTTGTGACCGGAGTCGGCACTGTACGGCGCCACCTGTATGGCGCCACCTGTACGGCGCCACCATGTAGGTCTGCACACCACACACACACCACACACCCGCAAAACCACCCACCACACACACCACACACCATACACAGCACCCACCACACACACCAGCACCACACACACCACACACCACCCATCACACACCACCCATCACACACACCACCCACCAGACACACCACCCCACCACCCACCACACCACACACCACCACCACACCACACACCGCATAATTGTATTCGGAGTCAGGCCGGGCAGTCGTCACCTGTACCGTGTGTATGTTGAATACATCCCTTATGTTATATAACATGTATGCTTAATACAAACCTGATGGTGTGTATGCTGAATATTAACTGTACCGTGTGTATGTTGGATAATACTTCATAGCATGTATGCTGAATACAAACCTTCTGGTGTGTATGCTGAATACTAACTGTACCATGTGTATGTTGAATGCATACTTTATAGCATGTATGCGGAATACAAACCTTATGGTGTGTATGCTGAATACTAACTGTACCATGTGTATGTTGAATACATACTTTATAGCATGTATGCGGAATACAAACCTTATGGTGTGTATGCTGAGTACTAACTGTACCATGTGTATGTTGAATACATACTTTATAGCATGTATGCGGAATACAAACCTTATGGTGTGTATGCTGAATACTAACTGTACCATGTGTATGTTTAATACCAACCTTACAGTGTGTATGCTGAATACTATTACTAACTGTACCGTGTGTATGTTGAATACAAACCTTATAGGGTGTATGCTGAATACTAATGTACCATGTGTATGCTGAATACAAACCTTCTAGTGTGTATCCTGATTACTAACTGTAATGTGTGTATGTTGAATACATACTTTATAGCATGTGTGCTGAATACAAACTGTATGGTGTGTATGCTGAATACTAACTGTACCGTGTGTATGTTGAACTTGAATACATACTTCATAGCATGTATGCTGAATACAAACCTTATGGTATGTATGCTGAATACTAAATGTACCATGTGTATGCTGAAACAAACCTTATGGTGTGTATGCTGAATACTAACTGTACCATGTGTATGTTGAATACCAACCTTATAGCGTGTATGCTGATTACAAACCTTATAGTGTGTATGGTGAATACAAACATTATGGTGTGTATGCTGAATACTAACTGTACCGTGTGTATGTTGAATACATACTTTATAACATGTATGCTGAGTACAAATCTCATAGTGTGTATGCTGATTACAAACCTTATACTTGTTATAGTGTGTGTGCTGATTAGAAAGCTTATATTATATAGTGTGTATGCTGGTTACAAACCTCAAGGTATGTATGCTGAATACACACCTTACAGCGTGTAAGGGTATGGTATGTAAAAGTTTGCAGTAAGCACGCTCAGTTTGAACCTGCTGGTGCCCTACAGGGCACAGCGCCTACACTTCAGGTCATTCCACAGGTCACATTCCTGCTTGTCTGCCGTGTAAACTTCCGGCGCTCAGATTGTGTCAAGTGACATCGGCTCGGCGCGACTGGTCGCCGACAAGCTGCTTGTTTTACAGCAGTTGGTTGGTTGTTGGGGTTTTATGTCCTGACAAACACCTAAGGTCATATCAGAATGTGTTACAGAAGTGATGTGCAGAGTTTATATGAAGGCCCGGTCACATACACGTTAGTGGACGTAGTTGAACATAGTGGAGGCTAACGTAGTTGAAAGTAATTGTACGTAGTTGAACGTAGTTGAACATACCAGAGAAGTATGGATGATGGTACGTTCAACTATGTTCAACTACGTTCAACTACGCTAGCCTCCACTACATTCAACTACGTCCAGTAACGTGATTGTGACCGGGCCTTTAGGGTTTAGGGCATAGAGTATTTGTATATTCTAAACATATATAATCAGCTTGGAGGTTTTTACGACACTAACAGAATCACATTAAATCATATCGTAGATGTTAGAACAACTGTCCAGATTCGTCAATGTCCATTCACACAAGCCATTGTACACACATACGCACACCAATGTACACACATGCACAGACCAGTGTACACACATGCACACAGCAGTGTACACACACATACACGCCAATGCACACCAGTGTGCAAACATATACACACCTGTGTACACATACACGCACCAATACACACCAGTGTACACATAATGCGGGTGATCTGTTGGGGTGGTTTGTGACTAACAGTCTATGTGACAGTCTGTAGTGACAGTCAGTCGTGGCAGTCTGTGTGGAGTGTATATCTATCTGACAGTATGTGGTGACAGTCTGTTCGGAGTCGTATGTGGGTGACAGTCTGTGCTGACAGTATGTGTGGAGTGTGAATGTATGTGGCAGTCTGTTCAGAGTCGTATGTTGGTGACAGTATGTGGTGACAGTCTGTTCGGAGTCGTATGTGGGTGACAGTCTGTGGTGAGGGTGGATGTACGGGTGGTCTATGGGTGGTAGTTTGTAGATGACAGTATATGGGTGGTCTGTGATAAGTTTGTAAGTAAAGCTAGCACACTGTGGTTGACAGTATCTTGGTAACAGTCTGTGGGGTGGTATGTGGGTGGTCTGTAGGTGGTCTGTAGGTGAGGGGTGGTCTGTGGGTGGTGGGTTGTATGGATGGCTTGTGAGTAGAAGTATGTGTGTGACAGTGTGTGCGGGGAGGTCTGTAGTGACAGTCTGTTCGGGGTGGTCTGTGGATGATAGTATGTATTGACAGTATGTGGTGACAGTCTATGAGGAGGGTGTGTGGGTGGGACAGTCTGTAGTGATAGTTTGTGGTGACAGTATGTGGTGACAGTATGTGTGGAGGGTGTGAATAGGGATGGTATGTGGATGACAGTTTGTGAGTGACAGTCTGTAGTGATGGTATGTGGTGCCAGTATGTGGTGACAGTATGTGGTGAAGTATGTGGTGACAGTATGTGTGTGTGTGTGTGTGTGTGTGACAGTTTATGGGTGACAATATATAGTGACAGTATGTAGTGACAGTCTGTAGTGACAGTCTGTAGTGACAGTCTGTGGTGACAGTATGTGTGGAGGGTGTGTGGAGGGGGGGGGGGGGGGGGGGGGGGTATGTGGGTGTGAGTCTGTAGTGGCAGTCTGTAGTGACAGTCTGTTGTAACAGTATGTGTGGAGGGTGTATGTAGGGGGGGGGGTGGTATGTGGGTTCTGTAGTGACAGTATGGGGTGACAGTCTGTGTTGACAGTATGTGTGGAGGGTGTGTGTATGGGGGTGACAGTTTGTGGGTGACAGTCTGTAGTGACAGTCTTTGGTGACAGTATTTGAGGAGGATGTGTGTAGGGGGGTTGGGGTTGGTAATGTGGGTGACAGTCTGTGGTTACAGTATGTGTGTACGGTGTGTGGTGGGGGGTGGTGTGTGGGTGACAGTGTGTGTGTGGGGGTGAGGGTGGGTCTGTGGAAGGGGGGGGGGGGGGGATATGGCATGACGGGTGAGTTTGAGGAAGGCATTGTACTAAGCACAACGAACAGTTAACCCTAACACAAGTATTGTGGAAGTTGCACATACATATACGTGTATTTACACACAGGGTCCCTGAGGGGTGAGATTCATACAGCTGCCACCATTCATATAACCAGAGCTTCCCGCTACACGAGTCACGTGACTCCTTGTATGACTTTGGTGACCACGCTTTGCTAAGGCTGCATAGTCCGATGAAAGCATCAAATTTTCTAATCCAAAACATTTATTTAGATTTGATTTTACATATCTAATTTAGATACTGCTACACTTATTAAACATGTGTTGATGCATAAAAGGGAATATTGAATCAATTCAATAGAATCTATTACTGCTGAGAACTATGGTGCCAGCGTTTTGATATGCTTGCCGAGATTAATTTGGCATGTTTGAACTTCAAATATCTTTAAAGTAATTCAATTAAAATAAGTTACTTTAAACTAAAGTATCGTAGATTATAACAATCAACCAAATATAGTTATCAAAAAGAATTGCAGAAACTCAACAACTATCGGACTATGCAACTTTAAGGTCCGTACACAATACTGTAAAGGCCCGGTCACATACATGTCAGTGGACATAGTTTAACGTAGTGGAGGCTAATGTAGTTGAATGTAGTTGAACGTACCGGAGAAGAACGAATGCCGGTACATTCAACTACGTTCAACTACATTCAACTAGGTTCAACTACGTTAGTGTCCACGATGTTCAACTACCTTCACTAACGTGCATGTGACCGGGCCTTAAAGGTTCAAAACGTGGCTGCCTACTCTGCGCTTCTGAGGTTAAGACGTCGCCTTTTTTTTTGTATTGTTGCATTTTTTGGTACTGAAATGAGATAAATCTATTTTTATATTCGAAAGGAGCATGCTCCAAATAGAAACCATTATTCAGCGAAATAAACTATTCAACACTAATGCGACTGTTTTGGTTGCTTTATGTGTAGGCTATTAATCGCCAAGAGGCATTTGGTGAGTGCAAATGGCAGAATGTATCACACAATATTGTGTAGTTTGTTTGTATAATTTAATGTCTAATGCTTATTAGATGGACTATGTTAGTCGTACACTGTGGAATTTCTGCATTTGTTTTAAAATACAAAACCCTAAAACTGCTTACGTTTCTACTGCAACTGTCACTCAATCAGATAGGTGAACGATTATATTAATGATCCTAGATTATTGTTGTTGTGACTTGGAAAAGATTATTTTACTTTCTTTAGACATACTTGGCCATTTTTTCCGGTGTGGTGGTTTCAGCGTGTTCCCGTGCTCAGACGTGTCCCGTTGCTTCTGCGCATGCGCGGATTGCGCATCAACTCGGGTCACCCGAGTCACTTATTGGCGCATGCGCACATCCTACAAACTCGGGTCGAATAATCGAATACGCTTCTCCGCGCTGGGGTGGACAATTTTTTTTTTTTTTTTAAATAACCGATAAGACTACAGCAAAATAGGATTTAAAGTATTTTATGATGGCCTAGTTTACCTATATTTCCATTTAATTAATCTAAGTTATTCTTTTTTTGCACATGGCACGTGTATTTGTCGACTCCACACTCGCCGTGTTCTATTTTAAATTCTGACGACTGGAATGACCCGAGTCGCCCGGGTAGTGTTAATCGATTACGGCCAATTCTGACGCATGCGCAGAAGCGAGGTACACATCTGAGCACGGGAACACGCTGAAACCACCACACCGGTCATAATATTTTAGCTTAGTTTGGAAGTTCAAGAATTTGATATATTAAAAACTTAATAAACTAATAATAATATATTTATTTCCACATGATCAATGTACACAGAAGTTGATAATTATATCAATAATTTTTTCACATGAAAAAGGAGAAAGCAGAAGTACAATACTTATGAGGTGCTTTCCCCATTTAAAAAAAACACATAGACACATTGCTTATTTATACCATAGAAATAATAAATAGAAAAATAAAAGTTAAAAGCATATCGACATTACCTTCAATACTGTAAATTACATCTCAATATGTATGTACTAGTGAATGTAAACAACAACAAAACATTTTAAAAAGATGTAACTATAAATAATCCATTATGGAGTTAGATCCTCAATCCCAAACAACGAAGAAAACTGGGTAGTTCAACGACTATACACCTGGGTCCGTATGCATGGAGCGGTGTTAGCGGCGTGTGGTGTTATACCTCTAACTCCGGGTACCTATCTCCAGTTATCGGCGGCGTCGAGAACTATGTCACGCCGTATGCATGGAGGCCTACATGGGTTGAGTTACCTAAACGTGAATCTATTTATACATTTGGGAAATCCCTCGATTTGACAATATGAATAACGCCGCCAATGCTGCGGCTACATTAATATCGGTTCGAATTTAGGGTTAAATTGATAAGATTTCACTTATTGCGTATGTAATTCTGTTAAATATGACAGCATTTAATAGATTTGGGCGTAAGAAATTGCCGCCGATTCGGCGGCGACGGCGGCGGCCATTTTTACTTGACGTCGACAGTATGGATATCGACGTCGCTGCGGCGCGGTGGCGATTTGTTTACTTTACATTCGTCGATTCGAAATATTAATATCGCCGCTGCTTACGGCAGCAGCGTTAATATCTGCTTCGCATTTAGGGTTAAACTGATAAGATTTCGGCTTATTGCGTATGTAATGTCTGTTTAAATATGATAGCATTGAGTAGATTTGGGTTCCATCCTGACACTAACCTAACACTAACACCGCTGTAAACCTGCTATGAGCAGAGTTAGAATTTCCGAGTTTAAACGATCGGTGTTAGACCTAACACTGCTCCATGCATACCAACTTTTCAGCGCCAAACCAGGGCCCGTATGCAGGAGTCAGTGTTAGGGAGGTTTGGTGTTAGAGCCTATTACCGTTTAGCTATCTCCGAGCCGGGGAACTGTGTCAAGTGGTATGCAGGAGTGCATAACACTTTCATTATAGCTAAACGTGAATTTATTTATAGATTTGGGAAATCCCTCTGCATTTGTAGCCATATATTAGGCTCAAATCTACTGAATGCGATCATATTTAACAGAATTACATACGCAATAAGTGAAATTTGATCAATTTAATCCTAAATCCGAACCCTCCTTAAGGCTACAGCCGTATTGGCGGCGATATTAATAGTTCTATTTTCGAATCGGCGAACGTACAGTAAACAAACCGCCGCTGCCGCCAGTATGGCAAGGGAGGTCGATGCGGCGGCGGCGGCGATTTGTTTACTTTACGTTCGTCGATTCGAAAATATAACTAGTAATATCGCCGCCAATGCGGCTGTAGCCTTAAGGAGGGTTCGAATTTAGGGTTAATTTGAATAAATTTCACTTATTGCGTATCTAATTCTGTTAAATATGACAGCATTGAATAGATTTGGGCCTACTAAACTCGCTCCTCTAACACCTGATATTTTTTTAGGGTTAAGGTACACACCGGTTAAGCCTTTGTGATTATTAGTGATTATAGTGATTGGTAGACAGGAAGTGTGAAACACTTATTTGTCTCTCATTTTTGCTTGAGTGCAAGTAATTAGCAGCACAAGGAATAAATTAGTAGCATGTGGTGAATAAGTGGTCAAATTTCCCTATATCATCAGCCCATGCTTTTTCTAATCGGTTCTTGAATGATGGTGTTGAATTTGGTGTTAGGCCTAATACTGACTCGTGCATACCATTTTTTCGCCGCTAAACCGGAATTCCCGCCAAACACCGTTTTGCCTCCCTAACACTGACTCCTGCATACGGCCCCAGAAATCCTGCCATAAACGCGTTTTGGGTCTCTAACACCGCTCCATGCATACGGGCCCAGGGCCTGACAGGATGTTGTGGTATGGTGACATTAGACGGTAGGTGGCAGCACAGCGTGAAGTGGAACTGTGGGTGTTTGAGGGTAGGTGGCGACTTGGTCTTGGAAGGGAGTCTTGCACCATTTGTAATATCAAAGAACAGTTAGCGATTGGTAGACAGGAAGTGTGAACACTTATTTGTCCTGATGATTGATAGATAAAAGATTCACCCCGTACATACAGTAGGGGTGAACGTCAACGTAGTCTAAATACGGGCGAAAATAGCTCTAGTATGGATCTCTGGTTCCGGTATCAAATGGCTACTTGTATCGACACAGAGTTGGTGAATTGGGCGAGAATGCAAAAGACAAGATGGCGATAAAACGCCGTCAATTTCACTTTTAAAGTGTGTTAAGGTATATATTTTTCAAATTAGAAGTAGTGGGGAAATATGAAGATCTATGTGAATAATATATTTTGCTTCTTAAATTAAGAATTTATCAACTCAGTTCATTTCCACAGCATGCCATGTCGGAATTCTTCACCAGCTTTTATAGAAGGTTGTTTTTCACCCCTACTACAACTCCGGTGTAAAGATTTCAAATTCACCCCACATTCAAGTTCCCCCCCAGGAACTTGAAAACGTTTTCAAATTCCTCCCAGGGGAATTTGAAAACGTTTTCAAATTCCCTCCCTCATTTTAACTTTCCCTCCCCCCCCCCCCCATTTTTGGGGAATTTTCTTTATTTTTGTAATTTTTTGTTATTTTTCATGACAAATATTATAATATACAGAGAATAGCATAATGGAAATTATTACTAGTACAATAAAACATATTTAACCACAAATTACACAAAAAGTCTCCAAGATGGTTAAGAAAAAAATATTATAGGTCTGAAATTTAAAACGTTTTTTAAAGTATTTTAAGCAATTTTAAATTCCCGGAGGGGGGAATTTGAAAATAGGGGGGGGAATCTGAAAACTGTTTTTAAGTTCCCTCCCAGGAATCTGAAAACGTTTTTAATTTCCCTGGAGGGAAGTTAAAAACGTTTTCAGATTCCTGGGATGGAACTTGTTAAGGGGGGGGGGGGAAGTTGAAATCGTTACACCGGGGTGATCTTTTATCTATAATCTAGATGATTGATTGAATGATCGATTGAAGACTAGTACGACGGCACTGAGAAATTATCTCTATATAGATGACTCCCAACGAATGAGGTAGGCCCTACACCTCACATGGGCTCTCGCGTTGGAACCAGGTACATACATGTACACAGGGTTCGCACAATCTTGAAAAGCCCTTGAATTTGAAGGCGTGTCTTGAAAAGACCTTAAATTTGAAAATACCCTGAAGAGGTCTTGAAAATTGACCAAATGCCACCAAAAAAAAACTTGACTATTTTTATTTTGGGGGAAGAAGAGGGCAAATTTAATTGACAACAGTGTTTTGAATGGCTAGGTGTGTCACTTATTAACTAATCTAGGACAATTGTTAAGTATAATAAAGATGTTAATTCTTTAGTTGGCTTTTTTCCTTGATAAAAATAGCATACAGAAAGCTGGTGAATTAAGACCATAAGACATCTAAGGTCATGTCAGGACAGGTACCTACTTGTGACAGTGCGCACTCATGGTGACTTTATAGTGCTGTCCCACTTAGGAATCAGGCTGCCGCCATGACCCGATATCTCACTGAGCTGATACTGAGCTAACCAGTCCTTGCCCTATCTTATAAATGCTGAGCGCCAGGCTAGGAAGCGACAAGTATCAATTTTATAAGTCATTGGTTTGACTCGACCGGGAACCGAACTTCCGCGTGAGAGGCCCGCGCTCTACCGATTCGGCCACCGCGCCCGGTAGGCCTACTATTGGGACAGAAGTAACGATTAGAACACAACCATTTCTAACAGCGTATTTATTAGCAACACGGAGAAAAGGAAATGGCTAAATACACATGAATGTTCGTTAGCTGGCTTGTCGATTGTGAAGTGGTGGACTTTATGGTGTATGTCCACCCCAAGTGCTTGTAGACGTAAACAGAAAAGGTTTCTTTGTGGAAAAAATAGTTATGTCCTTGCTTAAAACCTCTCCAATATAATCACAGATATCTTTGCTTGTAAACCAGTTCTCCCAGATTGTGAGTGGTGTATCTTTGGCACGGGACACCTAGTAGATTTTAGTCAATAGAATTAATGATCTTGTGTGTGAATTACTCTACATAGTTCTATAAAGTAGTTATTTAAAGTTAAAACACTTCCACACCAAAGTCAATAATTCTGCATTAAAGCGAAACATCCCTTCAACAAAGCGTGTTAAAATCCAAACTTCAGACGAAAGAATCTCCACAGAAGATGTCTTCACGAAACGAAAGTTCCAGTTTTATATTACCAGATTAAATATTCTATATTTTGTTAATGCACTAAATGAAGACTTGACAATTCTATCATATCGCAAAAATCCACACCTTTGCATCTTTATTCCTAACAGTATCAAAATAGTCCCCCTTTTTTTTCTCTCTAATTTTTTTATTTGTTTAAATATGTAGCAGCGTTAAATCTGGGTTGCCGCGCGACTCTACCACACAAACCCGAGCCGTTTGTGTGTGGGCGCTTTGCCGGAGATGAGCTTCTTGGTCTCCTCCGTTGAGGTGCGCTGGAAGCGGGGCAGCTGTACGGCCGTGGTGTCCGCCACCATGTAGTTGGGCCTCAGGCCGCCCTTGCCTTCGAAGATAGGCCCGTGCCCGCCGCCCGCCCCCGGCCTGGCCGCCACCTTCAGCGGGTACACGTTGCGCCCGCCGCGCTCGCAGTGGTCGATCACCTTGGTGGTGTACTCCTGGAAGTGGCGCTCCTCCTCGCTGAGCAGCTGCTGGTTCTTATCGTACTCAACCAGCGCCTGATCCTCCTCCACCACCTTGATAGCCTGGCGCTGATCCTGTGGGTTGACAACAGGCATTGTTATTAGTATTAAAACTGCGCAGTTACGCTAACTTACGCTAACTTACAGGCATTTGGCGGCCAGAGGTTTTGTGATGCCCGTGGCCAACAACGCCTTGATTGTATGCACCTGAAACTCAAGTATAGGGTCTAGTACTGAGAAATGTGAGCAACGAAGACAATTTAAATATGCCCCGATATGGATGCCCCAGGGCCGTCGCACCCTCTGTAATATATGCGTGATAGATATCCAGGCACCTGAGGAGAACAAAGGAATATGCTAGTGAGATCACGTGATAGGCACATGGGTGCTGGGTGCTCTGATACCCTGGATGGGGAATAAAGTCATTCGGTAACCAGAAGTCAAAGCATTGTACCTACATGTGAAAGTACATAGTCTGAACGTTTTGACTTCTGGTTACCGAATGACTTTATTCCCCGTCCAGGGTATCAGAGCAGCCGGCACCCACGGGCCTATCACATGATCTCATTAGCATATTCCTTTGTTCTCCTCAGGTGCCTGGATATCTATTTCGCATATATTACACCCTCTACAGTCCCCCCCCCCATCACACTACTGGTTACAGGAGACGAGCAAACCTTCTAAACCGCAATACTTAGGCCTACCTAGACATGATCTTAAATATCCAACTTAGATACCAGTGCATCATTAAATATTTGTCGCCACATAAAAGGAGATGCTGAGTGAATTTAATAGAACTTGCTACTGATAGAACGTGTTACTGCTGAAGCCTATGGAGTCCAGCATTTTGGTGTGCACACCAAAAGTAATTTTGTAGGTTTTCATTTCAAATATTTCCAAACTTAACCGTTTTTTAATCAAAGTTACTTTAAACGAAAGTAAAATAGATTATAATGATCAACCGAATATATTTATCTCAAATCTATGGCAGTAACTCAGCCTAAGTACATTCAGCGCTTCTTGCCCGATATGCGGCTCGAGACAGGAGGGAATCTTGACGAGTATCGCCTGAGACTTGGCCGAGTCCTCCCAGTACCCCAAACACACGAGTGACTCCAAAATACCCAAGTTGGAAAGAATGCAAGTCAATTTGAAACTATATTGGTAGTTCTTACCAGTGTTTTGGTTTTTCAATATGTAAAATTACCCATCATGCCCAGCAAAAATACAACAAATTACAGTGCTGGATTTGTTGGCATTAATTCTTCTCTTATAACTCGTTTTATTTTCCATTTAAAGCTGAAAAACCTGACAGTTTGGATATATTAAGTTGATCGTTGTAATCTAATTTACTTTAAAGTTGCATGGTCCGATGAAATATATTTTTTTCAAAACCAAAACACTTCTCTAAATTTGGTTCTATATATCCAACTTACATACTAGTGCAGTTAAGGATTGGGGACAGTCTATAAAGAATAATCAGTGAATTTATTACCTCATTCCCTTGGACACCAAATTTGAGACAGGAACACTCATTAAGCAATTAGGTCAATCTCGTGGCCTAATTAGCCAGACCCTCAATTCCAAGTACCATACGTAACATGGTCATCGCGAGATGTCAATAAGTGCCATGGCTCGAGGACTTTTGGAAAGCTTGTCAAAAGTATTTTGGGTTCTTTCAGCTCGATATGCTTCAAAACTAGCCATTTTTCATCAAAATTACTTCGAACTAATGATTAGTAGGTTATAACGATCAATTTGATACATTTACCTCAAAAATAAAATAAAAATTCAAACGCCATCGGACCGTGTAACTTACTTTAAGTTTGGAGTAATTTTGATTATAAATAGAAGTGAAAATGTGCTAAATAATTTTGGTGTGCACACCAAAATGCTGGACATCATAGGCTTGTACCACCAGCGGCAAGATTTATTATTAACTCAACTTAATATTCATTCAACACAAAACATTGTATGCAACTAGGTAAATACTCGCTGCTTTCCATTAATTGAATGCGCATTCTCTTTAGATCTACTCATGGATTAGTACACATACCCCATTCAATTAGATCCTTAAGTCAATTGAAGCAAAAGTAAAAGTAAAGCTTGTTATATTTTACAATGCCTCTAGAGCACATTGAATTTTTATCATCAGCTATTGGACATCAAACATCTGGTCATTCTGACATATTTCTTTGGAGCAAACCCACTGCTGCCACATAGGCTACACTTTCCGATAAGCATCAAGGGGTCTTTTATATGGACTTTCCAACATACGGACATCACATACCACAGTCTTTGATGAACCAGTTGTGGACAACTGGTTGGAACGGAAAATCGCCCAAACTGCAAATGTGTCCACTGAGCAGGATCGATACGATGACTGACACCTTCACAGGTAGACACGTTATCGCCGAGCTATGTCCCGGTCCCTCCAATTAAGAGAAATGCCTGTGAAGGGCAGGCTCACTTTTTGTTTGACGTGGAAGTTCTGGAGTGACTTGAGTGTCTGGAAGCGGCGCTTCTTCTTAGCCTCTTCACTCTCTACAAACAGCTTGTCGGCAGCCTTGTTCTCCTTCAGGGTCTGCTTCCCAAGTATTTTTTCATCCGCAACTTTCCGCTCATTCTCACGCACCTGCAAGTAAAGTAATGATGTTACACTGTACAAGCTCTCAGAGAAATGAGGTCACACTGGGCAAGCTGTGGGCAGAATAGCGAGGTCACGTTCTACAAAGTGTCGGTGAAATAATGAGGTCAGGTTCTACTAGCTGTCAGTGAAATAATGAGGTCACATTCTACAAAGTGTCAGTGGAATAATGAAGTCACGTTCTACAAGCTGTCAGTGGAATAATGAGGTCACATCCCACAAAGTGCCAGTGAAATAATGAGGTCATGTTCCACAAAGTGCCAGTGATCTAATGAGGTCATGTTCCACAAAGTGCTAGTGATATAATGAGGTCATGTTCCACAAAGTGCCAGTGAAATAATGAGGTCATGTTCCACAAAGTGCCAGTGATATAATGAGGTCATGTTCCACAAAGTGCCAGTGAAATAATGAGGTCATGTTCCACAAAGTGCCAGTGATATAATGAGGTCATGTTCCATAAAGTGCCAGTGATATAATGAGGTCATGTTCCACAAAGTGCCAGTGAAATAATGAGGTCACATTCTATAAACTGTCAGTGGAATAATGAGGTCACGTCTACAAGCTGTCAGTGGAACAATAAGGTCATGTTCTACAAGCTGTCAGTGGAATAATGAGGTCACGTTCCACAAACAGCCTGTGGTCAGTAGGCAGGGAAGTAACGAATCGGTGTACTTCTTGAGAAAAGATCCAGACATGCCCATCTTTGGCTGAATTTATAAGTAACATCTAACAATGACGAAATTTGGTTGTGTTTCTGGAGTGATTTCAATATATAACATTAAAAATACACTTAGGACACAATCTTTATGAATGACCTGCCCCAAGTATCTGAGGATGCAACATTCACAACTTTTGCAGATGATGCAAGACTCGCGGTACACAACCAAGAGGATAGCAGCTGATCAAGGTGGAACAGTGTTGACCAGGGTCATTCTATGGAGTGGTGAAAATAATCCCTAAACACCAACTACAAACATTGTAATTTATAATTTATGACACTACGACAACGTTGGCAGAAACCAAATTATGATGGTAGATGCATACAACTTACAAGTACTTGGGAACAGTGACTGACTGCCTTAAATGGAAATCAACAACTGGCTGAATAATTCAATCATTAGCACTAAAAATGACTACACTTAGGACGATCAGGAGCTTCCGAAATGAAAACACGGCTCTCTGTGTGACTGGTGCAACTGGTTTAACTGGTGTGACTGGTACCTGCTTGACCCGCTGGAGGTCCATCTCCCTGAGCGTCTTATGGTACAAGGTCATGCGCTCCTTCTCCTCCTCCTGCAGCTTTTCTTCCTTCTCCTTCTGTGCTTTTGCTGTTCGCTCGTCCTCGTCGTCCATCTGCTGCTGCATCTGTGCCTCCAGCTTTTCGCTGATCTTCTTGAGCCGGATCTGCTTTTCGTTGTACAGCGCGCGCTCCTTCTCGGCGCGAAGCTTCATCATCTTCCGCTTGGCTGCTGCGAAGATGCGGCATTCCTCATCCTCTTCCTGCATCAGATAACAGCATACACTTAGATGGGAAGGGGGTGGGAGGGGTCAAGGTCAGACATCATGCACTTAGAGGGGCAGGGGATGTGATGGGTCAAGGTCAGACAGCATGCACTTAGAGGGGCTAAGTGACAGGAGGAGTCAAGGTCAGATAGCATGGACTTACAGGGGGAGAGCGTCAGGAGAGGTCAAGGTCAGATAGCATGTACAGGGTCAGAGGATAGGAGGGGTCAAGGTCAGACAACAGCATGCACCTAGAGGCAGAGCAACGGGAGGGCTCAAGGTCAAATAGCCTGCAATTAGAGGAGCAGGGGATGGGAGGGGGGTCAAGCTTAGATAGCATGCAGTGAAAGGGGCAGAGCGACAAGAGGGGGGTCAAGGTCAGATAACATGCACTTAGAGGTGCTGAGCGATAGGAGGGGGGGGGGGGGTTATGGTCAGATAGCATGTACTCAGAGGGGAAGAGCGACAGGCGGGGTCAATGTCAGATAGCATTCAATGAAAAGGGCAGAGCGAAAGGAGGGGTTAAGGTTAGATAACAGCATGCGCTTAGAGGGAAAGAGCGACAGGAAGGGTCAATGTCAGATAGCAGCATGCACTTAGAGGCACAGGGGATGGGACGGGTCAAGGTCAGATAACAGCATGCACTTAGAGGGGCAAGGCATGCGAGGGGTCAAGGTCAGATAACAGCATGCACTTAGAGGGCCAAGGCATGCGAGGGGTCAAGGTCAGATCGTGGTGTGTTGGGTGGTGTGTTGGTTGTGGTGTAAGGTGGGGTGTGGTGTAAGATAAGGTGGTGTCTGGTGTAAGGTGATGTGTTGGGTGTGGTGTAAGGTGGTATGGTGGGTGTGGTGTAAGGTGGTGTGTGGTGTAAGGTGGTGTGTTGGGTGTGGTGGAGTGTTGGGTGTGTTGTAAGGTGGCGTGTTGGGTGTGGTGTCAGGTGGTATGGTGGGTGTGGTGTAAGGTGGTGGGTGGTGTGTTGGGTGTGGTGTAAGGCGGTGTGTTGGGTGTGGTGTAAGGTGGTGTGTTGAGTGTGGTGTATGGTGATGTGTTGGGTGTGGTGGAGTGTTGGGTGTGTTGTAAGATGGTATGGTGGGTGTGGTGTAAGGTGGTGTGCTGGGTGTGGTGTAAGGTGGTAGGTGTGGTGCAAGGCGGTGTGTTGGGTGTGGTGTAAGGCGGTGTGTTGGGTGTGGTGTAAGGCAGTGTGCTGGGTGTGGTGTAAGGCGGTGTGTTGGGTGTGGTGTAAGGTGTGGTGTTGGGTGTGGTGTAAGACGGTGTGTTGGGTGTGGTGTAAGGCGGTGTGTTGGGTGTGGTGTAAGGTGTGTGTTGGGTGTGGTGTAAGGCGGTGTGTTGGGTGTGGTGTAAGGTGGTGTGTTGGGTGTGGTGTAAGGCAGTGTGTTGGGTGTGGTGTAAGGTGGTTTGTTGGGTGTGTTGTAAGGTGGTGTGTTGGGTGTGGTGTAAGGCGGTGTGGTGTAAGGTGGTGTGCTGGGTGTGGTGTAAGGTGGTAGGTGTGGAATAAGGTGGTTTGTTGGGTGTGGTGTAAGGTGTGTGTTGGGTGTGGTGTAAGATGGTTTGTTGGGTGTGGTATAACGTGGTGTGTTAGGTGTGGTGTAAGGCGGTGTGTTGGGTGTGGTGGAGTGTTGGGTGTGGTGTAAGGTGGTGTGTTGGGTGTGGTGTAAGGTGGTATGGTGGGTGTGGTGTAAGGTGGTGGGTGGTGTAAGGCAGTGTGTTGGGTGTGGTGTAAGGCGGTGTGTTGGGTGTGGTGTAAGGTGGTGTGTTGGGTGTGGTGTAAGGCAGTGTGTTGAGTGTGGTGTAAGGTGGTGTGTTGAGTGTGGTGTATGGTGATGTGTTGGGTGTGGTGGAGTGTTGGGTGTGTTGTAAGGTGGTATGGTGGGTGTGGTGTAAGGTGGTGTGCTGGGTGTGGTGTAAGACGGTGTGTTGGGTGTGTTGTAAGGTGGTGTGTTGGGTGTGTTGTAAGGTGGTGTGTTGGGTGTGGTGTAAGGTGGTGTGTTGGGTGTGGTGTAAGGTGGTATGGTGGGTGTGGTGTAAGGTGGTGTGTTGGGTGTGGTGTAAGGCAGTGTGTTGGGTGTGGTGTAAGGCGGTGTGTTGGGTGTGGTGTTGGGTGTGGTATAAGGTGGTGTGTTGGGTGTGGTGTAAGGTGGTGTGTTGGGTGTGGTGTAAGGTGGTGTGTTGGGTGTGGTGTAAGGTGGTGTGTTGGGTGTGGTGTAAGGTGGTGTGTTGGGTGTGGTGTAAGGCAGTGTGTTGGGTGTGTTGTAAGGTGGTGTGCTGGGTGTGGTGTAAGGTGGTGTGTTGGGTGTGGTGTAAGGTGGTGTGTTGGGTGTGGTGTAAGGTGGTGTGTTGGGTGTGGTGTAAGGTGGTGTGTTGGGTGTGGTGTAAGGCGGTGTGTTGGGTGTGGTGAAAGGCAGTGTGTTGGGTGTGGTGTAAGGCGGTGTGTTGGGTGTGGTGTAAGGTGGTGTGTTGAGTGTGGTGTTGGGTGTGGTGTAAGGCGGTGTGTTGGGTGTGGTGTAAGGTGTTGGGTGTGGTGTAAGGTGGTGTGTTGGGTGTGGTGTAAGGTGGTGTGTTGGGTGTGGTGTGTTGGGTGTGGTGTAAGGCGGTGTGTTGGGTGTGGTGTAAGGTGGGGTGTTGGGTGTGGTGTAAGGTGGTGTGTTGGGTGTGGTGTAAGACGGTGTGTTGGGTGTGGTGTAAGGTGGTGTGTTGAGCGTGGTGTTGGATGTGATGTAAGGTGTGTGTTGGGTGTGGTATAAGGTGGTGTGGTGGGTGTGGTGTAAGACGGTGTGTTGGGGGTGGTGTAAGGTGGTGTGTTGAGTGTTGTGTTGGGTGTGGTGTAAGGTGTGTGTTGGGTGTGGTATAAGGTGGTGTGTTGGGTGTGGTGTAAGGTGGTGTGTTGGGTGTGGTGTAAGGTGGTGTGTTGGGTGTGGTGTAAGGTGGTGTTGGGTGTGGTGTAAGGTGGTGTGTTAGGTGTGGTGTAAGGTGGTGTGTTGAGTGTGGTGTTGGGTGTGGTGTAAGGTGGTGTGTTGGGTGTGGTGTAAGACGGTGTGTTGGGTGTGGTGTAAGGCAGTGTGTTGGGTGTGGTGTAAGGTGGTGTGTTGGGTGTGGTGTAAGGCAGTGTGTTGGGTGTGGTGTAATGTGGTGTGTTGGGTGTGGTGTTGGGTGTGGTGTAAGGTGGTGTGTTGGGTGTGGTGTAAGGCGGTGTGTTGGGTGTGGTGTTGGGTGTGGTGTAAGGTGGTGTGTTGGGTGTGGTGTAAGGCAGTGTGTTGGGTGTGGTGTAAGGTGGTGTGTTGGGTGTGGTGTAAGGTGGTGTGTTGGGTGTGGTGTAAGACGGTGTGTTGGGTGTGTTGTAAGGTGGTGTGTTGGGTGTGGTGTAAGATGGTGTGTTGGGTGTGGTGTAAGGCAGTGTGTTGGGTGTGGTGTAAGGCGGTGTGTTGGGTGTGGTGTAAGGTGGTGTGTTGAGTGTGGTGTTGGGTGTGGTGTAAGGCGGTGTGTTGGGTGTGGTGTAAGGTGGTGTGTTGGGTGTGGTGTAAGGCGGTGTGCTGGGTGTGGTGTAAGGCGGTGTGCTGGGTGTGGTGTAAGGTGGTAGGTGTGGTGTAAGGTGGTTTGTTGGGTGTGGTGTAAGGTGGTTTGTTGGGTGTGGTATAAGGTGGTGTGTTGGGTGTGGTGTAAGGCGGTGTGTTGGGTGTGGTGTAAGGTGGTGTGTTGGGTGTGGTGTAAGGTGGTGTGTTGGGTGTGGTGTAAGGTGGTGTGTTGGGTGTGGTGTAAGGTGGTGTGTTGGGTGTGGTGTAAGGCGGTGTGGTGTAAGACGGTGTGTTGGGTGTGGTATAAGGTGGTGTGTTGGGTGTGGTGTAAGGTGGTGTGTTGGGTGTGGTGTAAGACGGTGTGTTGGGTGTGGTATAAGGTGGTGTGTTGGGTGTGGTGTAAGGCAGTGGTTGGTGGTGTAAGTGGTGTGTGGTGTGGTAAGGTGGTGTGTTGGGTGTGGTGTAAGGTGGTGTGCTGGTGTGGTGTAGGTGGAGGTGGTAAGGTGGTTGTGGGTGTGGTAAGGTGGTGTTGGTGGTGTAAGGTGGTGTGCTGGGTGTGGTGTAAGGTGGTGTGCTGGGTGTGGTGTAAGGTGGTAGGTGTGGTGTAAGGTGTGTGGTGGGTGTGGTGTAAGGTGGTTTGTTGGGTGTGGTGTAAGGTGTGTGTTGGGTGTGGTGTAAGGTGGTGTGTTGGGTGTGGTATAAGGTGGTGTGTTGGGTGTGGTGTAAGGCAGTGTGTTGGGTGTGGTGTAAGGTGGTGTGTTTGGTGTGGTGTAAGGCGGTGTGTTGGGTGTGGTGTAAGGTGGTATGGTGGGTGTGGTGTAAGGTGTTGGGTGTGGTGTAAGGCAGTGTGTTGGGTGTGGTGTAAGGTCCACTCACGTCCTCCTGCTGCTGCTGTTGCTTCCTCGTCTCGTTGACGTCCTTGAGCTGGCAGATGTTCTCCTCCCTCAGCGTGTTGGCGTCCTTGTGCCGGATGTCCTCCAGGCGGCGGGCCTGGTCCTCGTGCTCCTGGGCGAGGCGCTTCAAATGCCGGGCCTCCTCCAGGTCCTCGGCCACCTCACGGTTCCTGGTGCGCATGTGCTCCTGTATCCTGTGGAAAGGCGGACAGTGAGAGCGTGTTAGGGGTCACCCAAAATTATACATTTTCACGGTCATGAGTGATTCTCTCAAACTGGGCACCACATATTTGGTTTCCATTGTTTGTTTGTTGTTTTTTGTTGTTGTTTTACGTCCTAACAATATGTAAGGTCATATCAGGATGGAATATTTGGTTTATCACCATCTTACGATGGTGATAATATTTCTTCTTTTTTTTGTAGCAAAAGAAATAATTATTCTTTCCCCCGTGTATTAAGTATGTTACAATGCTACATGTATTTAATCTATCCACAAAATATATTAAAAGTTTTTTTCAACTCTGAGATAGATGCAAAACGCGTAAACCTTCACATCAACATGGATTCTGCTATTATTCAGAATCTTTTTGGCTATTATTTGGAAGGTTTTCACTTTTGGTTTCTAGGTCACACTTTAGTGCCCAGTTTCAGAGAATGTTTTTTGTTTGTTTGTTTAATGACCCCACAGCACAAAAAGTAAACATCGGCTATTTGGAGTCATACAGTAGTTAAACATAACCGACTAAAGAATTACTTAATTACATTTGATCAAACATGTAAAATAGAGCACAGATATGTATGCCAAAATAGCATACAACTGAAGTAAAATCACAAGTGGTATATGATAAATAAAATCAACAGTAAAAGACTTTTCAAGTAAAAAATGGAATATGAATTTTGATAAAAACCAGTCTCTCAAAAATGTAATAATGAGTTGTGAATGGAATCGGAACGACTCCATCACACCCTCATTTCCAAATACATCACCTTTAACTGAGGACATCTCACCAAAATGTGATGCACTGGCAGTGACTGTCCACCTCGGTGCTCACACTGAGGCAGACAGCCTCCAGCCAAAATAAAACTATGTGTCAAGTATGTATGACCAATACGGGAGCGACAAAGGATAACCTCGTCCTGTCTCAACCGTCTGTAGGAGGACTGCTAATCTCCCAAGACTGGCATCACAGAATGAAGTTTGTTCACTCCTGCATCGTTCCATTCATCCTGCCAGCTAGACATGATGCATTTGTCAATGTGAAATTTAAGATCCGTATATGGGATACCCAGGTTGGCACCACGACAGTTGTCACGCTTTCAAGATGGCTAATTATCACGCTTTCATGACGTCACTTAACCAACTATCTGTGAGGAGACTAAAGCAGACACTCACTGCCCCTTCTGGAAGTCGGTGATGGACTTGACTCGCTGGGCGCGCTTCTCCTGCTGCAGGACCTCTCTCCGCACCGTCTCCTCCGCGTGGCCCTTCTGCTTCTCACACCACTCCCCGTCAATGAGTGCGGCTGCTGCCTCCCTCAGCTTGTTGAGCTCGACCTGTGCATCGCGCTCCTTCAGCACCTCGGTCAGCATCAGTGCACCCTGCACAGCAAGCAAGCATGCATAGGTGGGTCATGGCATTAGATTATATATATATATATATATATATATATGTAAATAATAATCAATAAAAAATAAATAAAAATACACTGGTAATTCAAAGAAACTCTTAGAAGGTAGGCCCTCCCCATATACATGCTAGGCATGATACACGCAGGATGGCAACTTTAAACTTTAAACCAAAACCTAATGACCACAAACGCAACAAGGTGGAGGCAGTCAGAGAAAATAACTATCGGTAACCAAACAATTAACCAATTGTATAGTTAACAGAATCAGAGGGTATTGGATATGTGGAATATGTGCCGGTACCTGAGTGCATAGGTACTGGTACCAGAGTGAATAGGTACCTGTACCCGAGTGAATAGGTACCGATACATGAGTGTGTATGTACCGGTACCTGAGTGTGTCAGTACCAGGACCTGTGTGCATATGTACTGGTACCTGAGTGTATATGTACCGGTACATCAGTGTATAAGTACTGGTACCTGAGTATCTGTACCAGTACTAGTACCTACACACCGGGCGCACACAATGAATGTGCTCCCACTAGTCCCAGCCTTCTACCATACCATAGTGTACAGGTACCGGTACCTGAGTGCATAGGTACCGGTACCAGAGTGTATTTGTACCAGTAACAGTGCCTACACACCTGGTACACACACTGACTGCTCTCCCAGTCGTCTGCCTAGCAGAGTGTACAGGTACCGGTACCTGAGTGCATGCGCTCCCAGCCGTCTACCATAGTGTACAGGTACCGGTACCTGAGTGTACAAATACCGGTACCTGAGTTATATAGGTACCGGTACCAGAGTGTATTTGTACCAGTAACAGTACCTACACACCCGGCGCACACAATGACTGCTCCCAGCCTTCTATCATACCATAGTGTACAGGTACCGGTAGCTGAGTGCATAGGTACCAGTACCTGAGTGTTGTTGTACCAGTAACAGTGCCTACACACCTGGTGCACACACTGACTGCGCTCCCAGCCGCCTGCCTACCAGAGTGTACAGGTACCGGTACCTGAGTGAACAGGTACCGGTACCTGAGTCCATAGATACTGGTACCTGAGTGAATAGGTACCAGTACCAGAGTGTATTTGTACCAGTAACAGTACCTACACACCTGGTGCACACACTGACTGCGCTCCCAGTCGTCTGCCTACCAGAGTGTACAGGTACCGGTACATGAGTGTACCGGTACTTGAGTGTACCGGTACCTGAGTGCATTTGTACCAGTAATAGTACCTACACACCTGGTGCACACTGACTGTGCTCCCAGTCATCTGCCTACCAGAGTGTACAGGTACCGGTACCTGAGTGTGCAAATACTGGTACCTGAGTGTACAGGTACCGGTACCTGAGTGAACAGGTACCGGTACCTGAGTTCATAGATACTGGTACCTGATTGAATAGGGACCAGTACCAGAGTGTATTTGTACCAGTAACAGTACCTACACACCTGGTACACACACTGCCTGCGCTCCCAGTCGTCTGCCTACCAGAGTGTACAGGTACCGGTACCTGAGTGTGCAAATACCGGTACCTGAGTGCAAAATATTCCGATATTCGGCTATGGGGGGAATGCAAATGTTCTATTGCTGATTGGTGTACGTGACAAGGCGCGTGTATGTATACATATATGTATGGGTTGGTGGTGCCTGAGTGGGATGTAAATAGACATAGCGGTGCTGGCAGGTCTGGGTGTGATTGCACTCAGAGCCTATCCCCTCTGCGGGGATAGGGATCACCACACTAAAAGGTCAAGGTTGGTGGTGGCCATGGGGGCCATACAGCTTGTGGTGGTGGGCAGACCACTGGTATCCATGGGCACCCAGAATGCTGGATCCCTAATGGTAGGGCCAAGAATGATTGAGTCCCATTGAGGAAAAGGGGTGGGGGTGATACTCTACAATGAACCCATGTAACTATATAAGCAATAAACCAGATGGCTGGACTCCCTTCTTCTTTACACTTTATACTCTTCCTTTCTCTTTGTCTGTATTGTTTTCACCATAGCCTGCCTACACAGCCACAGATTCGAGCATTAGACTCCACAAACGGGTAACCATGACGAGTGGATTAGTGGATTGGATTCTACATGAGTATATAGGTACCGGTACCAGTACTTACACACCGGGCGCACTCACTTAGTGCGGTCCCAGCCTTCTACCGGATGTTCCCGGCAACTTACGTGGAAGGTCTTGATGCGGTCTGTCTGGTAATACTGCTGGGTTTTCGCTTTCTCGATGGCTTCCTTACGTTGCTGTGCTTGGTACTTGGCCTCATCTAGGTCAATCATCTTCCTCTCCTCTTCTTCCTTCTCTTCTCGGATTTTATGAGACTCGAGTCGTTGTATTCGCTGACCCTGGAGCACGATTTGTGCAAAGTGTGATATGATGAACCGGCAGTAATTGAAGTCACAACGAAACAATGTCACATTCTATTCAAGGTCATTGATTTCTCTCTACTTGATTTCCTACTGGTTGCATATAGGATATAGAATGAGCTGCTCCAACCCCACCCTACTCTCCCCCCATCCCCCGTTTTTTTTGTCCGTTAAATTTAATTAAATTTAATGACGCCTCTAGAGCACATTGATTTCTATCGTCGGCTATTGGACGTCAAACATATGGTCATTCTGACATATTTCTTTGGAGGAAACCCACTGCTCCCACATAGGCTACACTTTCCGATAAACAGCAAGGGGTCTTTTATATGCACTTTCCCACAGTCAGGACAGCACATGGCACAGCCTTTGATGAACCAGTTGTGGAAAAATGGTTGGAACGGAAAATAGCCCAAACTGCAAATGGGCACACTGAGCAGGATCGATCGGATGAGCCACACCTTCACAGGTGGACACTCTACCGACTGAGCTATGCACTGGGATAGGCAAGGAGCCGTGCACTGAGGGGCGCCAATTGTTTGCAACTGAACTGCCTTGTACCAGGCTAAGTAGCGATAAGGATAAGTCATGCATAGTCCGATGAAGCATACAATTTTCAAAACAAAAACACTTACCTACATATCTAACTTGGATTGGTGAACTTATCAAGCATTTAATAGCCACATAGAACTTAGAAGGGCATACTGAGTTAATTTAACAGAACCTGTTACTGCATAAGCCGATCTATCAGAGTTTTGGCATGCTTGTCAACATTAATTTTGCATGTTTGCACTTCAAATATCTCAAAACCTAGCCATTCAAAATAAAATTTACTTCAAGCTAAAGTAAGGTAGAATATAAAAATGGATCTAATAGGTTTATCTCAGAAATTGACAGAAACTCAAAAGGATCGGACTATGCAACTTAAGGGCTAGTTGGTTATTGAAGTTTTATGTCCTGGTAATACCTAAGGTCATAACAGGACCGGTACCAACTTGTGACAGTGCACACTCATGGTGACTTTATAGTGCTGCCCCACTGGAAAATCAGGCCAATATGACCCAATATCCCACTCAGTCACATTATCCTGACACTGATCTAATGAGTCCTTGTCCTATCCTATTAATGCAAAGCACCTGGCTAGAAAGCGACAAGTATCAATTTTATAAGTCATTGGTTTGACTCGACTGGGAATCCAACTCCCGATCGAGGGCACGCGAGGCCTGCCCTCTACCGATTCGACCACCGCGGTCAAGTCGAGACGAGCCGCTGGGGTGCCACTGACCGCGATGGTGTTGGTCCAGTTGTTGATCTGGTTCTTGGACAGCTCGTGCAGCTGTTGACGCGCTTCCAGGGCCCGCCGCACGCGCTCCTCCTCCCGCTGCCGCTCGTTCAGCTGCAGCTGGATCCGGTCCCACTCGGCCTTGGACAGGATGGTCACGTGGTGCAGGTCTGCGGCCATCGGCTGCACGGGTGGACGATGGTCCTGGGCGCCCTGCATCCCGACCACGTCCTCAGTGCCGCCTGCAGAAGTAAAGTAAAGCTTGTTTTATTTAACGATGCCTCAAGAACACATTGATTTTTATCATCGGCTATTGGACGTCAAAGTTATGGTCATTCTGACATATTTCTTTTGGAGGAAACCTGCTGCTGCCACCACATAGGCTGCTCTTTCCGAAAAGCAGCAAGGGGTCTTTTATATGCACTTTCTAACAGACAGGACAGTACATACCATAACCTTTTGATGAACCAGTTGTGGACCACTGGTTGGAATGGAAAATAGCCCAAACTGCAAATGGATCCACTGAGAAGGATCGATCCAATGACCGACAGCTTCATAGATGGACACCTCCATGGGCCGCCTGCAAGCAGGACCTGGGGAGGCGGTCAAGGCGGTTGTGAGACATTCGGACTCCCATAATAAAGACTCTCCACCATCGCTTTATTATGTATAATAAAGCCACTCCCCAGTCACTTTATTATGTATAATAAAGCCGCTCCACTGTCACTTTATTATGTATAATAAAACCACTCCCCAGTCACTTTATTATGTATAATAAAGCCGCTCCACTGTCACTTTATTATACATAATAAATCCACTCCACTGTCACTTTATTATGTATAATAAAGTCACTCCCCAGTCACTTTATTATGTATAATAAAGTCACACCCCAGTCACTTTATTATGTATAATAAAGTCACTCCCCAGTCACTTTATTATGCATAATAAAGCCGCTCCACTGTCACTTTATTATGTATAATAAAACCACTCCCCAGTCACTTTATTATGTATAATAAAGCCGCTCCACTGTCACTTTATTATGTATAATAAATCCACTCCACTGTCACTTTATTATGTATAATAAAGTCACTCCCCAGTCACTTTATTATGTATAATAAAGCAACTCCACTGTCACTTTATTATGTATAATAAAACCACTCCCAGTCACTTTATTATGTATAATAAAGTCACTCCCCAGTCACTTTATTATGTATAATAAAGCAACTCCACTGTCACTTTATTATGTATAATAAAGTCACTCCCCAGTCACTTTATTATGTATAATAAAGCCACTCCCCAGCCACTTCATTATGTATAAAAAGGGACTCCCCAGTCACTGTATTGTGTATAATAAATACCCTCCAATGTCACGTTATTATGCATAATAAAGGCACTCCACTATCACTTTATTATGTATAATAAAGGGACTCCCCGGTCACCGTACTATGTATAATAAAGTCACTCCCCAGTCTCTTTATTATGTAAAATAAATCCACTCCCCAGTCACTTTATTATGTATAATAAAGCCACTCCACTGTCACTTTATTATGTATAATAAAACCACTCCACTGTCACTTTATTATGTATAATAAATCCACACCCCAGTCACTATATTATGCATAATAAAGCCACTCCCCAGTCACTTTATTATGTATAATAAAACCACTCCACTGTCACTTTATTATGTATAATAAATCCACACCCCAGTCACTATATTATGCATAATAAAGCCACTCCCCAGTCACTTTATTATGTATAATAAAACCACTCCACTGTCACTTTATTATGTATAATAAATCCACACCCCAGTCACTTTATTATGTATAATAAAGCCGCTCCACTGTCACTTTATTATGTATAATAAATCCACTCCACTGTCACTTTATTATGTATAATAAAGTCACTCCCCAGTCACTTTATTATGTATAATAAAGCAACTCCACTGTCACTTTATTATGTATAATAAAACCACTCCCAGTCACTTTATTATGTATAATAAAGTCACTCCCCAGTCACTTTATTATGTATAATAAAGCAACTCCACTGTCACTTTATTATGTATAATAAAACCACTCCCAGTCACTTTATTGTACATGTTGCCGGTAACATGCGTAATTCAAAACCTTGACAACGGGCGCCATAGTAATGCCAACCTGGATACCGTTGTAGTATAGCATTCGGTAACTCGGGCGAGTTGATTTCTGGTTGCTCGACGCACGTTGAATCATTCCTTACCGTATCCTCGAGCTGCAAAGACCTGCTTGTCTGTCTGCTACATATTTTACAGCTACATATTTTACAGCTTGGCTAAATTACAGTACCTGTGTTCAGTGTACACTTGCTTGTTCAGCATCTTCTCTGTATATTCCATCAACATCATGCCTAAAATTGGTAAACCTAGGTCCACTGGCAGTGGCAGGTACTCCAAGCAGCTGCTTGCCTCTGGAGGTCGTCGTGTGTTATCGCCTGTGTGTAGTGCTGCGAGGCGTATGTCGAGCTCACCGTCGACGGCGGATAGACTTGCAGCTTCTACATCTGGATGTATGCCGTCGACGGTGAGTGGTTCATCACAAGGGGTGTCGCTGGAGGATCTGCCCCGCCTACTTGATGTGAAACTGTCTGCTGTTACTGAACCTTTGCTAGCTAGATTAACGTCATTGGAGTCCAATGTTTCTGATTCGCCATTATCGGCGCATGCATTGGGCGCACCGGAAGTGTCGTCAAGGGACGGCCAGGCCATGTCGAGTATACGCAAAAGGCGCAGGCCTGCTACGCCGGTGAAATCGTGCATCGGTTGTGCTGACAGTCCGCGCACGCCTATGTCGGGAGTGGCACGACATGATAGTGATGATATGGCTAGTTCTGTTAGTGGGTTATTGCGATCTAGGATTGCCAGTCGGTGGTTGACTTTGGAACGTTGCGTTGGTGACGCAACGGATTCAGACGAGGAGCTTATGAGAGACTTGATGAGGGTTGCAGGGGCGAAGGCCCGTAAGGTGGCAGGTAAGGGTAAACTTCTTCCTTTTTGGTATGTAATTCGGGGTGAGCGTAAAGGGAAGGTGTCCCAGGGCCAGTCAACCTGGTTCGAGTATTTGGCGGCGATCCGCCGTATGATTTGTCGTACCGATTTCGCTGCAGACTGTGTGCCGCTTGTGGAGGAGCATGTCGACTCCCTGTTGGACATGGCCCAGAACTACACATGGGAGACTTGCCTTGCTTACTCAGAGCGAGTCTTCAATATGATAGTCGACAAGTGGCTCCCCAATGGTTGGAATGATGCTGGTCTGATACAAGACATTCGCAGGGACGAGAGTGGACTAGGCCGTCGGTTACCACGTAGTGTTGCAAGGCCGGCTAAAGACAGTGTCGGGGCTGATTTTAATAGGGATGTTGATGGCCGTGTCTGTACCATCTGGAATAGGGGTAAAGACTGCGGGTTTGCAGCTAGTCACGGTGTGGGGGCCGACCGATATATTCATGTCTGTACGTGGTGTGCATATAACCTTAAACGCAAACACTATCACAAAGAGGTTGACTGCAAAAGTAAACTACGTGCTCGTGATATAAGGGGCTCAGATACTGCCTCTGCTTCTGCTTCCAAAGTTTTTTAGATATCGGTCGGCCTGGGGCCGAAATCTACGATGCTTCAGGACTCTCCTTGTGTCCAGTCGATCGCTGTCTGCTGCCTGTCGGTGATGATGTCGAGCAGACTTCGCCTGGTTGCCCAGTCGACCATGCTGGCCCGGTCGCCCTCTACAATCAGATGGTCAGTGACGCAGCTTATAGTGCTAGGTCGGTGTGTTGTGTGACTAATACCATTACTGTTGTTCATGGGCTGGGTGACTCCCCGGCTGGAAGTTCTATTGACTGTGTAAATGTGAATGTAAATTTAAACTCTGATAACATTGGTCAATTTCTTGTTGGGCAAAAGCCCAGCAGATGGGTGCAGGGTGATTATAAATGGTTTAATGTTGCTTTACGGAATCGTACAAGGCCGTTATTTAGGCCGGGGAGTGCCAGTGGTGAAAAACTTGAATGTGTATCCGCACCATCGCCTGGTGCGCCAGCTGGCGTCAACATAGCGGAGGCCGGGTCGGCATCTTTTGGTTGTCATGGTTATGCTTCCATTAACCACAACTCACAGTCGACGTTAACAGTCGACGAGCCACTGCCATCTGATATCAATGGCCATGCCTTGCTACTACTGAACAATGAACTTGAGTCGCCGGTCGACTCCACCTGTCCTAGTGCTACTTCTTCTGTGCCTTTGAGGTTGAATCCAACCTCCGCATCTTTGTCATTTGTTGGTCCTGCTATCAACCATGTGCATAGTCCGCCTGCCGGCTGCACCCAATGTACTGCTACACAGCACTCATTGCTGGCACATGCTTGTCCTGTTGATTATTCATGTTCTGACTATGCTGGCTGTCATGTTGCCCCTGTGGCTCACTGTTCCGATAATTCTGTACCCCTTGTTGTTGATGTTCTGGCCGATACCGTTGTGACTGACTTTAAAAGTTATGTTAATGTTGTAGATGATAATTTGTTTGACGAGTTGTGTGTTGTTGCGTCTCCCCGCGCTTCTGGCCATCACCGTCACTGCAGTGGTGACTTGTCAGATGATGTCATCGTTGGTGATTGCTTTGTTAACGAGTTTGTTGATGGGTTCATTGAAAATGTCAAAACTTGCCCATTGTTGTTGGATTGTGATTCAACAAGTGTGCCCCATGATGGGCTACTGCCAAGTAGCTGCGATATGACAGCTGAAACCCCGTTCTGCGAGCTTTCACCGTTGCAGTATAAATCCGTTCTGTTGAAATTTTGGCCTACTTGGCGTCCACTACCCAACATTGAAAGATCCTATCAGGTCTTATATACTGCTGTGAGGGCAACTGGGTTGCCTAACTATTTGGGCTCTAGAATACCAGTTCCCTCTGCCTTAAAGATTGATGTGTGGCGTAAGTTACTTGTTGGTTATCATGATTACGCAGTGGTTGACTACTTGGAATTTGGTTGGCCAGCCAACTTCACAGGTGCTGAATGTCCTATTTCTACAGAGGTTAATCACTGTCGTCTTGAAGAAGATTTATTTTGGTTAGACAATTATGTTGCTACTGAAACTGCCCATGGGACACTGCTGGGTCCATTTGATACTGTGCCATTCTCTCCGTGGGCGCAAATCAGCCCCATTATTGCCCGCCCTAAGAAAAATACCAAGGAGCGTAGGATAATTGTGGACCTTAGCTATCCGAAAGGGTACAGCGTTAATGGGGGGATTATAAAGGGTTTTTATCAAGGTGAGAGGTTTTCTTTTAATTTGCCATCTATAATGACATTGGCTGAGCAGGTCACTAGGTTAGGTAAGCGTTGCTTTATGTGGTCCATTGATTTAGCTAGGGCATATAGGCAGCTGCGCACGTGCCCTTTAAGTGTTCCGCTTTTCGGCATTACAGTTAGGAATTTGTATTATTTTGATATTGCGCCTCCTTTCGGCTGTAGAACTTCTTGTATGGCATGTGCCAGGACCACGTCGGCCGTGGTCCATTTGATGCGGAAAATGGTTTTTTTTTGTGGCGTGTTATTTGGATGATTTCGTTGGGGTAGAAAGCACATTTGAGGAAGCACTTCGGAGTTATAATTCAATTTTAAGTCTCACAAAATTACTTGGCCTTGATCTTTCGGTTAAAAAATGTACCCCTCCCAAAATGCTTATGCAGTGGTTGGGTTATCAATTGGACTCGGAAAATATGGTGTTGAGGATACCCCGTGACAAGCTTTTGCACATATTGACAGAATGTAAGAAATGGAAAATAGGCTCCAAGGTGACTCGCAAACATGTCCAAAGGTTAGTGGGTAGGCTTCAGTTCGTTTCGAAATGTGTGGTGCAGGCTAGGACTTTCATAAATAGGATTCTAAATTTTTTGCGGGAGTGCCCGTTTATGGGGAAGAGGGTAGTTACTCAAGAACTCGTCAGGGATGTTGCATGGTTCCTACGGTATGCGGAGGGTAGTAATGGCCTAGTGCTGCTGCGGCCATGTCCTAAGGAGAAATGGATAATCGAATGCGATTCATCTTTGCTTGCAGGTGGTGGTTTCAGTAGTACACATTTCTTCTCGGAATTATACTCTTCTGACTTTCTGAGCGACAAAAATCTCCATATAGCCCAATTAGAGGCAATTAATTTAGTGGTTGCATTAAAGGTATTATGCCCTCCCAGGCCTGAAGAATTCGTTACTATCATTCACACTGATAATGAAGCTTCCACTGGTGCTGGGAAGGACCCGGTTTTGTGTGCTTGTGCCAGAGAAATCTGGAGGTTTGCAGCCCACAGATCCTGCGAGGTACAAGTGTTACACAAGCCGGTGAAGAACCTAGTATTGGCTGATGCACTAGGTAGGTTGTTTTTCGATGAACAGGCACGTCTCCTGGCTGATAACTTATGTGCTGATCGTCATTTAACTAAAGTAAGTGCTGTTCATGACGACAATGTATTTGACATGTATTTATGATACACTGCTCGATCTGATTTGTTTCCTTGCCCCTCTTCTCTCGCAGACTATGAGTATGCATTAGGTAGCAGGCTGGGCATATTTTTCAGAGCGGGACTAACGCAAGGAACGTGGAGGAACAAAAGGGTGCATTTTGAGGAATACTTGAAATTTTGCAAACATAGGAAGGTTAGCCCCAGGAACCCTAATCTAAGAACGGTAATGTTATATACTTTATACTTAAATGACAAATTGAGCACAGAGGGTGCAATAAAAAACTATCTGTGCGGGGCAAAATCATGGGTAAAGTTAGTAAGAGGGAGGTGGGACGTATTCGATTGTTATGCCGAATCGGTTCTTAAAAAAGGTGTGTGTAAATTAAAATGTAATGTTGTAAACAGAGCATACCCGTTAAAAATAAAACATAAAAATAATAATATTAAAATGTAGACAAATGGGAACATACGGTCTTGTCTTTATTGCTGCTTTGATAATTGGTTATACCTGCTTATTAAGATAATCTAACTTGTTTTATTCCGACATGCTGGGTGATGGCGGTCATACATTATTGGGCGGAGACATCGTGGCACATAAATCGTACCTACTGGTGCACATCCGTAGCACAAAGACAGTATGCAAGCCGGACGAAAGCTACCACGTCAGGCTGCCTAAGATGCCACAGTCCGTCTTCTGCCCTGTAAGAGCGTGGACTGAATACTGCCAGAGTACCCGGCGTCATCGGGACTCCCCAGCATTTGCACTCGCGAACGGGGACCCACTGACTAATCAAACGTTTATCAAGTGTATACGCCTGATTCTCAAGGGAGCCAAGTTACCGTGGTGGCCAATGGTAACAACTCATAACTTGAGACGTGGAGCGGCACAAGAGTATGCGCGTATAGGAGTGCCGTTGGACTGTTTAAGACGATTAGGATGCTGGAAATCAAATAGCATTTTTAATTACGTAAATAAACAGTTAATCAACAAAGGACCATCCACTCTCCTGTCCCAATTTGGCTGAGAGTTAGATGGTCCATGTCCTGTTATGTCTGACAAGTACGAGTCAGTATGTGTGAAGTGTGTCTGATGTGCTCATTTGTATGACCGTTATCTGCCCGCAGCTGCTGCCTCCTATCTTCAACTTCAACTTAAAAGGAATATATATAACTAAACTTAATGTAATGTGAATAGAGTAATTAGCTAACCATCATACCCTGCAAATATGTAAAGGCTAGACAGGCTGATAGTTCTTTCTTCTGGGTTGTACTATCGCAGAAGTAGAGTCAGAGTATCAAGCCCTTAGGTCATCTGTTCTGATCGACCATGCTTGGACATTGTTAGCTAGGGATAGATATATCAATGGCTACTGTGAAATTTATTAAGAATGTTTAATAAATTTTGGCCCAAAAAATAAATCACTGTGTCGAGTTTTTGAATTATGTATAATAAAGCCGCTCCACTGTCACTTTATTATGTATAATAAATTCACTCCACTCCACTGTCACTTTATTATGTATAATAAATCCACTCCACTGTCACTTTATTATGTATAATAAAGCCACTCCACTGTCACTTTATTATGTATAATAAATCCACTCCCAGTCACTTTATTATGTATATTAAAGTCACTCCCCAGTCACTTTATTATGTATAATAAAGTCACACCCCAGTCACTTTATTATGCATAATAAAGCCACTCCCCAGTCACTTTATTATGTATAATAAAGCCACTCCACTGTCACTTTATTATGTATAATAAAGCCACTCCACTGTCACTTTATTATGTATAATAAATCCACTCCACTGTCACTTTATTATATATAATAAAGCCACTCCCAGTCACTTTATTATGTATAATATAGCCACCCCAGTGACTTTATTATGTATAATAAATCCACTCCACTGTCACTTTATTATGTATAATAAAGCAACTCCACTGTCACTTTATTATGTATAATAAAACCACTCCCAGTCACTTTATTATGTATAATAAAGTCACTCCCCAGTCACTTTATTATGTATAATAAAGTCACACCCCAGTCACTTTATTATGCATAATAAAGCCACTCCCAGTCACTTTATTATGCATAATAAAGCCACTCCACTGTCACTTTATTATGTATAATAAAGCCACTCCCAGTCACTTTATTATGTATAATAAATCCACTCCACTGTCACTTTATTATGCATAATAAAGCCATTCCACTGTCACTTTATTATGTATAATAAAGCCAATCCACTGTCACTTTATTATGTATAATAAATCCACTCCACTGTCACTTTATTATGTATAATAAAGCAACTCCACTGTCACTTTATTATGTATAATAAAACCACTCCCAGTCACTTTATTATGTATAATAAAGTCACTCCCCAGTCACTTTATTATGTATAATAAAGTCACTCCCCAGTCACTTTATTATGCATAATAAAGCCACTCCACTGTCACTTTATTATGTATAATAAAGCCACTCCACTGTCACTTTATTATGTACAATAAAACCACTCCACTGTCACTTTATTATGTATAATAAAGCCACTCCACTGGCACTTTATTATGCATAGTAAAGGGACTCCCCGGTCACCATATTATGTATAATAAAGTCACTCCCCAGTCACTTTATTATGTATAATAAAGTCACTCCCCAGTCACCTTATTATACATAATAAAGCCACTCCACTGTCACTTTACTATGTATAATAAAGCCACTCCCAGTCACTTTATTATGTATAATAAAGCCACTCCACTGTCACTTTATTATGCATAGTAAAGGGACTCCCCGGTCACCGTATTATGTATAATAAAGCCACTCCACTGCCACCTTATTTTCCATAATAAAACCATTTTGTCACCATTTTGAAGAGATGACATGTATAGCTAGCTACTCATGGGGTCCTGGGTTCGAACCCTGTTCGAGTCAAACCACTTTCTTAAAAATTGATACTTTTTCCTTCCTAGCCAGGCATTCGCTTTTTTTTTCAGGTACACACCTACCGTATACGATTCACGCACTAAAACTGACGACCCGACCCGACCCGTTTCCCGACTAAAACTGATGACAGGGGGTACACACATATACCGACTGGAGCGCTCACATATACCGTCCGTTTCGCGACTGCGATCCACGCACCTGGTGTCTTTAGCGCAAACTACCCTAGCTACCATAGCGCCTCCTAGCATTCTGTGTGTGTCTCTGTGTTTCTGTGTGTCTGTGTGTGCGTCTCTGTGTGTGTCTCTGTGTGTGTGACTCTGTGTTTATGTGTGTCTGTGTATGTGTGTTTATGTGTGTCTGTGTGTGTGTCTCTGTGTGTGTTTCTGTGTGTCTGTGTGTGTGTCTCTGTGTGTGTCTGTGTGTGTGTCTCTGTGTGTGTGTCTCTGTGTGTGTGTTACTCCGTGTCTCTGTGTGTGTGTCTCTGTGTGTGTGTCTCTGTGTCTCGCTGTGTCTGTGTGTGTCTGTGTGTGTCTGTGTGTGTGTGACTCTGTGTTTATGTGTGTCTGTGTGTGTGTCTGTGTCTCTGTGTTTCTGTGTGCCTGTGTGTGTGTATGTGTGTGTGTGTTACTCTGTGCCTCTGTGTGTGTCTGTGTGTGTGTCTGTGTGTGTGTGTCTCTGTGTGTGTGACTCTGTGTTTAGGTGTGTCTGTGTATGTGTCTGTGTGTGTGTGTCTGTGTGTGTCTGCGTGTGTCTCTGTGTGTGTCTCGGTGTGTCTGTGTGTGTCTCTGTGTTTATGGGTGTCTGTGTGTGTGTCTCTGTGTGTCTCTGTGTGTGTCTCTGTGTGTGTTACTCTGTGCCTCTGTGTGTGTCTCTGTGTGTGTGTCTCTGTGTGTGTGTCTCTGTGTGTGTCTCGGTGTGTATGTGTCTCTGTGTGTGTGTCTGTGTGTGTGTGTGACTCTGTGTCTCTGTGTGTGTCTCTATGTGTGTCTGTGTCTCTGTGTTGTTACTCTGTGTCTGTGAGTGTGTATGTGTATGTGTGTGTCTCTCGGTGTGTCTGTGTGTGTCTCTGTGTGTGTGTCTCTGTGTGTGTGTCTGTGTGTGTGTGACTCTGTGTCTCTGTGTGTGTCTCTATGTCTGTTCTGTGTCTCTGTGTGTGTGTCTCTGAGAGAGAGACACACAGACACTCTCCCTCCCTCCCTCCCTCTCTCCCTCTCTCTCTCTCCCTCCCTCCCTCCCACACAGACACACACAGACACACACAGAGACAAAGAGACACACAGAGAGACACACAGACACAGAGACACACACAGAGACACAGAGACACACACAGATACACACACAGAGACACACACAGCAACAGAGACACAAATACACAGAGACACACACATATAGACACAGACACAAACACAGAGACACACACACACACAGACACACACACAGACACAGAGATACACACACAGACACACACAGAGATGCAGAGACACACACAGAGACACACAGAGACACACAGACACACACACAGACACAGAGACACATACAGAGACACACACACAGACACACACAGACAAAGAGACACACACAGAGACACACACAGATACACACACACAGATACACACACACAGAGACACACACAGAAACAGAGACACAAAGACACACACAGAGACACACACATAGACACAGAGACAGACACACACAGACACACACACAGACACAGAGATACACACACAGACAGACACATACAGAGAGACACACACAGACAAAGAGACACACACACAGACACACACAGACACAGATACACACACAAAGACACACACACATACACAGAGAGACACAGACACAGACACACAGACATAGGCACAGAGACACACACAGAGACACAGACACACACATAGACCCAGAGACACACATACAGACACAGAGGCACACACACACAGACACAGAGACACACACACAGACACACCGAGATACACACACAGACACACACAGAGACACACACCTAAAGACACACAGAGAGAGACACACACACAGACACACACAGACACAGACAGAGACACACACAGAGACACACACACACAGAGACAAAGAGACACACACAGAGACACAATCACAGATACAGACACAAAGACACACACACATACACCGAGAGATACAGACACAGAGACAGAGACACACACAGAGACACACACACAGAGACACACACACAGAGACACACACACAGACACAGAGACACACACATAGACACAGAGACACACATACAGACACAGAGACACACACACAGACACAGACACAGAGACACACACATACAGAGACACACACACAGACACACACACAGACAAAGAGACACACAGAGACACAGAGGACTTGGATCACAAACGGACGATGGGTATCACACATATACCGTATAAGATATGACTGACCGCTCACATTTACCGTTTCTCGAACGGCCCGATTCGTTTTTCGAATCCCTTGCGATTTGAGTTTTAAACACTAAAACTGAATTTTATGCGCGAATCGCAAGGCTCTGGTGTGCGCGGGGGTTGCACACCTAACGACTAAAACACAGTTTTATGCGCTAAACGGCCAGTTTTAGATCGTAAACGGTAGGTGTGTAGCGGGCATTATGCAAGGAGCAGTGGAATGAAGAAGACCAATTGTCCGCGATTGAAATTTCCCCTGCTTAAACAACTAATGTACAACAACAACAAAAATGTATTCCAACCTGGTATTGATAAATCCTGTTAAAATAATGAGCTGAAATAACATTCCACATTCTAGATACAACGAATGACGGTTAAACATATAGAACCCCGTCTACGTCGACGTCATCGACCCCGACCTCCAGGCCACCCTCCCCGCTGCCCCCTCCTGCGGCCCCACCCCCCACCACTACCGTCCCACCATCCTCGCCTCCTGGCCCCACCCCTCCGGCGAGGCCTGGGTCCGCTACCCCACCTTCCTCCACACCTACACCGCCCTCCGGGAAGCGGGCCTACCTAATTTTTTGGCCGCCCGCATCCCCCTCCCCTCAGGCCTCCACATCCCTGCCTGGCGCTCCCGCCTCCAGGACTACCCCGACCAGGCCGTCCTCGACCTCCTCGAGTTCGGTTTCCCCGCCAACTACTCCGCCCCAACCCTCCCCCGGCCCACCTTCTCCAACCACCGAGAGCCCCCCGACTTCCTCCCCCACATCCAGGCCTTTGTTAAAACTGAGCTCGCCCTCGGCGCCCTCATCGGCCCCTTCCACGTCCCTCCTTTCTCTCCCTGGACGCAGGTCTCCCCGATGATGACCCGCCCCAAGTCCGACTCGGGCAAGAGGCGGGTCATCGTCGACCTGTCCTATCCCCGAGGCGCCAGCGTGAACTCTGGCATCCCCCGGCGCGAGTACCTCGGGGAACCTCACGCCTACACCCTCCCGTCCATCGCCGACGTGGGCCGCCGCCTAGTGTCCGAGGGTACCGGAGCCTACGTCTGGTCGGCGGACATATCCCGGGCTTACCGTCAGCTCCGCGCCGACCCCCTCTCCTGCCCTCTCTTCGGCATCACCCTCGACGGGGGGACCTACATTGACCTTGCCCTGCCCTTCGGATGCCGCTCCTCGGGCGCGGCCTGCGTCCGCGTCACCTCGGCGGTGGCCTGGATCCTTCGGCGAGAGGGTTTTCACACCCTCGTCTACGTCGACGACTTCGTCGGGTGCGAGGGCTCCTACCTGAAGGCCTGCAAAGCCTTTGATGCCTTCCTCGCCCTCACCACAGCCCTCGGCCTCGACGTGGCACCCGGAAAGTGTCACCCGCCCGCTGTCCGCCTCGTTTGGCTCGGGTTCGCCCTCGACAGCGAGGCCATGACCATCCGGGTCGCCCCCGAAAAGATCCAGGCCCTCGTCGACGACTGCGACGCCCGCGTCGCCCGCCCCACCCTCGGGAAGCAGGAGCTCCAGAGTCTCCTCGGTCGCCTCAACCACGTGAGCAGCTGCGTGCTCCCCGGCCGGAAGTTCATGTGCCGGCTCCTCGGGGCGCTGCGCAGCTGCTCCGGGGCCTCCACCCTCACCCTCGCCGACGACACCCTCCGGGACCTGAAGTGGTTTGCCGCCTACGGCCGCATCTCCAACGGTCTTCACCTTCTCCGGGCTCCCGCAGGCCGTCAGTGGGTGATAGAGTGTGACTCCTGCCTCACCGGGGGCGGGGCCTTCTCCCCCACCCACTACTACGCCCGAGGGTACTCCGAGGCCTTCCGGGCGCGCTTCCCGACCATCCACGAGCTGGAGGCCGTCAACCTCGTAGCCGCCCTCCGCGCCCTCCTCCCGGCCGACGCCGCGGGGGCGACGGTGACGGTGAACACGGACAACATGGCCACCGCCCTCGCGCTCCAGTCGGGACGCGCCCGAGACGCCACCCTCGGGACCTGCGCCCGGGAACTGTGGTTGATGGCGGCCACGGGTTCCTTCGAGCTCCGGATCGTCCACAAGCCCGGGGCGGACCTCCTCCTCGCCGACGCCCTCAGCCGCGCCCACCTACCGGGACCCTGGGACGCGACGGCCCGCGCCGAGGTGGCCCGCCTCGGGCTTCTCCCCGTCAGCATCACCCATGACGCCTTTCCCTTCTTCCCCGGTCTCTAGGTTTCCCCCTGGACGAGGTAGCCGCCGTCGCGCGCTTCCGCGCCGCCTCCCTCGCCCCGGCGACTTGGAGGAACCGCCGTCGCCAGGCCGAGGAGTTCGTCGCCTACGCCGTGGCCCGAGGCGTGGACCCCCTCGCCCCTTCGCCCTTCGACGTCGCCGCCTTCACTGCCGCCCTCTACCTCCGCGGGCTCGCGCCCACCTCCATCAAGAACACCATCTCGGGCGCCCGCTCCTGGGTCGAGGGCGCCGGCGGCCTCACCTCGGGCTTCGACGCCCGCCTCCCCAAGGACGTCTGCCGAGGCGGGGAACGGGCCTCCACTCACGCCCCCCGACAGGCGCCGCCCCTGACCCCGCAGCAGCTCTCCCGAGCGGGGCCCGCCTCCCTCGTTCCTCGGGCCGCTCTCCTCCTCGGGTACTTCGGGATGCTGCGGCAATCCAACCTCTTGGCCCCGAGCCCCGAGGGGTGGGGCGGCCCCCACACCCTCACCCGAGACGACGTCCGCCCCGCGCCCGGTGGTCTGCGCCTCCGGATCCGCAGTTCCAAGACCATCTCCACCACCTCGGGCGCGGTCGCCCTCTTCGTTCCTGCCATCCCGGGCTCCGCCCTCTGCCCTGTGGCGGCCTGGTTCGGGGCCGTCGCCCTCTGCCCCGCTGCTCCAGACGCCCCAGCCTTCATAATGCCCTCGGGCCGCCCCCTCGACCCGCGCTCCCTCACCACGCTGCACCGGGGGGCCCTGTCCGCCCAGAGGGTCCCGGCGCCCGAGGCGTTCACACTGCACAGCCTCCGCCGTGGGGCCGCCCAGGCCTGCCAGCGCGCCGGGGTCCCCCTCGCCGAGATCATGGCCCAAGGCACCTGGACCTCCGCGGCGGTGCACGCATACGTGCCCCGCCTCGCGCCCTCGGGCGCCCCTCGAGCCCTCTCCGCCGCTTTGGTGGAGGGCTCCTCGGCACCCCCTCAGGCCTCTGACACTTGACCTGACCCGAACTTTTACCTTACCATGCTCCTTCTGAGCTTATCTCCTTACCTCTCTATTCTTGTGCATTATAAACACTTGATTTATGTACTCTCTTGCTCCTTCTGAGCCTACTCGCTTTATTGCCTGTTCCTTACCCTGTATGTTCGTTGAGGCGTGAAATAAAAACGCCTTCTTCCACCCCCGCCTTGCTTTCTTCCTTTTCGCGCATCGGTCGTAATGCGAAGCATTACGCTTGATGCGAGGAGAGGAAGATACCCTCCCCCGCCGCTGCGGCGCTGCCTCCTCACCTCGGCCGACCCCCGGCTCGCCACCCCCCCCCCCTCCCTCGCCACCTTCTTTGTTCCAGCGCTCGCGCCTCACCCGACGCCCGCTGCTCGCCACCTCTCGCCCTCCCCCGGGCCGCCCGCTATCACACCTCACCTGCTGTCCCGCCCCCCTTTCTCCCTTATAAGGCCGCCCGTCGGCCTCCCTCAGGCACTCACCCTCCAGCCGTCTTCCGCCTCTCTCCACTTTTCCTCCGCCCACCCACCCGACTCCCTCCCAAGCTTCCCTCTCCCCCTGGTGGAGGGCTCCTCGGCACCCCCTCAGGCCTCTGACACTTGACCTGACCCGAACTTTTACCTTACCATGCTCCTTCTGAGCTTATCTCCTTACCTCTCTATTCTTGTGCATTATAAACACTTGATTTATGTACTCTCTTGCTCCTTCTGAGCCTACTCGCTTTATTGCCTGTTCCTTACCCTGTATGTTCGTTGAGGCGTGAAATAAAAACGCCTTCTTCCACCCCCGCCTTGCTTTCTTCCTTTTCGCGCATCACGGTTAAACATATAGAACCCCGTCTAATTATGATGCACTTATTATATTTACACATTTATATCTGACGGAAATCGTCAATCTGTACATAGCTACACACATTAACTAACGCAATACAGCAAGTATTTAGCTAAATATTACTACGGATATCAATATTCATTAAATATAGATGCACTCGAGGGGACATCATAAATAAGCATATGTCTGAATTATGATAAAGGTTCCATACATTAAATTGGAAATATCCCCAAAGGAGACCAAAGGACACAAACCTATACTTCAAAATACTAGGACCAACAGGCAACTTCCTCATTGATAGACTTAGGAAATTTTGGACTCAGTATGCGTATAGTCAGTCCTCTCCGCATGACCACAATGATTTTGACAGGTCATACATATATATAGACAGGCCGAATCTGTTAACAGGCTAGTATGCCTAAATATATAAACAGAAGGAGATAAGTATAAGTAAGTATAAGCAGGGGCGTGGCTAGGCGTACGCGCGTACGCCAAAACGTCCACATATTTTTGTCAATAACAACAACAAAATAATAATAATAAAAAGAGAGAGAGAGAGAGAGAGAATGCATGTAGTAGTCAGGAGTGTCGAAAACTCAAGTCGAAAATGTGTAAAATCCACCAGCTTAAGCTTAAGCGGCCCCCTAAACCCCCTGCCGAAATTAGGAGTACACATCGTTAAAGGTCTAGCTACGCCCCTGATAAGTATAAATATTAATAAAGTCAAAAGAGGATTGTTTATCTGAAGGGTCAGTCAGGGTGGTTGAAGAGAAATCAGGAAGTTGTACATTGGCTCAGCACGACTCATACACGTGAGGCAGGTAGAGTGAAGAAACAGAGCAGACAGGTCCGTTTACTGCCCAGTCTTAAAGGGTAAGCGTGAAGAGTAAGCTTAAAGCACAACATCAATGGTGCCACTAGACACCATTAAAAAGGATCCCCAATAGTAAGTATTGATTAAGTCTGAGCTGATTTCCTATATCAATCAACGTAAGTCTCGGTGGCATTATTGATTTTGCAACATTTAATTTCAGCATCATTTAACTGCTGTCGCTTTTGTTCTTTAACTATATTGTTTAGCTGTGTCCAGCAGTTGAATATACAAGTCCCTTGTACTAAGTTGTAGAACCATATATATATATATATGATCAACAGATTGTCGGTCTTTTCTTCCCACTCTAATGCCTCGGTCACAAATGCGCTACGGCGTGCCTGCGGATGTCGTAAGTCGCTGCATCGGCCAGACCGTACGGCGACCATATGGTGGGTTATGGTCGGCGTATGTTTTTTTGCTCCCCGCAAGGGGTAATGCCCGGTACACACCTAGCGTATACGATCGTTTTCCCCGCACCCACCTAGCGTATACGACCTAAAACTACCCAAAAATCGTGAGGTGTGCACTCCCCTAGCACACTTACCGATTGCGATTCTCGACTAAAACTGATTTTTAGGGCTAAAACGGTAGGTGTGCACTAGCACTAAGATTGCGATTCCCGATTCGAAAAATGAATCGGCCCGACTGCAGTTTTAAGCTGATCGGGAGTCCTATGCGCGAATCCTATGCGCTATGTATATACATGGCATAATGCCATGTACACACATAGTATTGCGATTTTCCAAATTTAAGATAACTTCAACTTAAAACAACGGTTGTTTTAAGTTGAAGTTATCTTAAATTTGGAAAATCGCAATACAGCAGGCTGGAATCCCGCCAATTTCTATTGTTAACAGAATAATACTTAAAGCTGCATAGTCCGATGAAAACATCAAATTTTCAAAACCAAAACAATTATCTAGAATTTATTCTACATATCTAACTTAGATACTGCTCCACTTATTAAACATTTGTCGCCACATAGAAGGGAAAACTGAGTCAATTAATAGAACCTGTTAGTGTTTCTGCAGAAGCCTATGCTATGGTCTTGTTGGCTAGCTTGCAAAATTAATTTTGCATGTTTGCACTTCAAATATCTTAAAAGTTAACCATTTAAAGTAAAAATTACTTTAAACTAAAAGTAAGGTAGATTATAATGACCAACCTAAGATATTTATCTCAGAAAATGACAGAAACTCAAAACTATCGGACTATTGTGAATAAAAGAATTTCTTAAAATGTCTTATCTGCGGTTGTGCGGCAAAAGAAATATAACAATAAGGCGCTGTATGGTGATCTATGCCTTGCGACAACCATACAATTTGTGAATAGATAAACCGCAGATTGCAACATTTGCATCAACTGCAAGACACCACAGACCGCAGCACTGTATAACGACCGCAGCATCTGTGACCTAGGCTTAAGTTAGACAGCACCCTTAAGATAAGATATCCAGTGCTTTTGGACATAAGTGACTAATAAGTGTAATAAAAGCCATATGTTTTCTGAGACCTACAAATACGATTTTTGTTCTTTGAATGAGCTTCGAATATGTTAATGTGTGGACTTTTCTGCGGTTGTGCGGCAAAAGAAATATAACAATAAGGCGCTGTATGGTGATCTATGCCTTGCGACAACCATACAATTTGTGAATAGATAAACCGCAGATTGCAACATTTGCATCAACTGCAAGACACCACAGACCGCAGCACTGTACGACGACCGCAGCATTTGTGACATAGGGTTAAGTTAGACAGCACCCTTAAGATAAGATATCCAGTGCTTTTGGACATAAGTGACTAATAAGTGTAGTAAAAGCCATATGTTTTCTGAGACCTACAAATACGATTTTTGTTCTTTGAATGAGCTTCGAATATGTTAATGTGTGGAATTTTCAATTCTTCTGGTTCATATCATGTTGTTTCCTTGTGATGCGGGATGTGGTGTGCACTGCTCTTTCGAATAATAACCCTGGTCCAACAACATACCACTTGGATTTTGCTGATTAACCACAGCATGAAAATGTCAGTTTGTCCCCTGACCGCCTAGTCTAGAAATTGTGTTGGAAATTTACATTCAGCAGCAAACCGATTAACTGTCACAACCCATGTTTCCAGAAGCTGCATGAGACGGTTCTCTTTTCAACTGGTACTGGTGGTCGGAACTTCTTCCACAACATGAGTATTACTATTACCGGGACATATCAGCTTGAATCTTCTGGTATTTCCATATTCAGTTATTGGGTTATTCTTAGTAATAGCCATCCCCCTTTTTACCCCTCATCTGGTTCTGCATCAAAATATAAAGCAGGCATGGGATTGGGTGCAGGGAAAAAAAACCTGAATTTTCTTTTAGGTTATCGTGGGGACACACAGCATCCCACTGAGTCATGGGAGGGGTGCAAATAGTGTATTTCAGAGGTGTTTTGGCGGCCAGGGGAAAAAAGTGAATTAACAAAAAACTGAATTCTGGTTTCGCCAGCCAGAAAAAAACGGAATTCCAGTTAAAACCGGAGAAATCACATGCCTGATAAAGCTATTAAAGATAAGGCATCAGAATATCCTTGCAACTCATATCCTTCAGACAGTCATCCCAAACGCTTTGATCATCTAATCAGATATTGTTCCATGTCCTCGTGCCTTGACTAAAATCATATGTCCTCTGTGTGGAAGCTCCCACTTTATGGAAGAGGGTGTCAGGGCATAAAAAAAAGCATAATCTTTTGATAAATGCTAATATTTTCTCAAGACTTGCCTGTTTGACTTTGAGGTAGCTTTTTCTAATAAATGAAATTTGTGCATCCTTCAGCTTTCTTCACCAAGTTGTGAATATGTCATACTGTGGTTGTATTGTATGGTGCTTTAGAATGGCTCTTGCTAGTATTTACATTGTTATCAGATCCAGTTGCTCTTTTACATATTTCAACTCTTCTTTTCTACACTGTTCATGAGTTATTGAGTAAGACAGATTACATTTTTTTCATCACAAGTGTTTCTGGTAGTTTTACAGTGTAGCTTACCATGCATTGTCCTTATTTACCGTTTACGTACTGACCTATTTTCTCCACATCTGGTGCCTATTTATGGCTTAGGTGTACTTTGTTCATTCTAATTTGCAGGCTTTATCACCATAGTGACAGTCACTGTGTGCAGTCAAGTTCTTTCCATTTCTTTTGCTTCTGACACTATGTTCTATCCATCAAGGATACTGAGTGTAGCTCAGCAATTACTTTGTTTCCTTTCAACATATAATGTATAGATCTATGTATAATTGCTATTGATATATGTTTATATTAACCGTTTCAGGATGTACTCAGTAGTCCCATATGTGCTAGAGTATTGGCATAGCGTGGTCAATTTTCAGAGCATTGTGAATTGAAATTAAAACTCACCAATTGTCCTTCGAGCAGAGGTTTCTGCCAACACACATGTATAGTATATCAATTAAGATAACAGTATCACATTTGGGAAGGCAATATTGCAAAGAGATGGTTATTCGCAATTACATTCACCCAGCAGTGTCTATTGGAGAATTGCAATTCCATTTACAATTATAAGGTTATGTAAGAATATATATCTCAGATACTCCAAGTTCTGATCCAAAGAACATGTATATTCCAATTAGAATGCTATTAAAAACATTAAGATTTTACACCGGCAAAATAAATCCAATTGTATAATAATGTCTAAATAACGTATATTTATGATATTATTTAAAGCTGCACAGTCCAATGAACATCATATTTTCAAAACCAAAGCTATTATCTAGATTTATCTAGATTATGCACCTATTGTTTTAATTTGACATGTTTACACTTTAAATATCTCAAAAGTTTGCTACTTAAAATAAAAGTTAATTCAAAGTAAAGTAAAATAGATAATAACAATCAAATTAATATATTAATCTGAAATGAAAATGACTGAAACTAAAGACCATCTGACTATGCAACTTTAATTTAGTTTAAACTGAGAAGGACACCTTGGCTTAGCCTTAGCGTATGGATTTATGCTTACTTTAGAAATGTAATGGTCACCCCGAAGCAGTAAACAATGTCATCAATGATATGAATATGTTTAGATAGCTTTGTCAGGAACACATATTGGTAGCAGTACGTATTTACTAACATGTTAATAACAAACGGGTTTGGCACATACCGACATAGTTACAGTTATTGTGTCTGTGAGTGTGAGAGGTGAGCCTGGGAATGAAATTCTACAGATCACAGAGGACCCACTCACACTCAGGCTCAGCCCGTGTTGGCCGATTTGCATGCAAATAATATTTCTACATACCTCGACTGTTGCCTTGTCGGCGTCCGTGCTTTACGGTAGTCATACTGACCCCTGTCCTGCTATATTAGTTCTTTAACGTGTGCACTGATCTACTTTAACAAGACAAATAACTGTTTGTTTTCCTGCTACAATCACCCGGCCATCGTCACCAAGGCAAACATTTCCGTAGCTAACTTGTGACGTCACTATTGATAGTGCTGCCACCTATCGTGTAAACTGAAAGGGAATTCTTTTGAACGAAATCCTTTGAACTGGAATTAATCTTTTGCTACGCATATAACTAAATTAGGCATTGCGCTATACACTATTCATTTTTTACTTACTAAACACTGTTTACTGATGAGGAATAAAAATGACAGTAAAGAGGAAGTAAGACATGACCGGGTTTTGCGCAGCGCAAACCACCCTGACAGGATGGACATCATAGAATTACTACAACTATGTAAGAAGTTACACGCCTAAAAGCTGTCACGGTATATCGAGACCTCACCGATGGCACTAACCCCGTGATGTTTACCATCTAAACTGCAACACTTAATGAACTTCAGTAGGGACGAGAAAATAGATTACAGTTGCATAGCCCGATGGTTTTGAGTTTCTGTCATGTTACTGAGATAAATATATTAATCTGATTGTTATAATCTACCTTACTTTACTTTCAAGTACTGTTTATTTTAAACAGTTAAGTTTTGAAATATTTGAAGTGCAAACATGTCAAATTAGTTTTGGGAAGCACGCCCAAACTCTGACACAATAGTCTTTAAGGGGCTGTCACATTAGGGTTTTTTTCGGGAGCGTACGGCGGCGTAAGCGCATTACGTCATATATGTCGGTATACGCCGCCATACGCTACGCATACGCTACGCATACGCTACGCATACGCTACGCATACGCTACGCATACGCCATCATATGCTGTCATACGCTGATCCTCCAACAAGCCTGTTTCCTTGCTCAAAATTTCTGTGTATGGCAGCGTATGGATCATACGCTGCTCATACGCTAGGCGTACGCTAGGCATACGCCGGCATAGGTTACGCATAGGTTAGGGGTATGTCGGCATAGGTTGGGCATACGCTGGATTGACACCCGCCGGGTGTCTCTTGCGTACCCCCAACGTTTAGTAAAAGTGGTGTCACACTACGGCGTATGGCGTTAGCGTATGGATTTTCGACCCATACGCCGTCATACGCGCGTCCGTCCAAATTTTTTTTCAGCATGCTAAAAAATTGTCGGCGTATGGATCATATGCTGCTCATACGCTGGACGTATGCTATGCGTACGCCGACATAGGTTACGCATAGGTTGGGCGTACGCTGAACTTGTCAATCACAACCGTCAAACCTCATCACAGTATTCCGTGCATAGGTCGGGATACGCTTTGAATACGCCGCCATAGGCTAGGGGTAGGTTAGGCATAGGTTAGGCATACGCTGGGCATACGCTTCAGATGCCGCTGGGACCTCGTGCGTAGCGTATGACGGCGTATGACGGTGTATGGGTCGAAAACCGCATACGCTGGCATACGCTAATTCCATACACCTTAATGTGACAGGGCCTTAAATTTAACAGGTGCTATTAAATTGCAGCAGTATTCCCTTACATTTAGCAACAACTGCTTAACAATTGAATATGTATTTAAGTTAGATATGTAGAATTAAATCTAGATAATTATTTTGGTTTCGAAAATTAGAATCTTCATCGGACTATGCAGCTTTAATGTGAGTATGAAGCTTGAATGCCAATCGAGTCAAACCAATTGATTCTTGTCACTACCTAGCCTTTTGCTCTGCAACAGTGCATATATTTGCAGTCAATATGTCATACCTATGTGGTACCAGATATAGCGATATAGCGAATGGTAGACAGGAAGTGTGAACACTTATTTGTCTCTCTTTTTTTGGGGGGTACATTAGTTGTCCCAAGCAGGGGAAATCCCAGTCACAGACGACTGGTCTTCCCCACTCCACTGCTGGTCAATAGAAAGCCTGAGCCTACACTTTTACCGACCCAAGGGATTTTTAACCCCCCACACAACATAGACATGGTATGAGAGCAATCGGCCTTTGATGATGCTGTAAGTTATACACAGCGGTGGAAATCCAAATTGGCAGAGCTGGGGGCACGGGGAATCGAACCGCCGACCCTCAGATTAGGAGGATGACCTAGAAAAAAGTCAGACACTCTGCAGACCACTCTGCCACAGAGAACACCACGATGTACAAAATGTTGAAGGCATACATTGCCTGTGAGATATTTCCGTCTCTATTCTGCAAATACTTGAAAAGTTGGTCGTGGAGTTCCATACTGCTCATTTTTCCAAAGTCGGTCTATTCTAGATTTAAAACAGTTCAGGGTAGGACTTGAGATGACATTACCAGGTAGTGAATTCCAGTCAGTTATTATTCTTTGGCTGAAGACGTGCTTTGGAAGTTCCAGGTCATGATTAAGTATTAGTCATGTCATCCCACCCAGAGTTTCTTAAATGTTAAAGTACCGAAAATCAATTGGAGCATATTGCTCCACGGTCACTGATAGTGATACAGGATACTAAAACAACGCGGACAGGTGTAGTCGGTTCAATGAGGAAGCGCAGCTTTAACTGTATACACGGCATCGATTGGCTCGTGCCGTGGGTATTCCCTGGTTCTGGTGATTTTAGGACCAATCACTGGGCGTGTTTCAAATCACCATCGGCTAAAAAGGAAAAGAAAAGAGTCGCGACGCCCTCGGTGGGCGAGCCTCAAAACTTCGCACAGTGTAAAGTTCGTATCGCCAATGTAGTAACTATCTACTTACGCGTTCTTTTGATTTGAAGATAAACGGTAACCTTATGCGTCTTACTTCATACTAAGAAGTAAGTTGGACTTCCAAAGGATGCTTCCCAGAGCAAGGCAACTCAGGTAGCTCTCTACAAAGTTATGTATGGACATGGATGGTGACTGACAAGGCCGACACTCCGCTGGCCAAGATAACAGGAAAGCAAGGTGGCTTCTTTTCCGTGTTTACTCGAGATGAGTCTGCTCTGACACCAGTTGCGCTATTAGATATCGTGTCAGTTTCTTAATATCTAGCTAATGCTTGACCACTTCTCTCTTACGCGTTTAATTAATGCATTATTCGAAGGAGGTTTGTGTTGTGTATGCATACTGCCAACTTCCTTGAAGTTAAAACCACTCGTGAGTCCTGTTCCGAGTGTTCGCGCACACGGCACAGAGACACTAGTCTACTACTTCAGTTCAGTACTTGTCACTACTCACTAGACTAGTCTAAGGTCTAGTCTAGAGTCTAGTAACTAGTACTAAAGTAGTAGACTGACCAGTTACTAAGTTAAATTAAAGTTAGCAGTGTTCAGTGTGTATGTAGTCCTAGTATTATTCGTGTGCGTGTCGCCGACTGTCAACATTGAACATTTTGTTTTCATTTTTAATGGTTATGTACCTCAAATTCAAAATATACACTGATATCATATACACGACTGTCAGTGTCACTGTAACTGACCGACAGTTATGTTTTCATTTTCAATGGCAATGCCAATGTTGAGTGAATGGTAGTGTGCCTGAAACTCAAGTCAAGTGTACAGTGTCAGTGTCATGAGCTGTGTTTACACGGGGAATTGTGAAGCGAATTAGACAAAGCGATTTATATGAAGCGAAGTAGTGGTGCGTTTACACGAGCGAGTTTGAAAGTCTGTCGGCGACCGGGAACAAGCAGCCTTAGTTCTGCCTGTAGCCGGCGAGCACTGCTATTTGTTTACTTTACACTCAGCGATTCGACGCCGATGCAGCTGCTACGTTAATATCGCTTATAATTTAGGGTTAATTTAATTAAATTTAATTATTTGAGTATGTAATTCTGTTAAATATGATCGCATTCACTAGATTTCGGCATAATCGGGCCCTAACACTGCCGGGCACCAGCGATTAGTTACTGCTCCCCCTGTTGCCGGCACGCACTACTATTTTATACTATCGCCGCCCGGGAACCAGCGGAATCACTTCATATAAACCACCTAGCGAGGTGATCTACAAAAAGCGCATCATATGAATCGAATCAGCCCTAATACGCTTCAGCGGCGTGTTTACACGGCGAATGTGAGGCGAACTAGGCAAGGCGATTCATATGAAGCGATTTAACTCTCCCGTGTAAACACGGCTATAGATAAATTTAAAAGACTCACCCTGCCTTAAGCCGTGTTCACACACGGGCGTTAAGTCGCCTCAACTAGTTTGTCGCATGTAAGTCGACTCACATTGGCTGTGTGGACGCTACGCTGAAGCGAATTAGGGCTAAGTCAACTCATCTAGTTCGCCTCAAGTAGACCGCCTAGCGAGGTAGTCTAGATGAAGCAAACTAGCTTAAGTCAGCTCATCTTGCTTGTGTGGACGGTAGCGGTTTACTTGAGGCGGCTCAAGCATGTCACACGCATGCGCACTGGTTACGTTAGTGATGCAAATTTGTAACGTTATTTCTGAACATATAACAACAATATTTGTGTTTGGTTAAGCATACATATATGTTAATAAATACTTCCTTTTGATTTGGGAACTGTTTTGTCTGATATATCAATGCATTACAAGGTGTTAGTAAGGATCCAACCATGTCCCATATGTCAATTTGCAAATGGCTGACTGTGAAATAGTGTTTTTTTGTACAAAAACACCTCACAACAAAAAAGACTAAGCTTGCGTGCGGTTTATTTCTGGCATCAAATCTGAACAAGAATATGAAAAGTATAGGGGGGAAATAAGTAGGATGTTTTTTTTTGTATTGATGTTTTAAAATCCCACCCCATGCTGACCAGTTTTGAGGAGAGTGACCCATATATGTAGATGTTTGGTTTAACGGGTTAAAATAGAAATCATAGTGGAGAATTTGTAGATTTAGAAAACGCCTGAACTTTGTGGCATTTATCAGTTGAAACAGAATTATTGGTTACCGTATTTTCCACATTTCTTTTTATATCTTGAATTGAACCATCAAGAGTAACAATCTTTTAAAAAAGAATTGTTCGAATTATATCAAATTAAGCAGTGTATGCGGTGTTGTTGGGTTGTTTTAAACGCAAGAAACCTTCTTTGGATGTAATTATTTGTATGTGCTAAAAGAAATAGCTAGGTGAAGCTTTAGCCTGCGGTCTACCTGCGCTTTTACACTTCAGTGTGCATAACCAAAGCAGATGAGGTCTTTGGAGACAGGTCAGGTCATTTCACAGCATAGGCTGTCTGATACTGCGGTAGTCCGCATGCTAGCAGTAGACCGCACACTGGCAGTAAACCGCACCCGAGCACTAGACTGCACACTGGCAGTAGACCGCCCCCGAGCACTAGTCCGCACACTGGCAGTTTTGATTGATTGATTGGTGGTTGCTTTACACCGTGTCGGCAGCATAGGCCATATTCACTGGCAGTAGATCGCACACTAGCAGTAGCAGTAGACCGCACACTAGAGTAGACCATACACTGGCAGTAGACCGCACCCGAGCAATAGACTGCACACCAGCAGTAAACTATACACTACTCACTATACACTACTCACTATACACTACTCACTATACACTACTCACTAGCAGTAGACCACACACTAGCAGTAGACCGCACACTAGAGTAGACCGCACCCGAGCAGTAGACTGCACACCAGCAGTAAACTATACACTAGTCACTAGCAGTAGACCAGGCAGTAGCAGTAGACCGCACACTGGAGTAGACCACACACTGGCAGTAGACTGCACACCAGCAGTAAACTATAGACTACTCACTAGCAGTAGACCACACACTAGCACTGTAGCAGTAGACCGCACACTAGCAGTAAACTATACACTACACACTAGCAGTAGACCACACACTAGCAGGAGACCGCATATTAGCAGTATTCCCAGGCAATAGATCGCATTCTCTATATCGACATGACGTCACAGCCCCGGAAACTAGCCCGCATAGGGTAAAACACCGCAGTGATTTGTGCTGCAGCAATGCTATGTCTATGCGGAGCATTTATTTTTGCAAAATAAATTTTTAATCTTTCATTGCGTCGATTAAAAATATTTTAATGCGCGATTGAAGAGGAAGATCTGAAGTACTTAATTTAACCTAAGAGCACTTTTCTCTGAAAGTATTAAAAACAAAGATAATAGTGAAAGTTGGGATATTCGGAGTGTCAGTGCCAGTGGTAGCTGTATCGGATCATGGCCTCAAAAACTATTTTTGCAAAATTAATTCAAGAACTTCCAATTGGCTGATTAAAAAAAAGCTGAATGTGGAATTGTACAGAAAGATCTGAACTATTTAATAGAAACAAAAGAAGTTTGCTTTCAAAGCACCAAAAAGCACAAATTACTGTGATAGTTAGGGTAGTTTTAGTGTTGTCTCTAAGACAGTGGCATTTGTTTTACCCTTTCAGCGTTGTGAGCGCAAAAAGTGCCCGGATGTCCGACATCGAGAATACTAGCAATAGACCGCACACTAGCAGTCATCCCAGTAGACAGTAGACCGCACACTAGCAGTAGACCGCACACTAGCAGTAGTCCCAGTAGACAGTAGACCGCACACTAGCAGTAGTCCCAGTAGACAGTAGACTGCACACTAGCAGTAGTCCCAGTAGACAGTAGACTGCACACTAGCAGTAGTCCCAGTAGACAGTAGACCGCACACTAGCAGTAGACCGCACACTGGCAGTAGTCCCAGTAGACAGTAGACCGCACACTAGCAGTAGACCGCACACTGGCAGTAGTCCCAGTAGACAGTAGACCGCACACTGGCAGTAGACCGCACACTGGCAGTAGTCCCTGTATACAGTAGACCGCACACTAGCAGTAGACCTCACACTGGCAGTAGTCCCAGTAGACAGTAGACCGCACACTAGAGGTAGACCGCACGCTAAATAGCACCATGGCTGTATATGTGGGTTTACTGAACACATGCTCAAGTCACCTGCACTCTGTAATGGGTAGGTGCGGCGTTAAATTAACCCGTCGTGTAATGGGCACTAGTGGAATGAGCTTGTTTTATGCCTTTTGCATCTTTTATACAGCATATGGTGCATTTTCTTTCAGACCGAGTATTTACTGGCGGTCAAGTGTCCTTTTTTTCATCCCTTTAAAGTTACCTTTTGGAGAGAGGGATGCTTTTTAACCCAATGTTGTTCATATATTTGTTATTTTAGCATGACTATAATTCTATATGCTTATTATACCAAGTTTCAATACATACTTCTACTACATATGTATGTAGACCATATACTAGCAGTAGACTGCACACCAGCAGTACACTATACACTGGCATTCTCTGTGGCGGAGTGGTTAGAGTGTCTGACTTTTTTCTAGGTCAGACTCCTAATCTGAGGGTCGGCGGTTCGATTCTCCGTGCCCTTAGCTCTGCCAATTTGGATTTCCACCGCTGTGTATAACTTACAGCGTCATCAAAGGCCGGTTGCTCTCATACCATGTCTATGTGGTGTGGGAGGTTTAAAATCCCTTGGGTCGGTAAAAGTGTAGGCTCGGGCTTTCTATCGACCAGCAGTGGAGTAGGGAAGACCACTCGTCTGTGACTGGGATTTCCCCTGCTTGGGACAACTAATGTACCAAAAAAAAAAAAGAGACAAATAAGTGTTCACACTTCCTGTCTACCATTCGCTATATACATGTGCACACCTGAAATATACTAATCCCAGTTTGTCACCAATAGTCTTAGGAACTGTTAGTGGCAGTGCATAAGTACTGAATTTGGCTATATTATTCAGTTGATCTACCGAGAAGAAGAAAAGACTTAAAAAATGGTAAAGTGTATACACTAGGTCAGCGATGCCATGATGATTTCTTTTTTTAGTTAGTACCCCTTTTGTATACAAAATTAAAACTTGAATGTGTAATTTGTTCTGTATTATTCAATAGCACAGTTTTCACATAAGGAATAGTAGTACATTGTTAAGTCTCACTCCAAGGAACCAAATTCATCCATTACAGTCTAAATACCGCGGTAGATTGGGATGGCTACAGAGATTGGGGAGACCATCTTAAAATGAAATATATTTACCTATTTAAGTCCTGTCTTTGTTCCTTATATTATTTTTTTTTCAATGGTTTGTTTCCTTTTTTTCCCAATTCTTAAGGTGACTCTCAATTGTTGATGGCATTCATTATGTCCTGTTTTTGTACATTTACTTAAAATTTGTTATCCAAAGTTCCTAATTATTTTATTTAAAAAATCCTTATTTCATTCATATTGTTCTACAAATAAAATTTAAATTTTCTTATTTTTCTCGCCCACTACCTCACTTTACACCCTGCAGTTGCTAACATTTTGTCTTGACGATTATCTGTTTTTTTATTTAATCTGTTTACCAGACCAATTTACTGATTTAGCTTTGATTTATATTTGCATATGAATGTCTGGTAACCTAGATATCGGCAATATCTGGAGGTTCATTATGGGTCGTTCTCTGATGCTGGGTACCAGATACCTGGTCATGTCGATGTCCATGTTACGATGGGCATAATTAATTCTTTCTTTCTTTAATAGCAAGTCAAATAATTATTGTTGCCTCTTGTTATTAAGACTGTTAGTAATACTATATATGTATTTAATCTTTCCCGCCAAATGAATCAATGTTTTTAGCTAAAATGAAAATGTGAAATTTTGCACATTTACACATATCTATCAAAATTACCAACTTCTTTTATCAAAATTACCAATTTCTTTTGATCAAACTTTGTTTCAAATCTTTTAATGTAAGACATAATTTTGTTTGCATAACTGTAATCAATAGAATTTTGTTTGAATGTGTTGTGTATGTTAAAAGTTATATGATGGATGTGTTTTTAATTTCCGTGTTATACAGGACATTTTAATGTGTTGTTTAATTTGTAAAAGATCAAAATCAAAAAGTGAAATAGTTTTTTTCAACTTTGACATATAAACATGTAAACCTTCATATGAATATTCATTCTGTATTATTTGGAATGTCGTCTGCTATTATTTGGGATGTCTTCACTTTTGGCTTCCATGTCACAAAAGTGGTACCCAGTTTCAGGGAAGGACCCATATATCTATACATTAAGCAAAATGGAAATTTGACCAATTTAATACAAATCTTTTCATTTTCGTCATGGACTGAGTTTGTTGTTTTCTGCTTTTTGCAGCCGGCATGAAGCAGTGAGTGCAGAGTAGGGGCAGCAATGGTTCAGCTATGGCTGGCCGAACACAGGGAAGCTATGTTCGAGTACTCTATGACTACAAATACGACTCGAATGGCAAGCACATTGTCATCAAGGAAGGAGATAAGTGCTTGCTGCTGAAAAAAACTAACTCCGAATGGTGGAGTGTGATCAAACAGGGTGAAAAGAAGCCTATATATGTGCCTGCCAACTATGTTGTGGAGCTTGCAGAAGGGCAGAAACATGGCAAGCGTGGCCTCCGCCGGCATGGCGGGTCAGTCGAAGACATTGCGGATGACGAGAAGTCGAGAAGCAGTTCGGAGGATTTGCTCCAAACAGACGATGCATTCCATAATGGTAGTTGCGACAACTCAGAGCATGACAGCGACAGTATCCGAAACAAGTTGACAGCCAGTGACGACAGCCTTGATCGGATCGTGGATGTGGATGGCAATGAGGCAGAACAGGGTGCTAATGATGGAGCAGGTGCTGGGGGAAGTCGGGTGCGGAATATGGTGGACAAGTATGAAACACCGGAGTATGCCAACATGGAGACCATACGACAAACAGCGAAGAAGACAAAGCAGGTATGCCACAGTCTTTAATTCCCAACAATGTGTCTATGCTGTAAAGATCCCAAAAGCTAAAACTTGTGAAGGTGTGTCTATGAAAAGGTGTGTCTCTGCGTTAATGGTGGATAATAGGTGTGAAGTATGAGAATCGCTTCCCCACTGTTTATAGTGCGATTTGTAAGAGATATGAAGTGTGAGAAGCGCTTTCCCTACTATATGTGGTGGTTTGTAAAAGGTGTGAAATATGCGTATGTGTTTTTCGCATCATGCATTGTGCAGCGTGTAGAAGGCGTGACGTATGAGGAGCATTATTCATTGCACACATACCAACACAAAATACAGATTTGGATCGAGCAATTTCTCTGGCCGGTCTAACCAAGCCTCCATTCTTTATTCTTTTAAAGCAAAATCTAGTAGCGCAAGTGATCTCCAACATCCCATTGGCTGCTTATAAACCCCCACAGACCGTGGTACTGGCCATACCTGCCGACATGGATAACTGGTGCCCATGCTGCTCAAGCTACCTTATATGCCAAAAATCGGGCAGCAGGCCCCACCACTGCACAGAATATCCAGCACTTACTTCCATTAATCCATTATGATATTAATATTCGTATAAACTCACATTTATACTGCACATACAGCCTTGAATAGCAATCCCATCTCCCCTTGAATAACCACCTTCAAACAGTTTTTGTTTGTTTATTGTTTTACGTCCTAGCAACATCTAAGGTCATATCAGGATGGGTACCGACTTGTGACAGTGCGCACTCATGGCGACTTTATAGTGCTGCCCCACTAGAAGACCAGGTCACCAGCACCACTCAGTCACATTATCCTGACACTGAGCCAACCAGTACTTGTCCTATCCTAATAATGCCGAGCACCAGTCTACGAAGCAACAAGTATAAATTTTTAAGTCATTGGTTTGACTCGAACCCACGATCTACCAACACAGGAGACGGACGCTCTAACACATTCGGCCATCCCGTCTGGCCCACCACCACCACCACAGACAGGCTTCTTTCTATTTGTTTCTTAATAGTTAGCACTGCTCTGGCAACCCACCCACCTGAAATTGTCAAAGGAAGTAATTTTGTGTTCATGTGTATAGACGTGTTACTATGCTAAGTGTTATATTAGATCAGCCCTGTTAGTACTATAGTACCTGTACAATAGCAGCACTGTCTAGTTGATAGTGGGTAACCAGTCTGCCATTCAATAGAACGTGTGTTCAATTAATTAATGCACTAACCGCCTTATATTTTTATTGATGGGATTGTATATTTCAGAATTAATTAGTAAAACAGTAATAGAACCAGCTACTGAACTAGGTAGCATTTTGGTACATATACAGTATAACCCCGTTAAACCAAAGCTCGGTTAAACCAAACGATCGGTTAATCCAAACTTTTCTTAGCGGCCCGGCAAAATACTACCATTTATCATATAAAAAAAAGTTGGTTAAACCAAAGTAGGTTAATCCAAATTATCGGACCCAGGCCACTTCCGGTACAATTAAACCAAACTTTGATGTGGTTATAAGGTCATCTGAGACCCCACCAACTTTTTTATATGATAAATGGTAGTATTTTGCTGGGCTGCCCAAAAAAAGTTAGGATAAACCGATCGTTTGGTTTAACCCGAGTGTGGTTTAATGGGGTTCTTCTGTATATACATTAAAAAACCTATAATCAAAGTGTCCACATACATTGTATATTACATGGGCAATGCAAGCTTACTCAAAGTCAAAGCCAAAGCTCGGTTAAACCAATGATCGGTTAATCCAAACAAATTTCTATGGTCCCTTCAAGTTTGGTTTAACGGGGTTATCCTGTATATGTATGCAAGCATGATTGGAAAGAGGTTAGAGCAAACCGTGATAACTGTTGGCAGGATTTTAATCTCTGAAGTAGTGTCATGTGCATATTACAAACACACCAGACGCTATGCCTAGAATGGGACTAGGCCCCACGTGTGACCTGCCTGGATGAGCATCCTAACCATTGAACCCTCTAGGTTCCCTGATGCGATCCACCTATGCACAACCACCTGATAATGTAGGCCTGGTGAGGTGAGTGCAACCCACGACAGTACTAAGCGCGAATGTAAGTTCTAAATTAGAAAGCCGCAAGCACTATTCGTCACACTGAATATGGCCATGTGAGATACTGGTCTTCTAGTCCTAATGACAACACGGTAGGACAGTAACTTTTTTACCACTTGTCAATGCCCAAGTCAGCCAATTGAAACTGCAATCTGCTACTGCAGATCAGAACAATCCTGACTTGCCCAGTCGAGCTGGTCACCGAGAACTTTGCCTGCCTGACCGGGTAAACTAGGTGCCCCGGGCAGTCCTTATTATCCTCCCTGGGCAAACGCCAATACCTACTAGTACTACTACTAGACACAGTTATAACAATATAGATGGACTGTTACAAGAAAATACAGAACGAAGTATTGCTGTGAATTGAATACGCAAAGAGTGAGATCATGGAGGGAAGCGTATGGGGAGTGAGCTGTGCTAACTAGTATGGGGAGTTAGTGTCGGGGGGGGGGGGGGGGGGGGGGCTTAGTTGGACATCTTTCAAGAAGTGACATGCCTTTAGAAGGGTGGTGGTGGGGTTTAAAATGGGTCTTTGTGTTGAAGTGACCTTCAGATCACGAGGAGCAGAAGGACTGCTTTAAAAAAATCCTTGCGGATGGGATGAGCAGTTATTTCCGCGATTTTTTAATATTTACCAATTTTGTTTAAAGTTGCATAGTATGATGGTTTTGAATTTCTGTATTTTTTCTGACATAAATGTATTAGATCGATCACTAGTAATACTAGTATCTATTTTACATTACTTCAAAGTTACTTTTATTTTACATGGTAAACTTTTGAGATATTTTGAGTGCAAACATGGTAGATTAGTTTTGGCATGCTTGCCAAAAACTCTGACACGATGGACTACTGCAATAACAGGTTCTGTTAAATTGATTCAGTATTGCCTTCTACGCAGAAACAAATGCTTAATAAGTGCATCAGTATCTAAGTTAGATAGGTCAAATCAAATCTAGATAATTGGTTTGGTTTTGAAAATTTTGATATTTCATCGGACTATGCAGCTTTAAACAAAGTTCCAGAAAATGGGATGCACAGTTGTGTAGTTTGAATCCCGTTCTTATATGACCTTAGATGTTGCTAGAACATGAAGCCCAAGTAAGAACGAGTTATGTATGGGCGATAATAAAGTCACAACAAGGACAGTTGAAACCTGACTTCCGGCATTTTCCCGCCATTCGCTGACAGTGCTAAGTCTATGCCATGGGAGAAGATCCACGTTACTGCGGAAATTTGATCCGTGTAATAATCTCTGTTTGATTTCCGCGTTTTTTGCTGAAAACCACTTTCCTCCCTGGATGAGGAGAATGAAACCGAATCGTTAATTGTTTTGAAACTGGACACGGTGGTCGAATCGGTAGAGTGCAGGATTTTTGTGCCGAAGGTCGGGAGTTCGAAACCTGGCTGAGTCAAACCAATGACATACAAAATTGATACTTGTTGCTACCTAGCCTGATGCTCGGCATTACTAGGATACGGCAAGGACTGGTTAGCTCAGTATCAGGATAATGTGACTGAGTGGAAAATTGGGTCATGGTACCAACAGCCTGATCTCCCAGTGGGGTAGCACTATAAAGTCGACATGAGTGCGCAATGTCACAAGTCGGTGCCCATCCTGATATGACTTTGGATATTGCCATGATGGATTGGTTGGTTGTTTGGAGGTTTACGACCTGGCACCTGATATCCCACTCAGTCACATTATCATGACACTGAGCCAACCAGTCTTTGCCATATCCTAATAATATTGAGCGCCTGGTTAAAAAGCGGCAAGTATATATTTTTAAGTCATTGGTTTGACTCGACCAGGGTTCGAACGCACGAAGGTTCGGATCCCCCGATCTCCCCAAAACAGGAGATGGGACTAATTCGGCCATCCCGTCTGTCTGCCATGATGGGAAACCCCAACAAACAAACTTGCTTTGAAGGTGGGCTTTCAAACAAACACTGAAGCCAGACTGAAACCAGACCGAAGGGCAGTGGCCAACTGACATGCTATGAAACATCGTTCAGCAGCTTCAGGGCTTTGTCTGTACCCACGCTGCTCCCAGTGGAGGTACGGGCGCGGTGGCCGAATCAGTAACGGGCGGGCCTCGTGTGTAGAAGGCTAGGAGTTTTGTTCCTGGTCGAGTCAAACCAATGACTTATCAAATTGATACTTGTCGCTTCCTAGCCTGGTGCTTGGCATTAGCAGGATAGGACAAAGACTGGTTAGCTCAGTGCCAGGATAATGTGACTGAGTGGGATATCGGGCCATGGTACTGGTAGCCTGATTTACCAGTGGGGCAGCACTATAAAATCACCATGAGCACCCACTTGAAAAGTTTGTGTATCTCAGAAATTGTTGATGGTATTAAAGTATATGATGTTAGATTAAATTGAAAGAGTTGTCAGAGAACTTCTACACATATTCTTTAGATATATCAATTATCTACTTCCAAACTCACTTGTTGGGCTCAGTAACTAAAATATCACACAAGAAGACACAATATTGTACTCACATGGTTTAATCCAAACTAAAGTTGCTACAGGCACATGTACATAGTCTGGGCTGGCTGGTGGTGGTGGTGAGAGAGAGCGCACACGCACCATGCACCCTTATTTATAGGTTAAAATCTAGGTACCAGTCAGAAGACCCCAACCTGTACCCAGCAGGCCCTTGCCTGCAGAGTACTAATGCCACCAGGTACCAGTCAGGTGACCCGGCCTGTACCCGGCAGGCCCTTGCCTGCAGAGTACCAATGCCACCAGGTACCAGTCAGGTGAGCCGGCCTGTACCCGGCAGGTCCTTGTCTTCAGAGCATTAAATATAAACCACCCGAAAATTCCCAAATATTTTACACACTGTCATAAGTCGGTTCCCATCCTGATATGACCGTAGATCTTGCCAGGATGTAAAACTCCAACAACCAACCGACCAACACAGTGGAGGCTGTGGGAGAACCAGCAACACAAGCGGTAGGAGCGACCGAAGGTGCCACAAAGACAAACATGATAAAAGAATTCAAGTAATGGATTTAAAGGGTGCATTATTATCAGAGATACAAGATGTGTATACAGTGAAAACCCTGGTCAGACTGAGGATTACAATCAGCAAAAACATCACTACCATGGTGGGCTGAATGAAGGAATACCAAAGACTCTATAATACTAAGACAGCTCACTCAGCCTGTACTGTGTAATCAAAATGATCAAACCCACCACTTGGTGCGCTGGCTGTTCTCTTGATTAAATAGACCTGGCTATATTATATGTATAAATGTATATATGAATGTGAAAGATGTGTGGTGATGATGATGATGATGCTGATGATGATCTGTATTTGTTCATAGCAATTTCATATTGATGTGTATTCATACTTACCTATCTCATGTATAATATAATTGTATGTGTTTACATGTGAAACCCCAACCAGCAGCCGGGCTGATCAAACCCACCACAAGGTGGCACTGCGAAATCTACATTACCATGGGAGAGATATGGAGTGAGCTGTCTTAGTATTATAGGGTCTTTGGGAATACTATTATTAGTAGTTGGGTTCTTCGTCAGTGCTGGTCCTAAAAAGGGGGAATCGGAGGTCAAAATTGAAATATGTTACAGCCTATCCCAAATATGCTTGTTGTGTTCCACATACATCAAATTTTAAAACAAAATTTTTAAAAAATCAGTTTGGACCCCGACTGCAAGTCAGGGTGGCTTCGAACATGACCAAGTGGAGAATGTTATGCGTGTTTCGGCCTGACACAAAACCCCTCATTGTGTCATATTTAGAACAAGACCCTTATTATTTCCTAGTTAGGTTTTGAACAGCAGTCACTAGGAGTAACTAAGCGCAATTTTATGAATGTTCGTCCACTTGAGAGTAGAACAGAGAACATGCGTGACATGGAAAGGAAAAGTTTTTCCTTCATGATGAAAAGATGAAAAAGTATTTATGCTTATTAGTTTTTTATGCTGTGGACATATTTCTAAGTAATCTTGGAACACTTCCCTAAATTCTTGTAAAATGGCTAAATCCACTTACTCAAATAATCCACTCATTGTGGTCGCCAGTTTTGTCAAATGGCTAAAGCTAGAATCTGTGATTGTGTAGGCAGGCTATAGCGAAGTCAATACAGACAAAGAGAAAGGAAGAGTATAAAGTGTAAAAGAAGAGAGAGCATCAAGCCCTCTGGTTTATTATTTATATGGTTACATGGGTTCATTGTAGAGTATCACCCCACCCCTTTCCCCCAATGGGAAACAAGCATTCTTGGCCCTACCAATAGGGATCCAGCATTCCTGGTCCCCATGGCAACGAGTGGTCTGCCCACCACTACCAAGCTGTGTGGCCACCTTGACCTTGAGTGTAGTGATCCTACCCATCAGAGGTGCCCTTTCACCCAGACCTGCCATCACCACTATGTCTATTTACATCCCACTCAGGCACCACCAGCACTTACATATACATACATGCGCTTGGTCACGTAACCTGTTTAGTAATAGAACATTTGCATTCCCCCGATGCCGTAAATCAGAATATTTTACATTCTGATGTTCTTGGAATTGTAACACATGTAACATGTAACGCATGTTTCATGTGACACTCAATAATGACTTAGGTTGGAAACTGCTAATAGCATGCAAAATATGTATTTGTTCAGGGCATTATTTGTACACATTACATTTATGCAAAGATTTCTTTTGAGTGTTTTAAGTTTTCTGATGTAGGGAAACATATTGTGATGACTTAGAGGATGAAGATGAGAACAGATGAACGTGTGTTTCTTCTTCATCGATGTGTGACATGACCCAGTAATAGCATCATAGCACAACATCCTGTTTATGACTTGACACCACATCATCAGTAGACGTGTAGATGCCCACAGGATATTTGAAAATTGTGGTGAGAAGAGATTTGATCCATTGTTGGATTTTGTATCGCGAAATAAATGTTCGCTGTAACGCATGTTTCACCCATGACACCAATTTTTTAATGCATTTTAGGAAATAATATTTTACTTTTTGTGTTCAGAACTAGGCATCTATGATGCTATGCTATTTATAGCAGTAGGGTTTTTCCTGGCTTGCGTGGTTGGATATTGTGAAAATTGAAGGCGAACGCGTGTTTCATGACGTGACACCTCATGAAACATGTGTTATACTCACTTTCAAGCATTGTTGTTTTACACACAGACACTCAATAGTCCTAAAATTAGTTTTCTGACATTTTTGCATATTACAACTTTGCAAATAAACTAGCTATGTTTGAATATTTTGGTCTTCTATGAAGTAGTTTCCAACACAAGCAGTAGAGTTTCACCATTCCCATTTTTAGCTGTCATATTTGCGTGACAAATGAATCTATTTTTGCAATAACAAATCAACCAAACATTTTTTCCCCACTGGATTGCTGTCATTGCTTCTTTGGGGTATAATGAACGGAATGTTCTTCATTTGGTATGAAAAGGAGAATTAATTAAAGGCCGGTTGCTCTCATACCATGTCTATGTGGTGTGGGAGGTTAAACATCCCTCGGGCCGGTAAAAGTGTAGGCTTGGGCTTTCTATTGACCAGCAGTGGAATGAGGAAGACCAGTCGTCTATGACTGAAATTTCCCCTGCCTAAACAACTTATGGACCCAAAAGAAAAAAAGAAAAAAGTACTTTTACTACGCTTTTTGTAGTGTGCATTAAATTTTGTTCACGCCTATGCCTTGAGTTTAAAGTCGATTTTCTAAGATATATAATTTTCATGCATGAGAGAATGTTTTGCCATTTTATTTGTAATAATTTGGTCAATTTTCATTCTAGAAGAATAAATTTGTTATTTTAAAGCTTACATTCTGCTCTTTTTGAATATGACCTTAACTCAGTTTCCTTGTTGGGGCAACTTGACTCATTTCGTGGTGTTGAGTCACAATTGTGAATAAGTGAGGTGCCAGTGGTTTTGGTCATGTTGCAGTCCCTGTAAAGGAATTTTACTTATTAGCAATCATAATTGTAACTGACTATTCATGGTGTGTGTCTTAAAACATTGTATTGCCAGGAAATTATTTAGGACTGTTGTCAAGCTGTGGCTATTAGTATCATTCTGCCTTAATTATTGTCAGCAGCCAGAGGGATGTAGGCCACGAATGTTTAGACAGCTGGATAGGCTTTCTCTTTATAATAGAACTGAAACAATTTTAGGACCATTGGTCATTAATTATTGAGAATGTCTATAGAGATGCAGTTTACTGTGTTAGAGTTCCCCATCGAAGGTTTCACTGAGGTTACTTTGACTAACAATGAATGTGAAGCTCTTCTAATATACCTTATAGTTATAACCTATATCACTATGGTTACTTTGACTAACAGTGAATGTGAAGCTCTTCTAATATACCTTATAATTATAAACTATATCACTATGGTTACTTTGACTAACAATGAATGTGAAGCTCTTCTAATATACCTTATAATTATAACCTATATCACTATGGTTACTTTGACTAACAGGGAATGAGAAGCTCTTCTAATATACCTTATAATTATAACCTATATCACTATGGTTACTTTGACTAACAGTGAATGAGAAGCTGTTCTAATATACCTTATAGTTATAACCTATATCACTATGGTTACTTTGACTAACAGTGCATGTGAAGCTCTTCTACTATACCTTATAGTTATAACCTATATCACTATGGTTACTTTGACTAACAGTGAATGTGAAGCTCTTCTAATATACTGTCATGGGGGTGATGAAAATGGGAAATATTGCGCCTAGAGCGGGACTCGAACCCACATCTCTTTGCATTCCAGGCCAGTGTGCTAACCATTACACCACCTAGGATCCCTGATATCAACACACTCCCCATGCCTACCTGTCTATGTGGTTACTTGCCTGAGAGGTCAGTGCAGACCACTACACTCGTCTCCCTGGAATTGTAAGTCTTGTAATGCTTACAATTACATACATACAGGCAATGTACTAACACATACATACACAGGGTAGGTTCAACAACCATACAGCGCAAAGCTTGTACAGGATCCTGATCACGGCAACCAGTGTCATGGGGGTGATGAAAATGGGAAATATTGCGCCTAGAGCGGGACTCGAACCCACATCTCTTTGCATTCCGGGCCAGTGTGCTAACCATTACACCACCTAGGCTCCCTGATATCAACACACTCCCCACGCCTACCTGTCTATGTGGTTACTTGCCTGAGAGGTCAGTGCAGACCACTACAATACCTTATAGAACTTTGAATGTGAAGCTCTTGAAATATACCTTATAATTATAACCTATATCACTATGGTTACTTTGACTAACAGTGAATGTGAAGCTCTTCTAATAAGTAATATACCTTATAGCTATAACCTATATCACTATGGTTGCTTTGACTAACAGTCAATGTGAAGCTCTTCTAATAAGTAATATACCTTATAGCTATAACCTATATCACTATGGTTACTTTGATTAACAGTGAATGTGAAGCTCTTCTAATAAGTAATATACCTTATAGCTATAACCTATATCACTATGGTTGCTTTGACTAACAGTCAATGTGAAGCTCTTCTAATATACCTTATAGTTATAACCTATATCACTATGGTTACTTTGACTAACAGTGAATGTGAAGCTCTTCTAATAAGTAATATACCTTATAATTATAACCTATATCACTATGGTTGCTTTGACTAACAGTCAATGTGAAGCTCTTCTAATATACCTTCTGGTTATAACCTATATCACTATGGTTACTTTGACTAACAGTGAATGTGAATCTCTTCTAATATACCTTATAATTATAACCTATATCACTATGGTTACTTTGACTAATAGTGAATGTGAAGCTCTTCTAATATACCTTATAGTTATAACCCATATCACTATGGTTACTTTGACTAACAGTCAATGTGAAGCTCTTCTAATATACCTTATAGTTATAACCTATATCACTATGGTTACTTTGACTAACAGTGAATGTGAAGCTCTTCTAATATACCTTATAATTATAACCTATATCACTATGGTTACTTTGACTAACAGTGAATGTGAAGCTCTTCTAATATATACCTTATAGTTATAACCTATATCACTATGGTTACTTTGACTAACAGTGAATGTGAAGCTCTTCTAATATACCTTATAGTTATAACCTATATCACTATGGTTACTTTGACTAACAGTGAATGTGAAGCTCTTCTAATATACCTTATAGTTATAACCTATATCACTATGGTTACTTTGACTAACAGTGAATGTGAAGCTCTTCTAATATACCTTATATAATTCCACAAATCCCTCCTCTGCATAGTAAATTGGCTTTTGATCTCCAAGCCGGTAAGTAAGGACTGGTCTGTCATTGCACTGATTGCCCCAGGGTTATTCTTAGTAGTTATCAACTTTTTAGTCATTGGTTTGACTCGACCAAGGTTCGAACCCGTTTTTGTGTGGGTGGGTGGGTGGTGGTGGTAATAGACCTGTCTATTAGGGGGCACTGTCTGTGGAGTCCTAGTTCTAGGACGCGGTGTACCCTGGTGAATGCGGTGAGCATTGATGATGTATTTAATGAACTTGATCTGTCTGTACGAAACAATCCCAGACTGCACGGCGTTACAGCGGGGGCATGCTGTGCGCATGATCGTGTTGGCTGCGTGCGCACCGCCACTACCCGACTGGATGATGAGTGGTCATAACCATCCCCTGACAATCATAAAGAGACACAAACTAAAGCGGTATGGCTATATTTCCCATTTATCAGGTCAGGCCAAAACCATCTTGCAAGACACAGCGAAAGGGGGAACAAAATAAGGGAGACGAAGGTTGAGATGGGAAGACAACAGCGAATGGACACCCTGACCCAAGCCTGGAGTTTGGGTCAGGGTGTGTATATATATGGGGTGTGTATGTCTTAACCTGGGGGTGTGTATACGTTGTGTGTACATGTCTTAGTAGGGTGTATGCATAGAGTTGACAGTCTCACAGTGTGTATACATGTCACTACATGTCTTACACTGTGTATGTGTGGTGTGTATTCGTCTAAGTATGTGTATACATGTGTGGTCTGTACACGTACCAGTATGTGTGATCTGTACACGTCTCAGTATGTGTATGTCTGGTGTACATTAGTATGTGTACATGTGGTGTGTATCCATCTCAGTATGTGTGGTGTGTATACATCTCGGTATGTGTACAGGGACAAATAGTTTGTGCCTGTCTTGACATGTTCTTGCCAGTGTGAGACCTCTATTTGCTCCCTGAGAGAGTGCCGCTAGTCACTTGCAAAAGCCAGCAGCACTTCAACACTTTGCAAGCAGCTGTTATGAAATGTACAACCGCACAAAGCGGCGGTTAAGTAATGAAAGCAGTCTTTGTCGCATTGCGACTGACCGCGTGATGATGATGATGATGTGTACATGTGGTGTGTACATGTCTTACAGTGTGCAGATGTGGTGATTACACATCTCAGTATGTGTACATGTGGTGTGTACCCTTCTCACAGTGTGTAGGTGTGGTGTGTTCATGTCTCGGTGTGTGGACATGTGGTGTGTATACGTCTCAGTATGTGTGGTGTGTTCATGTCTCAGTGTGTATTTGTGGTGTGTACACGTCTTACATGAGGTACTTGATAGCGCTGTCTGTCCCCAGAGTGGTGTATGTGTGGTGTGTGCATGGCTCACTGTGTGTATGTGTGGTGTGTACAAGTGGTATGTACACGTCTTACATGAGGTACTTGATAATGATAGCGGTGTCTGTCCCAAGATTGGACCATCCGCTCTTTTGGTAGATCGGGGGATCCGAACCCATGGGTACGTCGGTTCGAACCGCTGACTTAAAAATTGATACTAGTCGCTTCCTAGCCAGACGCTCGGCATTCTTAGGATAGGGCAAGGACTGGTTGGCTCAGTGATCGGATAATGTGACTGAGTGGGATATCAGGTCATGGGCTGGTGGCCTGATATTCCAGTGAAGCAGCACTATAAAATTGCCATGAGTGTACATTGTCTCAAGTCGGTACCCGACCTGATATGACCTCAGATGTTGCTAGGGCGTAAAACAACAAACAAACAGCCCCAAGATGGGCCTTGATTCGCCATTCTCCGTATGCGGTCTGTGTATCAGGGGGTCCATGTTATCACCGTCAGTTGATGACATGATCCTGTCTATTTGGTGTCGGGGTATATATATCATTTGTGGTTATTTATTGAATGTGGCAATTGTAGCTACATATTCAGGACATATGCACCAGTGCCACGATATTTTTCTCCTTTTTCTTTATCTTAGTTCATGGTTTGGTTCATTTTTCCTCTTTGGTAGCCATTTTACGAAACTAAAATAACTAAGGGGTTCATTTGTAATTATCAAATTCAAGATTTCTCCCAGGATTGGTTTGTTTTCTTTAATTCTTTGAATTTAGTTTAGACAAATATCACCTTATGTAATCGATGTTTCTTTTCACATGTGGTTTTAAAAAAGACGCAATTATTGACGTGTCCTTGTCAATAAACGCAGGGTATGTATATCGAAGGGATATCATCACCATTCGTTGTAGTGGGTAAACAGACGACTACTTGCCAACAGTGGTTGTCACTTGGCGTGTACAGGTCGACCCATGTATAATGCACTGTGTTGGGCTGAAAGTATAACACCCACCCCTCAGTATTATAGTTATACAACTGGTGTTATGGCAGCCCTACACTGGTATAATGCTTTCAGTGTTTCACCCTAGTGCAATATTACACCCAATAAATCCCACACTAAATCAAGGTTGGTTTGGGTTTTCACTCTAGTAACATTAAGGTCATATCATAATGGCTGCCGATTTGTGAAAGTGTCCAGTTATGGTGACATCATAATGGCTCTCTCCTCGGATACCGTATTTCATTCAGTCACACCATCCCTGCCCCATCGCTGCCCTATCCTGGTGATGGTTCCAATGACAGGGTCCGTACGGGGGATGGAAAGTTGAAAAGTCTTGCACTTTATTTGCCCTATTTCAAGGCCTTGAATTTAACCTATTTTGGGTAATTAGTCTTAAAAAACCTTGCATTCCATTAAACTGTCCCCACTGATCTAAATTAGTCCGAAATCGCAATTCATCATTATTGTTTTTTCCTGGAATCTAAATGAAAATAGTCTTGAATTCCTATCAAAAACAGCCCTGAAATAGCCTTGAATTCCATATCTTCACATGTGTACGGACCCTGCAATACACGATTTCCGCGACTAGTATGGCACCTGGTGATAGGCAACGACACTCAAGTTGTGGGTTGACGGTGTGTCACTGTGTTGTTTTACACTGATGATCGAGCTTTTCAATCAATCATTCAATCAATAGGATACAGCTATAATTATCAAAAATGATTAAAAAATGGTAAGTATGTTTTCTCTATGAATCCACATTTGTGCCAAAAAGACTGTCAGTTGCTCAATATGAAGACAGTGTTAACAGAGCCTCAATTGCCTCTCCACAGACTCTGTGACCCACAAGTCCAGTCTGGAGTACGATGTCTGCAGCGACATGGCTGATTTATAATGTTGTACAGTGGGTGTTCGAGTCTGTGGTTATGTAGGTAGGCTAAAGTGAAAAACAATACAGATGGAGAGAAAGAGAGAAAGTAAAGCAAATGTAAGAGTGTAAGAGAGGGAGTCCAAGCCCATCTGCTTTATTAGATATAGTACATGGATTCCTGGTATAGGATCATGCCATTCACTTCAATCAATAGGGATGCAGCATTCCCAGTTCCTCCAATAGGGACTCAGCATTTCTGGTTACCATGACCACCAGTGGTCTGCCCACCACCAGAGCTGGTTGACATGTGGCCACCACCAACCTTGACCTCTGTGTGCATTGACCCCTACCTCAGCAGAGAGCCAGGCCCTGAGTGCACTCACCCAGACCTGCTAATCATCCCTATGTTTATAATTACCTGCCCTCTAGCATGGGCCAAGAAATGTATATACACAACATACATATATACACACACTCTTGGCCGGCCACACAGAATAATAATAGAGGATTTCCATTTCCCCCCCATCTGCTGATTATCGGAATATTATACAATGTGGCATCGTGCTGTGCATGTGCTGTGCTGTGCACATGCTTCTACTAGTGGTACGAGACGTAGGTACTCCACACTAAGGACTGGTTTCTGATGCTGACTGGCCATTGGAATCTTTGAATGTTGTGTGCTGCGAGTGAAGGCATCAGAGCTAAAATTGTAAAAACTACTTTCACAGTAAGGTAGAGATCCCTAGCTTTAGTTTTGTATCCATTACAACCGACTTCGGGTGGGGAAAATTGAGGTTTGAAAACTTTGGAATGATTGTAAAACATGATTTTACCAAATATTTTTTTACAAAAAAATATAATATTACATAAAAAATTCTTTCTATACAAATCTGTGTAGATTGTTAACCACCATTTAGTACTCACTCTCAGCAGTTTTGACTTAATCGTAGGATTGGTATACTAATTAGAGCAATCACATTTGTTAGATGTTTTACATGTGGATATCGCTTAAAGAAATGTAATCACATTATATATATTTGCATTCTGATCATTTTGATACAAAAATTAAGTCAATATCTCAAATAGGACCAGAGATATTAATTTTCAAAAGATTTTTTATAAAGGACGGTTAGTGAAAATCACACGATTTGCGATGTTTGATGTCAAATTGCTCAACAAATATTTATTTGTACAGTCTGACAAAATTTAAGATTTGAATTTATACTAGAAATAATAAGTTAAAAGAATAATGATGTGATTAAAATGTAATCTGCCTTCAGCAGGCAGCCTCAAACATCAGGATTTAAGCATTTGCAGAATCATGAAAAATGTGGGTAAAATTAAGGGCAAAAATTAAATATTAAAAAATCGATAACTCATGGACTAATAGACCAATTTTCCATTATTATATATATTTGTAATCAGATTGATAAGAGCTTTCCAACTCCACCATTTACAAATTAACTTGATGAAAAGAAAAATTCAGTTTGGAGTAGACGTCATAAGTCCTTGTGAGTGGTCAGTGGTTTGAAGTGATATTCGGTCTTTGGTTTCAGCCTATACATAGTGGGTAGGGTTGGCTGTTTTATTCTAGAGAAGGAAACATTTAACACCTTAACAGTTAAAATCAAATACCTGGCCGACAAAAATCGATGGCTTAAGAAATGTATACTTGTCACTACCGAGCCTAGCACTCGGCATTACTAGACCAGACGGGATGGCCAAATGAGTTAGAGCATCCATCTCCTGTATTGGTAGGACGTGGGTTTGAAGCCTGGTCGAGCCAAACCAATGACGTAAAAATTTATATTTGTTGCTTCCTAGCCTGGCGCTCGGCATTATTAGGATAGGGCAAGGACTGGTTGGCTCAGTGTCAGGATAATGTGACTGAGTGAGATATCAGGTCATGGTGCTGGTGGCCTGGTCTTCCAGTGGGGCAGTACTATAAAGTCGCCATGAGTGCGCACTGTCACAAGTCGGTTCCCGTCCTGATATGACCTTAGATGTTGCTAGGACGTAAAACAACAATAAACAAAGTCGGCATTACTAGGATATGGGCCAAGAGCACTGGAATAGGGAACACTGGAATTGAAATTTTCCCTGGTTAATCCAAATGATCTATACCATTTCCCCTATGGACAGTTTTATACCTGTATATTATTGCCACACACCCCCATTTCCCTGGCAGTCTCCCATGGTTATAAGCTAGGTAGCTCAATTTTCATGGTGGCAGCCCATGTACTCTTTCTTGCATGGGACTTTGAGAGTGCATCAAGAACTCGGACCAAATAAATGTTGTTGTCAACAGTGTCTCTTTTTTTGTTTTAGAAAACTTAAAGTAGACCACACAATCGTGAGAAAGGTGATTATTAAAATGAATTCTGTGACAATGGCAGAGTATAACATCCACTTATGCTGTATGCCTTGCCATGCTGGTACCCAAGGAAACGAGCAAGCTGACCTAGCTATGAAAATGGCTCTGAATGGTGTTGTTGCACCACGTCGGAGTGCTCACTCTGATTTAAGACCACTTATTCTCAAGTTAAGTGTGTCAAATCAAAATGGTAACGTGAATAGGATTAGCATCCAAACAGCAAATTGCATAACATCACTCCGTGCATTGAAGAACAGCCACAGCATCATGCTGGGTGTTGACAGAACCAAGGAGTCCTGACATAGTCAGTCAATGTTGCATTGGTCACTCTTGGCTGACTCATGTATTTTACTCAAGGGACGACCCCTTGAGTGCATTGGGTGTCCACTGACACTCACAGACACTCACACATTTGACTTGAATGTATAGATTTGATGGCCTTGCACATATAACAATGGTTTAAGCTAGCTCAGTACTGCTGAGACCTCTTTACCAATGTAATGCCTAAGCAAATTTTAGAGTTGTTCTATTATTTTAGTTATGCTTCATAGGTTAAATTTTGACACAAATTTAACCACTTAAAATTGAAATGGAAATCATTTTTGATGTCATTTGACACAAATCTAACTTTCAGATTTTCATGTAAATTTAAGTTAGGCGTGGAAATGTGGTTAACAAAGCTGACAGAATTAATATCACTAACTTTTCACTGTGAACATGGCTCTTGCTACAGACATGGTGTATCAACAATCCATCAAACCTGGCAGGTTTGTTTTAGTGTAATATTCCAGGAGATGGAGGAGACAATGTTATTGTACTACACCGGAGCCCCTGTTGGAGTTCTCTCTGCGATGAGTTGAAGGCAGCCCACATTGCACGCTGTCTCTTGTTTGCGTCCACTCCGGCCCAGGGCTGACCTTTTGCCTACTGTTGACCTTTGGTTGACACGTTGAGCTGCACACTGCAGAACGCGCAGACTTCGGCTAGACGAGTGTTGGTTTTGTAGACTTAATTAGTGCCAGTAGCATTAGCTGTCCTCGCGCTGAGTGGTTGCGTCCACAAGTGGTAAACAACTGAATGTGCATTCAGTTTCTTCTCTTCTCTGGCTTCATATCTCTCTCTCCCTCTCTCTCCCTCTCTTCCTATCTCTCCCTCTCTCTCTCCCTCTCTCTCTCCCTCTCTCTCCCTTCCCCACCTCTCTCTCCCCCTTCCTTCCCCACCTCTCTCTCTCCCCCTTCCTTCCCCACCTCTCTCTCCCCCTCCCACCTCTTTCTCTGCCCATCTTCCTCTTCCGACCAGACGGGATGGCCGAATGAGTTGAGTGTCCGTCTCCCGATTTGGTAGATCGTGGGGTAATTAGTAGCATGTGGTGAATAAGGGGTCAAATTTCCCTGGATCATCAGCCCATGCTTTTTCTAATCTATTCTTGAATGAATTAATTGACTCCCCATCAATAACATTTTGGGGGAGACTGTTCCATATATTTATGATCCTGTTTGAGAAACTATGTTGCCTTAACTTTGAAATGACTCTGGGTTTTACTAGTTTGAGAGTATGGCCCTGACTGCCTTCTCTTTTATTCAAGGTGAAAGATTTGTTCATATCTATTTGATAAAAACCCTTCATAATTTTAAATACTTCAATTATGTCACTTCTTTTCCTTCTGTAGGAAAGTGTAGGAAGTTTCAATTCCCTAAGCCTTTGTTCATAGGGTAGGTCCTTTATAACTGCAACTAATTTCGATGCACGTCTCTGAACCTTTTCGATCTCCAGAATATCTTTCCGAAAAATTGGGCTCCAAATTTGTGGATAGTTCCAAAATTGGCCTAACAAGAGACTTAAATAGAATGAGAAAATTGTTCTTGTTGAGGCGATGGAAAGTTCCTTTAATTATTCCTACTCTCTGGTTAGCATTTGAGATGATAGTCCTCATGTGTTTCTGAAAGGAGAGTTCGGAGTCGAAGGTTACACCCAAGTCCTTTTCATAGCTATCTTGTTGCAGGACAGCGTTCTTCATATTATAGGCATAATGAGGATTATTTTTCCCGTAATGAATAATTTTGCACTTCTTTTCATTGAAGGGCAATTGCCATTTCTCGGACCATTGTGCAAGTTTCAGAATATCCTCTTGCAAGAGATTCTTATCTCTTACATCTTTTATTGCCCGAAAGACCTTTGTATCATCCGCAAATATTTTTAGGTTTGATGAGACACTGCCTGGCAGGTCATTTATAAATATTATAAATAATATTGGTCCCAGCACACTTCCCTGAGGTATTCTTGAGGTGACATTCTTAAAGGAAGATTTTTGATTACCTACGACTACCCTTTGCGTTCTCTCAGACAGGAAGTCCTGTATCCATTCAGAAATTGATCCGGATATTCCCAGAGCTTTGATTTTGTTTAATAGTCTTTTTTGGGGCACACTATCAAAGGCTTTGGAGAAGTCCAGATAGATGGTGTCCCATGCCAGGCCATGATCCAGCCAGTCAGTCCAAATTTCCATCACTTCTAGTAGTTGTGTCAGGCAAGATTTGCCTCCAGTGAATCCGTGTTGATTTGGAGATACCAATCCTAGTTTTTCCAAGTGTTCTATGACACGATCTCGGATTATTCTTTCACACGATCTCGGATTATACTTAGGCACTAGTAGGGAGCACCATGATGACCTACTTATGTTTGTGTCCTTGTCTTATCTCGTTCTTTCTTGGGTTGTCCGAGGGTGAGGGGCCAGCAGGGGCACCATGATGACCCACTTATGTTTATGTCCTTGTCTGATCTCGTTCTCTCCTGGGTTGTCCCATGGTGATGGCCCAGCATGAGGCGCCATGATGACCTACTTATGTTTGTGTTCTTGTCTTTTCTCTTCTTTCTTGGGTTGTCCGAGGGTGAGGCGCCAGCAGGGTCGCCATGTTGACCTACTTATGTTTGTGTCCTTGTCTTATTTCGTTCTTTCCTGGATTGTCCGAGGGTGATGGCCCAGCAGGAGGTGCCATGTTGACCTACTTATGTTTGTATCCTTGTCTTATCTCATTCTTTCCTGGATTGTCCCATGGTGATGGCCCAGCAGGAGGCGCCATGATGACCTACTTATGTTTGTGTCCTTGTCTTATCTCGTTCTTTCCTGGGTTGTCCCATGGTGATGGCTCAGAAGGTGGCGCCATGATGACCTACTTATGTTTGTGTCCTTGTCTTATCTCGTTCTTTCCTGGGTTGTCTGAGGGTGATGGCCCAGAAGGAGGCGCCATGATGACCTACTTATGTTTGTGTCCTTGTCTTATCTCGTTCTTTCCTGGGTTGTCCCATGGTGATGGCTCAGAAGGAGGCGCCATGATGACCTACTTATGTTTGTGTCCTTGTCTTATCTCGTTCTTTCCTGGGTTGTCCCATGGTGATGGCTCAGAAGGCGGTGCCATGATGACCTACTTATGTTTGTGCCCTTGTCTTATCTCATTCTTTCCTGGGTTGTCTGAGGGTGATGGCCCAGAAGGAGGCGCCATGATGACCTACTTATGTTTGTGTCCTTGTCTTATCTCGTTCTTTCCTGGGTTGTCCCATGGTGATGGCTCAGAAGGCGGCGCCATGATGACCTACTTATGTTTGTGCCCTTGTCTTATCTCATTCTTTCCTGGGTTGTCTGAGGGTGATGGCCCAGAAGGAGGCGCCATGATGACCTACTTTTGTGTGTGTCCTTGTCTTATCTCGTTCTTTCCTGGGTTGTCCGAGGGTGATGGCCCAGAAGCAGGTGCCATGATGACCTACTTATGTTTGTGTCCTTGTCTTATCTCGTTCTTTCCTGGGTTGTCCCATGATGAGGGGCCAGCAGGGCTGCCATGGTGATCTATCGTATTAGTTATTAGCAGGTCTTGGAGTGACCACTCATATTTATGTGATAATTTCTATACAGATGTCATGGCGGCCCTCTCTGTGATACGGTTATAACTCGTAAGAAATTGAAGTCTCAGTTGGTTTTCAGGGGGAAATCAGGTAACATAGGTGACACAATATAAAAATCATTTTATCTTTATTGTATGCTGGTGTTTTTGGATGAATAGTTGTGGCTAATAGTCGTACCAATGTTATTTTATCAGTGGTTTATAAATATGGTGTTCGATAATGTGAATGTGATATTAATGTTGCATAGTCCGATGGTTTTGGGCTTGTCATTTTCTTAGATAAATATATTAGGTTGATCTTTGTACTTGTGTATATATTGCCTATTTATCCTGTTCTACTGCGCAGTAAGGCTGACTTTGTACTTGTGTGTATATTGCCTATTTGTCCTGTTCTACTGCGCAGTAAGGCTGTCTTTGTATTTGTGTGTATATTGCCTATTTATCCTGTTCTACTGCGGAGTAAGGCTGTCTTTGTATTTGTGTGTATATAGCCTATGTGTCCTGTTCTACTGCGCAGTAAGGCTGTCTTTGTACTTGTGTATATATTGCCTATTTGTCCTGTTCTACTGCGCAGTAAGGGTGCCTTTGTACTTGTGTGTATATTGCCTATTTGTCCTGTTCTACTGCGCAGTAAGGGTGCCTTTGTACTTGTGTGTGTATAGCCTATTTGTCCTGTTCTACTGCGCAGTAAGGCTGTCTTTGTACTTGACAGGACGCTGAGTGTGAGCTGACGCACCTCGCCCACATCCAGGCGGCTCTGCGTGGCGCGGCGCCCCGCCCGGCGCCCGGTGCCGCACCCGTCCGCCAGTTCCGCTGTGCCCTGGGCAAGCACTGGGACATGTTCACGGACACGGAGACGGGGCGCAACTACTACCACAGCGTGGCGACGGGCGACAGCACTTGGAGACCGCCCCGGGGACTGCGCGCGCACGACGCCCCCGCGCCGCCCCCCGCCGTGCCCGCCAAGCCTCCGCCAAGCCCAGCCCGCGGGGTGAGACAAAACGGCGGTCATTAACGTAGTCATAGTGGCGCATTAAACCAGTCTCATCCCGATGTATGACCGGCCCGCCGGGTGAGACGACACGGGGGTCATTAACGTAGTCATAGTGGCGCATTAAACCAGTCTCATCCCGATGCCCGGCCCGGCCCGCGGGGTGAGACAAGATGGGGTCATTAACGTAGTCATAGGGGGCATTACACAAGTCTCATCTCGCTGCCCAACCCAGTCCACGGGGTGAGACGAAATGGGGGTCATTAATGTAGTCATAGTTGGTCATTAAACCAGTCTCATCCCGATGTATGGCTGGCCCGCGGGGTGAGACGAGACGGGGTCATTAACATAGTCATAGTGGCACATTAAACCAGTCTCATCCTGATGTATGGCCAGCCCGCGGGGTGAGACGAGACGGGGTCATTAACGTAGTCATAGTGGGGAATTACACCAGTCTCATCTCGCTGCCCAGCCCAGCCCGCGGGGTGTGGCGAAATGGGGGTCATTAACGTAGTCATAGTGGCATATTAAACCAGTCTCATCCCGATGTATGGCTGGCCCATGGGGTGAGACGAGACGGGGTCATTAACATAGTCATAGTGGGGCATTACACCAGTCTCATCTCGCTGCCCAGCCCGTGGGGTGAGACGAAATGGGGGTCTTTAACCTAGTCATAGCGGCACATTAAACCTGTCTCATCCCGATGTATGGCAGGCCCGCAGGGTGAGACGAGACGGGGTCATTAACGTAATCATAGTGGGCATTACACCAGTCTCATCTCGCTGCCCAGCCCGCGGGGTGAGACGAGATGGGGTCATTAACGTAGACATAGTGGGGCATTACACCAGTCTCATCTCGCTGCCAACCTAGCCCAGCCCATGGGGTGAGACGAGATGGGGGTCTTTAACTTAGTCATAATGGGGCATTACACCAGTCTCACTTCGCTGCCCAGCCCAGCCCGCGGGTGAAGACGAGATGGGGTCATTAACGTAGTCATAGTTGGTCATTACACCAGTCTCATCTAGCAGCCCAGCCCGCGGGGGTGAGACAAAATGGGGGTCATTAACGTAGTCATAGTGGCACATTAAACCAGTCTCATCCTGATGTATGGCCGGCCCGGGGTGAGGCAAGACGGGGTCATTAACATAGTCATAGTGGGGCATTACACCAGCCTCATCTTGCTGCCCGGCCCAGCTCGTGGGGTGAGACGAGATGGGGTCATTAACGTAGTCAAAGTGGGGCATTAAACCAGACTCATCCCACTGGCCCGCAGGTTGAGACGAAACTGGGGTCATTAACATAGTCATAGTGGGGCATTAAACAAGTCTCATCCCGTCGCTCAACCCGGCCCGTGGGTTTGGACGAGATGGGGTCATTAACGTAGTCATGGTGGGGCATTAAACCAGTCTCATCCCGCCGCTCAGCCGGGCCCGCAGGGTGAGACGAGACGGGCTCATTAACGTAGTCATAGTAGGGCATTAAACCAGTCTCATCCCGCCGCTCAGCTCGGCCCGCGGGGTGAGACGAGAATGGGTCATTAACGTTGTCATAGTGGGTCATTAAACCAGTCTCATCCCGATGTATGGCTGGCCCGCGGGGTGAGACGAGACGGGGTCATTAACATAGTCATAGTGGCGCATTAAACGAGTCTCATCCCGATGCCCGGCCTGGCACAGTCCGCGGGGTGAGACGAGACAGGGTCATTAACGTAGTCATAGTGAGGAATTAAACCAGTGTCATCCCGCTGCTCAGCCCGTCCCCCGGGATGAGAACAGCCGGGGTGGGGTGTCAGCTTCTGCCCGTCGATGACTTTCAGTTTTTCTATATATATTTGTTTATACAAAACGTTAATCATTATAATCTACTTTACTTTAATTTGAAGTAACTTTTATTTTAATGGGTTAACTTATTTGAAGTGAACATGCTGGCCATCCCACGCATTTACAGAAGAGGTTGCATTAAAGAGATTCAGTAGGCCTTGCCATGAGACAACTGTTTAATGAGCGCACCAATATCGAAGGTGGGTGTGTAGGATCAAATTTAGGTGTGTTTTTGTTTTTAAAATCTGGTGCTTCCATCGGACTGTGCTCTAACCTTTGAGGGCCGACAGACCTGGTCATGCCACTGAGAGTGCCATTAGAGGTCGGTGCCTTGGTGCCTTCTGTTCTCTGCCTGCCAGATAGGACTGCTGAATGAGTTGAGCGTCTGTCTCCCGTTTTGGTAGATGGTGGGATTCGAACCTACAGGTTCGAACTCTGGTCGAGTCAAACCAATGACTTAACATTTGATATTTGTCGCTTCCTAGCCAGGCACTCTGCATTATTAGGATAGGGCAAGGACTGGTTGTCTCGGTGTCAGGATAATGTGACTGAGTGGGATATCAGGTCATGGTGCTGGCAGCCTGGTCTCCCTGTGGGGCAGCACTATAAAGTCGCCACGAGAGCGCACTGTCACTAGTCGGTAGCCTTTCTGATATGTCCTTATATGTTGCCAGAATGTAAAACATTATAGAAATCATAATCAACCAGCACTACAAGGCTTACACGCCTCAGGTTACCAGCATGCCGTTAAAAACAAGGCACAGGAAGCTTTATTGTGTACACAATGTTACTGAAGTGATTCAGCGAGAGTTTAATTATTGACAGCTTAATGAAACGACGCTGTTTGTAAGTTATTTGTGTCTGGCATGTGTTACTAACATGTTGTCGCTGCTTGAAGACAGTTCTAGTGGTGTGTCGGCACAAAGTGGCTGTCATTTGTACAATCTAGTGGTGTGTCTGCACAAAGTGGCTGTCATTTGTAGTCTAGTTATGTGTCGGCACAAAGTGGCTGTCATTTGACCAATCTAGTGGTGTGTCAACACAAAGTGGCTGTCATTTGTACAATCTAGTGGTGTGTCAACACAAAGTGGCTGTCATTTGTACAATCTAGTGGTGTGTCAACACAAAGTGGCTGTCATTTGTACAATCTAGTGGTGTGTCAACACAAAGTGGCTGTCATTTATACAATATAGTGGTGTGTCAACACAAAGTACACAGAAGTGGTGGTCATTTGTACAAGGCAGTGTCTCGGCATAAAGTGGCCATAATTTGTTAGTTGGTGTTTTATGTCCTGGCAACATCTAACGTCATATCAAGACAGATACCAACTTGTGACAATGGCGATTTTAGAGTCCTGCCCCGTCAGGGAGAGCAGGCCGTCAGCACCATGATCTGATGTCTCACTCAGTCACATTATCCTGACACTGAGTCAACCAGTCCTTGCCCTATCCTAATAATGCCGAGCGAGTGGCTTGAAAGAGACAAACATACATTATTACGTCTTTAGTTTGACTTGGCCAGGGTTCAAACTCATGGCTTCGAATCACACGATCTACCGAAACGGGAGACGAACGCTCAACTCATTCGGCCATCCCGTCTGGTCTGCACGCACTATGTCGACAAGAGATGCTGGTGTGTGGCTGTGATTTGTTAGTACGAGTGGCTGTGATTCGTTAGTACGCGGGCGGTGTGGCGCTGGTACCGGGCGGGCCTGATTAGCCTCGTCAGGAGCCCGGGCACCGACCGGGCACCAGCCGGGTTATATTTAACGCGAAGACCGGTGTAGCAGGAAATCGCAAACCCTGTAAATCGCAAACCCCCACTTGTGATTTCCTAGGAAATCGCAAACCCCCATGCCATATATGGGCATGGGGGGTTTGCGATTTCCTAGGAAATCACATATCCCCCCTGGAGATCTCAAACCCCCCATGTTCATGATACACCACTCTGTACCAGGTTTAAGGGCGGTGTTAGGTACCGATTAGGCCCAAATCTATTCAATGCTATCATATTTAACAGAATTACATACTCAAAAAGTGAAATTTGATCAAATTAACCCTAAAATCGAAGTGATATTAATGCTGCCGCTACAGGGGGGGTTTGTGATTTCCTAGTAAATCGCAAACCCCGGGATGTGCAATTTCCAGGGGTTTGCGATTTACTGCCACACCGGCACGCCGGTGTCGCAGTTTCAACGCCCGGTCAGTTTCAACGGCCCGTATGGACTCAAACTCAAGGCATTGTCAATGGTCGTGAGCAATCTTCATACAGAAAATACAGCAAAAGTGAAATATCTCTAAAACTACACCACTTATTAACAAATCGCTTGGTACACATATAGAAAACATCTTTACCAAAAAGTCTGTATTCAATTTATAAGGCTAGGGTTCTTGAATTCTATTAATTTTGAATAAAATTAACGTTTTGCACTGCGCGTACCGTCAAACTCAAGGCATTGTCAATGGTCGTGAGCAATGTTCATACAGAAAATACAGAAGAAGTCAAATATCTCTCAAATTACACCATCTAGAAACAAATCGTTTGGTACACATATAGAAAACATCTTTACCAAAAACATTATATTAAATTTATAAGGTTAGTGACGATGATGTTAGATTTTGACGCATGCGCTTGAAACTGACCGGGCGCTGAAACTGCGACACCGGCAACCAGCCTTTGTACTGAGGTTGCAGGCAAGTGAGTAGTCTCCTTGTTTGGATATAACGTGGATTAGATAAGGTAACATTTAAAGTGGCTTAGTCCGGTGGTTTTGTGTTTTGTTTGTTGTTTTAGGTCCTAGCAACATCTAAGGTCATATCAGGATGGGTACCGACTTGTGACAGTAGGCACTCATGGTGATTTTATAGTGCTGCCCCACTGAGAAATCAGGCCACCGGCACCGTGACCCGATCTCCCACTCAGTCACATTATCCTGACACTGAGCTAACCAGTCCTTGCCCTATCCTAATAATGCCGAGCACCAGGCTAGGAAGTGACAAGTATCAATTTTTAAGTCATTCATTGGTTTGACTCGACCGGGAACCAAACTCCCGATATTCCGCATACCAGGCCTGTGCTCTACCGATTCGGCCACCGCGCCCGGTCCCGATGCTTTTGAGTTTCTGTAATTTTCTGAGAAAAATATATTAAATTGATCGTTAACTTGAAGTAACTTATTTTAAATGGCTAATTTTTGTTATAGATATTTGAAGTACAACTGCGCAAGATTAATGTTGGCAAGCATGCCAAAACTCTGACACCACAGGCTTCTGCAGTAACATATTCTATTCAATTGACTCAATATTCCCTTCTGTGTGGCAGCAAACGCTTAATAAGTGCACCAGTATCTAAGTGAATCATCTCTAGATAATTGTTTTGGTTTTGAAAATTTGATGTTTTTATCGGACTATGCTGCTTTAAAGAGGAGTCTTGTGGGCTCTTTTCTTCCATTTCTTTATAGTTTGCAATTGTACTTCTTAGAATAGTTCTGGTTGGAATGGTTGAAACTGTCATGGTTTGAATAACGATTTAAGTTGCATAGTTTGATGGGTTTGAGTTTCTGCCATATTAAGAAATATAGCTATTAGATTAGTCGTTATAATTTACTTGAGTAAGTCTGATTAAAAAGGCCTGACTGGTGATATTGTGAGTGGAATCATGACAATAAAGTTGGTGCACATACGAAATACTGGATATCCTACGCTTGTGTGACTTGCAGCATTGAAAGGTTCTATTTAATATTTCTTTGTTTTAATAAGTGTTTAAAAAGTGCACCCTTATTTAAAGCTGTGTAGTTCGATGAAACATCAAATTTTCAAAACCAAAATAGTAATCTAGATTTGATTCTACATATGAAGAGTTCAGGCGCAAAACCCCGTAAACGCCATTCCAAAAATTGAGATAAACATTGAAATCGCACCTTCAAAGAAGTAATTTTTGTATGTTCCTATTTTTTGTTCATTGCTCCATAACCAGTTCTTCATAACCAATGTGGAATTAGAGGGAATTAAAATTACTTTCAGGTAAATTTTAAAAGATTTACGTCAATTTTTGTATTAGCGTTTACAGGGTTTTGCGCATGAACTCTTCATATGTAACTTAGCTTTTTTTTGTCTGTCTTATTTTGTAATGGGTTGTTTATGCTGTCCATAGCATGTAAGTTTGGGTGATCGAGCTTGTTTTCAATGCTGGGCAGTTATAGTTTTGTGTTTCTTAAAGTTATCTTGGGTTAGTGATCTATGTTAGTGATTTTGGGGCTTTTCTTGGGAAGAGTTTTCCACTTTTTTTCTACTTAATTCTATACTAGCCTACTCTATTTACATGTTATAGGCTTGTACGTAATAGGTGGTTGGGTGTTTGTTTGGATTTGATTTGATTATATTGTCGGTGTACGTGTTATCTGGATTTTATTTTTCCGGGTTTCCCGTCATGGGCTGTCCAGCTGGTGAGCCGTGACATATCACATGCCCCTTTGTGGTGCAGCTTAGTTGGGGTTTCCTGGTTTTATTTTGCACAGATAATTTTTGTATGTTTTTAGATCAGGAATTTGTCTTTCCTTCACCGTTTGTGCATTCCATACTTTGGCAGCCATTTCCAGTGTGATTCTTTCGTGAGCTTTGATTTGGCTTCTGGTCTGCCTTAGTAGTGGGGGTACATTGCTTGCTCTGGTGCTTAGTGGTTGAGTTAGTTGCTTAATGTCCTGGCTATATCCATTTGCTAATGTCTTTAGGTGGATCATTCTTCTGTTTTCTAGTAGTTTTACGTTAGTTCTTTTGTGTAAATCATAGGTGGGGTGTAGTTTGTCTACTCTTATGCAGATTTTTCGGGCTCTATTTTGCAATATTTGCATTTTTTTAGGAGCTCTTTTTTAGCACCCATGTAGATTACATCCCCTATTGGTCCATTATCAAACATTTGTCACCACATAGAACGGAATACCGAGCCAATTTAATAGAACCTGTTACTGCAAAAGGCTGTGGTTGTTTTGTATCCGCACCTTTTCACTGTTTGTTGTTATGAATGTCGTTACTCGCTGTCAACACCACAGTCCAGCGCGTGTTGTTCAGTATCTGCACATTTTCGCTGTTGTTGAGAATGATGACAAATGCATTCTTTTGATGGAAAGGAACTTTTTATATTAGTGTGAAATTCATAATTATATGTTATGAAATGGTGGTTAATTGAAAAATTTAAGTTAAAATTTGTAATGGACATTCAAAGAATTGGTTCATTAACAAAATACGAAACTATGGCCAGTAGTACTGACTCTAAAATGATTCTATTGGCATAATGATGCTAGCTCCAGTTAATATGTGCAGGTGTTTTGAAGAGAGCAGTCCATAATTTAGTTGAAACACTGGAAAGGTATTACTCTTTGTACTACCTTGAAAATGTTGACAACCTCTAAGTAGGTATCCCAAGTGATTTTCAAAAATAGTTTGGGGTTTGATTTAATGGATTTCACCTGTTAGTATATTGAATTTGAAATATAATGACACCTCATTTCTCAAAATCGCTCTAATATTAAAGAAGATATGGACTTTTTTTAGGTTGTTACTTGATTGGTCCCACCCAAAACTAAAAAGATAGCATTTTTGATGGCGCCAAAAATTAAAAGTAACTACCCTATGTGCCAGTGTTGTCCTGTATTCCTGTGGGTTTTCCTTCAAATCAATGGCCTATACAATGTGAATAAAAAGATCCAGGGGTCTGATGTGGTTACATTTCAAGATATACATCTTCAAAAATGCGCGAAATAACAATTTCCTTAATTTCACCAACTTCCAAATTTCGCTTTGGACCACTTTTAGGGGCTTGGTTGTGGAAAAAAATTGGCATCCCTATTAAAGTATTCTGATTTCTCCCTAACCTACTGATGAGTCTTCTCACTGCTATTTTTTTTCAGGACTACATATGCTTGGGAAAAGCTTTAAAAAATAGGTTTAAAATGGTCCAGAGCTCAATTTGACAAGTGATAAAATCCGGTAAATGGAAATGCCCAACTTTGAGCAGGCTTAAAATGGTACAGAAAAGCCCCCATACAAGATAATTGCATGAAATTCTCCGACTATACTATCTTCAATATGCGCTTTCTGTTTTCAAACCCTGTGTGTGGATGTGTGTGTGGGCGGTGTGTTTATGGAGCAGTCAGCCTTACAATATTTAATACCAGACAACACTGGCACATTGGATAACAACTTTAGCATTCAATTATTAAGTAGAGACCAAATTTATTTTGTCTCACCTTCATGCCATGCATTGCTAAGAATCATGATAAACTTCTTCTTTTTTTTTAGAAAAAAAAAAATCTTTATTTTGTCTTGTAAAAACCTAAGTTATCCATTATTCGGTTCAGAAATAGTGGTTAATTGAACATTTTAAATTAAAATTTAAAATAGATGGACAAAGAATTTATTCAAGGACAAAATATAACTATGACCTGTAGTATTGGCAACAAATTGATACCTTTCATGATGATGGTAGCTCTGGTGAATGGGCGCCGGAGGTTTGAAGAAGCAGTGTAGAATTTCATGCATAAGTTAGTTGAAACAAAAGATGATTTTCTACATAAATGGACTTGACAAAGCATTGGTTTTCTTTAGCTGCTCAAAGTCATATCCTAATGGGGATGGTACTATTAGAAAGAAAAAATATGAAGCTTTATTTTGCTTTGGATTTTATTTCAATTGGTGAAATCCACCAACACATTGAAAATGATGAATTTTAAGCCTCCACACACAGATTATTGGTGGATTGGCAAGGCACTTGGGATACCTACTCTTAGGCAGAACCAGTAATTGTTGCTCCCTTCTCTTCTCAGCGTCTCAAAAGTTTTAACTCGTTCGGTACGGCTGTCAGCCTGGGCACCAGCAGTGACGGGGAGGACCCGCCAGAGGGCGCCACCGACACCCAGGTGGGCGCACATTCCTTGGTGGTTGTGTGATTTTATTCCTCTCTCTTCCAGCCCTAATGACAAATGTTGTATTTCCGCGATTAACACCCGGCTTCAGAATTAGCACCCGGCGTACAGGCTTTCTAAGTAAGTAAGTAAGTAAGTAAGAGACACCCCTTAAGTAAGTCACTGATCTGCAGAAAATGAAGGATTTGAATTAAATATAGTTAACTAGGTAAGTATGTATGTGTTAACTACTACACATAAGTTTATGGTATGTGTGAACTGATGATGGTTGGCATTAGAACCTTGGTGCTCATTCAGGCCTCACCCAAAGACACTCACGCCTCAGTGACATGCACGCCTCACCATAAAGACACTCATATCTCAGTGACACACACACACCTCATCATAAAGACACTCACATCTCAGTGACACACACACCTCACCATAAATACACTCACATCTCAGTGACACAAACCTCACCATAAAAGACACTCACATCGCAGTGACACACACACCTCACCATAAATACATTCACATCTCAGTGACACACACCTCACCATAAAGACACTCACATATCTGACACACACTTCACCATAAAGACACTCACACCTCAGTGACACACACCTCACCATAAAGACACTCACATCTTAGTGACACACACACCTCACCATAAATACACTCACATCTCAGTGACACACACCTCACGATAAAGACACTCACATATCTGACACACACTTCACCATAAAGACACTCACACCTCAGTGACACACACCTCACCATAAAGACACTCACATCTTAGTGACACACACACCTCACCATAAAGACACTCACATGTTAGTGACACACACACCTCACTATAAATACACTCACATCTCAGTGACACACACCTCACCATAAAGACACTCACATCTCAGTGACACAAACCTCTCAGTGACACACACCTCACCATAAAGACACTCACATCGCAGTGACACACACACACCTCACCATAAAGACACTCACTTCTCAGTGACACACACCTCACCATAAAGACACTCACATCTTAGTGACACACACACCTCACCATAAAGACACTCACATCTTAGTGACACACACACCTCACTATAAAGACACTCACATCTTAGTGACACAAACCTCTCAGTGACACACACCTCACCATAAAGACACTCACTTCTCAGTGACACACACACACCTCACCATAAAGACACTCACATCTCAGTGACACACACCGCACCCTGAAGAAACTCACATGTTAGTGATACACACCTCACCGTAAAGACACTGACATCTTAGTGACACATATACCTCACCATAAAGACACTCACATCTCAGTGACACAAACCTCTCAGTGACATGCACACCTCACCCAAAGACACTCACGCCTCAGTGACACAAACCTCTCAGTGACACACACACCTCACCATAAAGGCACTCACATCTCAGTAACACGCACACCTCACTTAAAGACACTCACATCTCAGTGACACACACACCTCACCATAAAGACACTCACACCTCAGTGACACACACACCTCACCATAAAGACACTCACTTCTCCGTGACACACACCTCACCATAAAGACACTCACACCTCACCATAAAGACACTCACACCTCAGTGACACACACACCTCACCATAAAGACACTCACATCTTAGTGACACACACCTCACCATAAATACACTCACATCTCACCATAAATACACTCACATCTCAGTGAAACACAACTCACCATAAAGACACTCACATCTCAGCCACACACACCTCACTTACAGACAGTCTCACCTGAGTGACACTCACACCTCCACTGACACAGATATGCATGAATATTTATCATTTTCAAGAACTGTCTACATAATATTGCTCAGCCAATGATTGTAAAATGTTTCTGCATTGTTTTGAAAGTGTTACCTATTTGGCTATGCTGTATTGTAAATTTGTGTCGCGCTTGATTGGTGCTTGCAGACGAAGGGTCACAGTCTGCCACGGTTATCACAAGTGCCAAAAGGTTGGAGTGAGGAGAAGACAGAAGAAGGTGTGGTCACCTACTTTAACCAAGTAACCAGTGAAAAGGTAACCTTTGTTTTGGTCACCTACTTTAACCAAGTAACCAGCGAAAAGGTAACCTTTGTGTTGGTCGCCTACTTTAAACAAATACCCAGTGAAAAGGTAATCTTTGCGTTGGTCACCTATTTTAAGCAAGTAACCAGCGAAAGGGTAACCTTTGTTTTGGTCGCCTACTTTAACCAAGTAACCAGCTTAAAGCTAACCTCTGCATTGGTTGCGTTCTCTAGCATATTACACAAGTTGTATGCCATGGCTAGTTGCATGCCTGGTGGCTGCCCGGCCGGGATAATTGTGCTGCTTCGTTTGATAACCATTTGTCTACAATGTCGAAGGCTTTGTTAAGTCCGGTCAAGTTCTACAGCTTAAGTGCCTGCAAAACCAGGGTCGCGTTCAACTGTACACCTCGGAGGCGTCTCGAAGAAATTCAAAATGTTGTGCTACTCTGAACGACATTTTAGCAGTCGGATGTCTCCAAAATGGCGTCCTCCATATCCACAGTATCAAATTAGGCTAATATTAGGTTCAAGCAGCCATTTGCAATTGAAAGAACAGCTCTGATTGGCCCACATTGAAAGAGTATTTCTGATTGGGTCCGAGCGTAAGCTGGCAATGACGGCTATTTTGGAGGCAGAATTTTTTGTTCTTGCCTCCTGCTCGAAAAGCGTGATGTCTCGGAGTCGTCTCCAAGGCAAATGTTGAATGCAAATTGGCAACACAAAAAAAAAGACATCGCGGAGACCTCTCGGAGTTGACTGAGGCATACCCTAAACGAGGCCCAGACCATGCATTGTTGGAACCATCTTGTCTGTACTCACCAGGTGGCAGGTTACACTCAATAGTCTTAACACGAGGGGGCAGCACCGAGCTACAGCATAGACTGACATACCGCACAGTGACTAAGTTGTTTTTAGAGCCATGCAGTAACTATTCCTTACCTCTGACTGATGCACTACCCTACACTACCACATATCTGGTTAGGACCCTTCCATTCCCCCCCCCCCCCCCCCCCCCCTCCCTCTGCCTCGTCTACCTGTTGTATAGGGCTCTACCGACACCACTCCTTGCCCCACACTTACCTCTAACCAGAAGGGATGGCCGAATGAGTTGAGCGTCCGTCTCCTATTTTGGGAGATTGGGGGATCCGACTCCATTGGTTTGTGGGTTCGAACCCTGGTCAAGTCAAACCAATGACTTAAAATTATATACTTGTCGCTTCCTAGCCAGGTGCTCGGCTTTTTTTTGGACAGGGAAAGGACTGGTTGGATCAGTGTGAGGGTAATGTGACTTAGTGGGATATCAGGTCATGGTGTTGGCGGCCTGGTCTCATAGTGGGGCAGCACTATAAAGTCACCATGTCACTGTCAGGTACCCGTCCTGATATGACCTTAGATATTAATAGGACCTAAAACAACAAACAAACACATACCTCAATGTGTTGTATAGGTCTATACTAACGCTGGTCCTTGTTTGTTGTACGGGGCTCTAGCAACACCGGTCCTTGCCCCTCACTTACCTCTACGTGTTGTATAGGGCTCGACCAACACTGGTCCTTGCCCCTCACTTACCTCTACGTGTTGTATAGGGCTCGACCAACACCGGTCCTTGCCTACCTGTTGTATAGGGCTCTACCAACACCGGTCCTTGCCCTTCACTTACCTACCTGTTGTATAGGGCTCTACCAACACCGATCCTTGCCCTTCACTTACCTACCTGTTGTATAGGGCTCTACCAACACCGATCCTTGCCTACCTGTTGTATAGGGCTCTACCAACACCAGTCCTTGCCCTTCACTTACCTACCTGTTGTATAGGGCTCTACCAACACCCGTCCTTGCCCGTCACTTACCTCTATGTGTTCTAAGGGCTCTGCCAACACCAGTCCATGCCCCTCACTTACCTACCTTTTGTATAGGGCTCTACCAACACCGGTCCTTGCTTACCTGTTGTATAGGGCTCTACCAACACCGGTCCTTGCCCTTCACTTACCTACCTGTTGTTTAGGGCTCTACCAACACCAGTTCTTGCCCCACACTTACCTCTACCTGTTGTATCGGGCTCTACCAACACCGGTCCTTGCCCCATACTCACCTCTATGTGTTGTATAGGGCTCTACCAACACCAGTCCGTGGCTACCTGTTGTATAGGACTCTACCAACACCGGTCCTTGCCCCTCACTTACCCCTATGTGTTGAATAGGGCTCTACCAACACCGGTCCTTGCCTACCTGTTGTATAGGGCTCTACCAACACCAGTCCTTGCCACACACTTACCCCTAAGTGTTGTATAGGGCTCTACCAACACCAGTCCTTGCCCCACACTTACCTCTACATGTTGTATAGGGCTCTACCAACACCAGTCCTTGCCCCTCACTTACCTCAACATGTTGTACAGGGCTCTAGCAACACCGGTCCTTGCCCCTCACTTACCTCTACGTGTTGTATAGGGCTCTACCAACACCGGTCCTTGCCCCACACTTAGCCCTAAGTGTTGTACAGGGCTCTACTAACATCGGGCCTTGCCCCACACTTACCTCTACCTGTTTAAAAAAAACAGACAGAATAGCCGAATGAGTTGAACGCCTGTTTCTCGTGTGGCAGGTCGTGGCATTTGAACCCCGGCTGAGTTAAAACAATGGCTTAGAAATGTACACTTTGTCGCTACCTGTTCTGCAATTTGACCTTACTAAGTTAGCGCAAGGCGCAGTGGAATGAGAAAGACCAATTGGTTAACATTGAAATTTCCCGTTCCTGATCAATGAATAACAATAACAAACACGCCCTACCTACCAAAAATCCCTAATTACACTTGTTGCCATGACAATAGTGCCCCTACACCGGCGCGTGCGTGCTTGCCCCTTGAACGCGACGCGATGGCCGAATCGGTAGAGCGCAGGCTTCCCGTGCGGAAGGTCAGGAGTTCAAATCGCGGCCGAGTCAAACCAATTAAATTGATAATTGTCACTTCCTAGCCAGGCGCTCAACATTACTAGAATATATCAAGGACTGGTTAGCTCAGTGTCAGGATAACATGGCTGAGTGGGATATCGGGTCATGGTGTCGATGGCCTAGTGGGACGGCACTATAAAGTCGCCACGAGTGCACACTGTCACAGGTGGGTACCCGTCCTGATATGACCATGTTGCTAGGACGTGAAACCCCAACTAAGCAGCTTGCCCCTTGGTGTGGTGCTGGTACCCGGCACACTGACGGCTGGTTTGGCTCTTGCAGTACCTGAGTTCAGTGGACGATGGCGGCCGTGTGTACTTCTACAAGGAGCACCAATCTGAGTCCACCTGGGTCCTGCCGGAGGTGAGTGTTCCCTGCACCCCGCAGCCGCCAGTCGTTCTCACCAACTGTCGTCAGTCACTTTAAATCCGTAACGTAACGAGAGCCTTGCACGGCCAGTAGTGCTCCTTTGGTAGACCTGGCAATGAAGGTGCAAAATTATTGTGTTTCATCGTAATAAACAAAAGCAAACAAAAATCATATAGGAAGGCCGGCATTATAATTTGTTTAATTAAGTTGAAAAATTCATCTTTACTTTAAGGACTAAGGCATTGCAATAGGTCATTTAGCACTGCTAAGTATCCCTGCTTTACGCATGCGCTGAAGGCTTGGCTGGTAGTAACGCCACCTGCTGATTGGCCAGGAGCACCGCCCCTGTCCTGCTGCAGTCCCACACCTTGTCTGGCCTACTTCAGGGGCCTTAGCTGGCATGGACCCTTGACACTTCACAAGTTACAGTGCTGGTTCCGAAAGACGGCTCGTGAGCAGTAGCGACTGTCTGGTCATTCTTTAACTGAGACGGATTATAACGTGGGATTATACATAGTCCGATGGTTTTGAGTTTGTCATTTTCTGTGATAAATTTAGTGTGTTGATTGTTATAATCTATCTTACTTTAGTTTGAAATGACTGATTTTAAATGGCTAACTTTTGAGATATTTGAAGTGAAAACATGCTAAATTAATTTTGGCATGCACACCAAAACTGGCACCATCGGCTTCTGCAGTAACAGGTTCTATTAAATTGCCTCAGTGTTCCCTTCTATGTGGCAATAAATGTTTATTAAGTGCACCAGTATCTAAGTTAGATATTTAGAGTCAAATCTAGATAATTGTTTTGGTTTTGAAAATTTGATGTTTGCATCGGACTCTGCAGCTTTAATGCAAATCCAATATCCCCCAGGCTGCTCAAGCAGCACCCCACCACATATAAGGCAGATCACAAGCGGCAAGCTCTGCACATTTAGAATTGCACAATCCGATGGGCTTGAGCGTCTGCCATATTCTTTTTATATATATCATATATATGTGTGTATATAATCAACCATATATATGGGTTGATTATTGTAATCTACGTTACTTTAGTTTGAAGTAACTTTTATTTTAAAGGGTTACCCTGGAGATATTTGGAGTGAAACCCCAAAATTAATTTTGGGTACCGGGCACAGTGGCCGAATCTGTAGAGTGCAGGCCTCCCGTGCGGGAGATCAGGAGTTCAATTCCCAGTCGAGTCAAACCAATGACTTACAAAATTGATACTTGTCGCTTCCTAGCCTGGCACTCAGCATTAATAGGATAGGGAAAGGACTGGTTTGCTCAGTGTCAGGATAATGTGACTGGGTGGGATATCGGGTCATGGTGCCACAAGCCTGATTTCCCAGTGGGGCAGCACTATAAAGTCACCATGAGTGTCTGCACACTGTCACAAGTCGGTATGCATCCTGATGTGACCTTGGATGTTGCCAGGATGCAAAACTCCAACAACCAACCCACTATTTGTGTTTACGGCACCAACTAGCCGGTAACTGTGTACATGTAACTGTGTTGCGTGTTCATTGCGTGTTGTTGCTGCCTGTGAGAGTGTCACATGCAGTGTGCGCCTAGTGTTGACTGATAGTTGGTGTTTCTTCTCTCCCCACTCCTTCCCTCCGTCTCTTTGGTTGGCTGGCTGGCTGTCTGTCCGCACGCATGCTGTTCCGTAGATTGAGCAGCCCCCCTCCAGGAGCCAGCACCAGCGGCGCGGGTCTGTAGACAGCGCCATCCCGGCCGGCCTGCCGCCCGCCGGCCTGCCGCCCGCCGCGCTGTGCCCCGCGCACTTCCGTCACTCTATGGCCGTGGTACTCGTCATCTGCTTCTAGCGTAACGCACTGCACGTGTTTGTGTGGGTCAGAGCCTCCCGGTCAGGGGTTGGGTGTGATATGGGGTGTGGCATCTGTAGGTCAGATGCTGGGCGAATGGCAGACACAGGGATGTCTGATACTGCAGGCTGGTGCACCTTGAGCAGGGATGAAAGATCTCCGCGGTTTCGCGGATTTCCGCGATTTCGCGGATTTCCGCGGCTTCGCAGATTTCCGAGTTTTTACAAATATATTTACCGATTAATGTTAAACAAAATGTCATGGAATCAGGATGTACATGACAACAGTTGGTTAGTTCGAATCCCGTTCTTATACGACTTTAGATGTTGCTGGAACATAAAACCCCAAACAAGAAATAGTTATGGGCAATAACACAGTCACAAACAGGACAGTTAAAACCTGACTTCCGGCATTTTCCCGCCATTCCTTGACAGTGCTAATCCTATGCGGGGGGGGGGGGGGGGGCATCCGCTTTTTCGCGGAAATTCCCTGTCAGTATAATAATCTAGGCTTGACGCGTTTTTTGCCAGAGACCCACTTTCATCCCTGCTTGAGTTGAGGTTGCATAATCCGATGGTTTGGGGTTTTTTGCCATTATTTTTGATAAATGGCTAACTTTGGAAGATAGTTGAAGTGAAAACATGTCAACTTTATTTTGGCACACATGTAAAAATTCTCAAAATTCTTATGCCATATGCTTCAGCAGTAACTAGGTCAACAAAATTGACTTAATATTTCCTTCTATGCTGCTAGAAATGCGTAATAAGTGCACGTGTATGTAAGTTGGTTGTGTAAGATCAAATATAGGTCAGTAATTTGGTTTTTTAAATTGTATAGCTTTCATCAGACTATGCAAAAAATACTATATGAGACTGTCTCAGAAGGTGCTAAGCAATATGGGACAAAACTTTGACCATTGTAACGATCAACATACTATCTGCTCATGCATTTGCTCAGGATAAACTGATTTGTTTTTTACATGGTGTTTCATAATCTCAATACAATACATATTGATTTGAAGCAAATGTCCTTGTGTTTTCAGTGTAACCATTTCTGTGCTGTTTTGTGTCAAGCGTTACAATGGACAAAAAAGAGAAGAGTTATCACCTTTGGAGACAGGCTCATATACTTTGTCCATACACAGAATTCTTTAGAATGTTCATTTGTTTACTATATTTTATTTTATTTTAGACAGCCACGTGTTTGATGAATTCCATTGAAATGTTATCAGGCATTCAAATCAAAGGGGAAAATGGTGTGTGACCTCTCCTGACCTTTAAGATGGGAGAGCGGAAACTCGTGTATGACCTGTCCTGACCTCCAAGATGGGAGAGCTCTAACCCACACTGCACTGAGACTGACCCTAAGTCGGTTTCCCTGTGAGCTGGATCTCTATGAATGAAGTTGTGTCTAGCATTGCGTAGAATCTAAGGCTTTCTGCTCATCATCTGTAAGTTAGTAGTAATTTAAAGGCTTTACACAAGTTTGCTATTCGAAATGTGGGGAACAAAGAATTAAACGATTATAATTATTTATGTAGAAAGTAAAGATTTGTGTTTTTAAATTTACATGTCTATTGGAGAAAACCGGTTACTTTTATTTGTACGCACACCTAAGGCCAAACAAAAGAAGACATACTTATTTCTCATAATTTGCGGCTGGCGGTTTTTATGGCTCGTTTTTTGTCTCGGTCGAGTCCTGATATGACCTTAGATGTTGCCATGACGTAAAACTCGAACAAGTAACCATTCCGATCGTATTTTTATCATTTATTACTTAGTCAGAGAAATTTGTATAATTGACTGCAAAACTGAGCTTAGATCTGAGACTTAGACAAGACCGCTTGCCTATCATAGACCATACATGGGTGTTCATAACCAGTACGCAGACCACTTCTCCATTTTCACTGATGGTTCCAAAGACAACCAACCAACAACCCAATCAAAGCTCAATTTTCATGGCGGAAGTTAATGCTTTCTTGCATTAGAGTGCATTGACAAATTCAGTGTGGTGCTTTTTTGTGTTTTTTTCAACCTTTTCTACAAAATTGCTATTATAAAATGGTTATGCTGGTCTTAAAATTCACATGTAATACCTGAGAAACAAGAATTGATTTTTTTTTGCTTGACCTTAATATTAATTATGCTTGTATCATTTTGCCCTGCAGGAAATTGTCACGTCAAATATGTTAGTCCTACATGTCCTTCAACTGTAGCTTAATCCGCCTGTGTTAGCGGTGGAACCTTCGGTGACTGGGCATAGGTTCTCAGATTAACAGCGACAATTTCTACTGTCAAGTCCATGTCTGTACTGTCATGTACGTCACCGTCACACCAGCTGTGTGTCACCATGTTTGTGTGAAGGCTCATGTGTGTCACCACCATATCGCGTGTGTTAACAAGGCGCGCCTCCACCACCGGGGACCCGTCTAACAGGGCAGTGTCCGCAGGTTTAATACAAACTCACTGCCCCGTGCAGTTTGGCTTGTTATCTGCAGACTCGCCCCTCAAAGAGCCGTGCCACCTAGCGCAGGCCTGTTCAGTATCTGTGCACTTTGGTCAAGTCACGCCTGTACTGGTTCTTTAACCATCTCAACCATCAGACCTCACCCCTCAAACAGACGTGCCACCTAGCGCAGGCCTGTTCAGTGTCCATGCACTTCGGTCAAGTCATGCCTGTACTGGTTATCTAACGATCTCAACCTGCAGACTCGCCCCTCAAACAGCCATGCCACCTAGCGCAGGCCTGTTCAGTATCTGTGCACTTCGGTCAAGTCACGCCTGTACTGGTTATTTAACGATCTCAACCTGCAGACGCACCCCTCAAACAGCCACGCTACCTAGCGCAGGCCTGTTCAGTATCCATGCACTTCAGTAAGGTGACACCTGTACTGGTTATTTAACGATCTCAACCTGCAGACTCGCCCCTCAAACAGACGTGTCACCTAGCGCAGGCCTGTTCAGTATACATGCACTTCGGTCAAGTCACGCCTTTACTGGTTCTTTAACCATCTCAACCTGCAGACTCGCCACTCAAACAGCTGTGCCACTTAGCGGAGGCCTGTTCAGGTCCGTGCACTTCGGTCAAGTCTCACCTGTACTGGGCCTTGAACCATCTCAACCTGCAGACAGCTTTTTGGCAGGTGACAGGGTTCGAATCATGACCGAGTTAAACCAATTACTTACTAAATTATACTTGTCGTTACCTAGCCTGGTGCTGGGCGATCCTAATCTAGTGCAAACACCACCAATTCACTTTTTTGCATGTATACTGCGCCTCTGCTGACTGTTGCCTTCCTCCCCCAGAGCCCCAGCTTTGTCCTCGATGATGACAAGAGAGAGGACCTGAGGTCGCCCAAGCTGAAGCCAGTCGATGTAAGTACATCGGGGCACCACCAGGTGGGGCCACTGTTTGTTTGTTTGTTCCAGTAATATTCCATAGAGCCGAGAGGTGGCAACAAGGGTTCATTTATCTAACTATTTACCAAGCATTGTTGTATCAAATCATTACCAGCCTGTTAACAAAAGCCTATTGATAAGCATGCTTACATTACAGCCCTCAAACCATAATATCGTTGCATATTTTGTGGCAGTCTTGTAAAATTAATGAAACATAATTAGTCTAATGTACGAGTGAGTGCTTTGTAACTGTGCAGAACCAACACATTTGGCTTAATTAAATGTAGACTTGATAATTCACATTGCACTAATGCCTCAATTAGCGGTCCAACTACATCAAGCCAAGCATTGTGTGACTTAATTAGCGGTGCAAGTACATCAAGCCTAGAATTGTATGACCTAATTAGCGGTGCAAGTACATCAAGCCTAGAATTGTGTGGCCTAATTAGCAGTGCAAGTACATCAAGCCTAGAATTGTGTGGCCGAATTAGCGGTGCAAGTACATCAAGCCTAGAATTGTGTGGCCTAATTAGCGGTGCAAGTACATCAAGCCTAGAATTGTGTGGCCTAATTAGCGGTGCAAGTACATCAAGCCTAGCATTGCGTGACCTAATTAGTGGTCAAACTATGTCAAGCCTGGCCTTGTGTGACTTAATTAGTGGTCCAAGTACAACAAACCTAGCATTGTGACTAAATTTGTGCTCCAACTACCTCAAGTCTAGTATTATGACCTAATTAGAAGCCCAAGTACATCAAGCCTAGCAAATTGGGTGACTCAGAATGGAGGATGGATCTTGGTTCTGAATTTAGAATGCAGGATGGACTTTGTTAGGGAACGTACGATGTAGGACAAACTTGCCTAGGGAATGTAGATTACGGGAAGAATTTAGTTAGGAAATGTAGAACACAGGATGAATGGTGTTAGGGAGTGTAGAACACAGGTCATTAGGGAGTGTAAAATACAGGTTGAATGGCATTAGTGAATGTAGAACACAGGATGAATGGTGTTAGGGAGTGTAGAACACAGGTTGAACAGCATTAGGGAGTGTAGAATATAGGTCTTCTGGGAGTGTAGAACACAGGTTGAATGTTGTTAGGAAGTGTAGAACACAGGTTCAATGTTGTTAGGGAGCATAGAACACAGGATGAACATCATTAAGGAGTGTAGAATCTATGTCATTAGGGATTGTAGAACACAGGTTGAACATTGTTAGGGAATGTAGACTACAGGTTCGACGTCGTTATGGAGTGTAGAACACAGGTTGGACATCGTTAGGGAGTGTAGAACACAGGTTGGACGTCGTTAGGGAGTGTAGAACACAAGTTCGACATCGTTAGGGAGTGTAGAACACAGGTTGGACGTCGTTAGGGAGTGTAGAACACAGGTTGGACGTCGTTAGGGAGTGTAGAACACAGGTTGGACATCGTTAGGGAGTGTAGAACACAGGTTGGACATCGTTAGGGAGTGTAGAACACAGGTTGGACATCGTTAGGGAGTGTAGAACACAAGTTCGACATCGTTAGGGAGTGTAGAACACAAGTTCGACATCGTTAGGGAGTGTAGAACACAGGTTGGACATTGTTAGGGAGTGTAGAACACAGGTTGGACATTGTTAGGGAGTGTAGAACACAGGTTGGACATCGTTAGGGAGTGTAGAACACAGGTTGGACATTGTTAGGGAGTGTAGAACACAGGTTGGACATCGTTAGGGAGTGTAGAACACAGGTTGGACATCGTTAGGGAGTGTAGAACACAAGTTCGACATCATTAGGTAGTGTAGAACACAGGTTGCACGTCGTTATGGAGTGTAAACTGTAGGTTGGACGTCGTTAGGGAGTGTTGAACACAGGTTTGACGTCGCTATGGAGTGTAGAAAACAGGTTCGACGTCGCTAGGGAGTGTAGAACACAGGTTGAACGTTGTTAGGGAATGTAGACTACAGGTTTGACGTCGCTAGGGAGTGTAGAAAACAGGTTTGACGTCGCTAGGGAGTGTAGAACACGAGTTGAACGTTGTTAGGGAATGTAGACTACAGGTACGACGTCGGTAGGGAGTGTAGAACACAGGTTTGATGTTGCTAGGGAGTGTAGAAAACAGGTTTGACGTCGCTACGGAGTATAGAACACAGGTTGAATGTCACTAGGGAGCATTGGTATACATGACAAATATCATTAGAGGGTGTAGAATGTAGGTGCGTGCGCACACATACACACACACACAGACACAGATGCGCACGCACACATACATACACACACACACCACACACACACCACACACATACACACACACACACACACACACACACACACACGCCCGCGCCCCGCTGGCCGTGCCCGCTGTTTGACGCTGTCTCCTACAGCTGCCGTCCGTGCCGGACCTGGTGCAGCTGGCGGCCGTCGACCCGTCGAGCGGCGCCCCGTCCCCGGCCGAGTCGCCGCACAGCCCGGCGCCGCCCACCTGCTGGACGCCCGTCGACTCGCCCGGAGGCTCCCTCTCGCGGCCCGGGGTACGTGGCGCCCGCGCCTCCTCACTGTCGCCTTGTTTGTTACTTACTACACGGTCCGTATGGGGTCTTGAAAAGTCAAATTTCATTTGCCCCACTTAAAGAAAAGCCTTGAATTTAACCTATTTTGAGTAATTAGTCTTGAAAAGCCTTGAATTCCACCTATTCTGAGTAATTAGTCTTGAAAAGGCTTGAATTCCGTTAAATTGTCACCACTGATCTAAATTAGTCTGAAATCGCCATTCGGCATAAGATATCCGACACCTATGCCCATTAAAACGACAATACTCGCCTGAATTCCTATCAAAAACGGCCTTGAAATAGCCTTGAATACCATATCTTCACATGTATACGGACCCTGTTATTATTACTGGTGAATAATAGGGTGAAATAATAAACTAGTTCGTAATTCCAGCCACTGACCTGTTTGACTAACTGTCTCTATGTCTCTATGTCTGAGGCTTCTAAGAACCTGTTTGGCTATCTCTACGTCTTTATGGACCTGTTTGAATAACTATCTCTGCGTCTGAGGCCTCGACTGACCTGTTTGACTAACTATCTCTACGTCTGAAGCATCTACTGACCGGTTTGACTAAGTATCTCTACGTCTGAGGCCTCGACTGACCTGTTTGACTAAGTATCTCTATGTCTGAGGCCTCCACTGACCTGTTTGACTATCTCTACGTCTGAGGCCTCTACTGACCTGTTTGACTATCTTTACGTCTGATGCCTCTACTGACCTGTTAGACTATCTCTACGTCTGAAGCATCTACGCACCTGTTTGACTAACTATCTCTACGTCACTAGGGGCGGGCCGTCTGAAGCCTCTACGGGTTATTGACAGCTGGTTTGAGCTTCATATGACACCTGGGTGTGTGTCACCCGACACCTGGGTGTATGTCACATGACACCTGAGTATGTGTCACATGACACCTGGGTGTGTGTCACACGACACCTGGGTGTGTCACACAACACCTGGCTGTGGGTGTCACACGACACCTGGTTGTGGGTGTCACATGACACATGGGTGTGGGTGTCACACGACACCTGGTTGTGGGTGTCACACGACACCTGGTTGTGGGTGTCACACGACATCTGGCTGTGGGTGTCACACGACACCTAGCTGTTGATTCCGGTAGCTTCGTACACTTGCTACTGCTGTTTTTGTGCTTGCCCTGATGCGTTGCTAAGTCTCCGTCTCTATCCGTTTCTAGAAAGGCGAGCGTAGAGATACTCTCAACAAAACGAAGGTTACAGAGAACGGCAAGAAGGTCAAGTAAGTCAATCCTTGGTATCCTCAAACCTCATTCCGGATCTGGTCTCCGACTAGCGGAACTGATCAACTCGGAGACATCCACTTATGCAGAGCGAGGCCGAATCGGTAGAGCACGTGCCTCGCGTGCGGGAGATCGGGAGTTTGGTTCCCAGTCGAGTCAAACCAATGACTTATAAAATTGATGCCTGTCGCAACCTAGCCTGGCGCTCGGCATTATTAGGATAGGGCAAGGACTAGTTAGCTCAGTGTCAGGATAATGTGACTGAGTGGGATGTTGGGTCATGGTGCTGGCGGCTTGATTTCCCAGTAGCACAGCATTATAAAGTTGCCATGAGTGCGCTGTCACAAGTCGGTACCCATCATGATATGACCTTAGATGTTTCCAGGACATAAAACTCCAACAACCACCCAACCACTCATGCAGGGGTCCTTAGCTGCTGTTCCTGTATTTTCCGCTCTTGTCTCATCATTGCATTTTTGCTGAAGGAAGAACCTCTTCTTCTTCCCCCCCCCCCCCCACACAAATGTATTGGTTGTTGGTATCACTTACACTGACACATTTAACAACATCGTGTAGATCGCATAATCTGCGATCCTTTTCGAACGTGAAAAAAGGAAGGCGTTCTGAGGCGGTGAGACTATCGCCTCTTGTAGCCTTTTAAAAAGTATACCATTGTGCGTGAATTTGGATGTTACTATCCTTAGTCACTATTGTTACAAGTGGTTGTGAGCTTTAACCTTCTGTGTACAAGTGATGATTTAAGCTGCATAGTTTGATGAAGCGTCAATTCTTTTAAACCAAAACACTTGATTCTACCCTATGAACAAAGGCTTAGGGAATTGAAACTTCCTACCCTTTCCTACAGAAGGAAAAGAGGTGACATAATTGAAGTATTTAAAATTATGAAGGGTTTTGATAAAATAGATATGAACAAATTTTTCACCTTGAATAAAAGAGAAGGCAGTCGGGGCCATACTCTCAAACTAGTAAAACCAAGAGCCATTTCAAAGTTAAGGCAACATAGTTTCTCAAACAGGATCATAAATATATGGAACAGTCTCCCACAAAATGTTATTGATGCGGAGTCAATTAATTCATTCAAGAATAGATTAGAAAAAGCATGGGCTGATGATCCAGGGAAATTTGACCCCTTATTCACCACATGCTACTAATTATTCCTTGTGTTGCTTATTTACTTGCACTCAAGCAAAAATGAGAGACAAGTGTTCACACTTCCTGTCTACCATTCGCTATATCGCTATATACATATCTAACTTAAGCCTAGGTCATAAATGCTGCGGGCGCCGTATGGTTCTGTGGTCTGTCATGTGGTTTGTGCAAATGTTACAGTCTTGCGGTCTGCGGTTTATTTATTCACAAATTGTACAGTCACCGCAAGGCACCTTGTGGTTTGTGTTTAACTTTATACACGTATTTAATATATAAAAACTTTGTAACTTTCTTAATATTGATCGCACTATTGTACCATATTGATATTCATTTTAAGCCCGTTTCATTGATGTCAACAAAGGTGATCAAACTGTTATGGCGAGGTTGTGGCATCCTTGCGGTGGGATTGTGGCCTGCAGTATTGTGATTTTCCGAAGTTAACATAACTCCGACTTTAAAAAAACGCAACACCTTGTGGCAAGGGAAAAAACGTACGGTGACCATACGGCAACTGCAACTCACTGTACGGTCACCATACGGTTTGGCCGATGCAGCAGAGTTACGGTCTCCGAAAGCACGTCGTAACGCATTTGTGACCAAGGCATTAGATATCGATGCACTTTTTAAGCATTCGTTGCCACATAGAAGGGAATACTGAGGCAATTTAACAGAACCTGTTACTGCATAAACCTATGCTGTCTGGAGTTTTGGTGTGCTTGCCAATGTTAATTTTGCAGGTTTGCGCTTCAAATATCTCAAAAGTTAGCCATTTAAAATAAATTACTTCAAACTAAAATAAGGTAGAATATAATGATCAATTTAATATATTTATCTCAGAAAAATGACTAAATCCGAAAACCATCAGACTATGCAACTTTAAATAACCATATGACAAAATCAACTTCAGACACCTATTGTCGTGAATATGGCCTTTGTTGTGCGCTCGGCATAATAGCTTATTGAGTCATCTATTGGTGCCTGTTCCTGTGTCGGGGCTCAAGAGGTGTTCAGGTGTGCCTGTGGCGGATCCCGTTTGCTGCAATAGGCTGCCAGGGAAGCCGACAGAAGCACCGTGACCTGCAAATTATGTCCTCAGACTCTTTTAACAGTTATAGATATGTGGTGGAGTGGTTAGAGTGTCTGACATTTTTCTCGGTTAGACTTCTAATCTGAAGGTCAGTGGTTCGATTCCCCATTCCATCACTTCTGCCAATATGGACCAGACGGGATGGCCAAATGAGTTAGAGCATCCGTCTCCTGTGTTGGTAGATCGTGGGTTCGAACCCTGGTCAAGTCAAACCAATGACTTAAAAATTGATACTTGTCGCTTCCTAGCCTGGCGCTCGCCATTATTAGGATAGGGCAATGTTGACTGGTTGACTCAGTGTCAGGATAATGTGACTGAGTGGGATATCAGGTCATGGTGCTGGTGGCCTGGTCTCCGAGTGGGGCTGCACTATAAAGTCGCCATGAGTGCGCAGTGTCACAAGTCAGTACCCGTCCTGATATGACCTTAGCTGTTGCTAGGATGTAAAAAAACAAACAAACTGCCAATATGGGTTTCCACTGCTGTGTATAACTTACAGCGTCATCAAAGGCCAGTTGCTCTCATACCATGTCTATGTGGTGTGGGAGGTTAAAAATCCCTTGGGTCGGTAAATGTGTAGGCTCAAGCTTTCTATCGACCAACTGTCTAATGGTGAAAACAAGACTATTCAGACTTATCCATGATAGGCAGTATAAATCTTCAAGAAAAAGACAAACCAAAAAAAACACCATGGTGTTATTGTGTAGCGCCTTAGAATAGTTCCTACTAGGGGTTGTATCAAATTTACATGTTTATTATTATTACTATTATTATATGAAAATATCCAATCTGTCTGATTAAATGAGTCCTATTAGTGAAGGTGTTGTATTAAATTTACATTCTTACTTTAAAATTTTTTTAATATCACTCTTGTAGCCCCATCTGAAATTATACGCAATCAAAAGTATGATATGATATGGTTATCAAGAGTGAGTAGAATGTGCAGCTATTGAATAGTGTAGTTGCATGAATACGGTTTTTACTGCCTTCACATCGTAAACCCACCATCAATCAAGTCATCACCAAGTTGCGCGTAGATAGATGGATGTAGGCCTTGGCTTGTTCACTTACCCTCAGAGCGGTTTGTCACATGCTTTTTTTTTTCTGGGAGATTTATACTGCCTATCATGGATAAGTCTGAATAGACTTGTTTTCACCATTAGACAGTTTGTCGATAGAAAGCCCGAGCCTACACTTTTACCGACAAAAGGGATTTTTAACCTCCCACACCACACAGACATGGTATGAGAGCAACTGGCCTTTGATGACGCTGTAAGTTATACAGAGCAGTGGGAATCCAAATTGGCAGAGATGGGAGTATGGGGAATCAAACCACCAAACTTCAGATTAGGAGTCCGACCTAGAAAAAGGTCAGACACTCTAACCACTCCGCCACAGAGAACACCACTTGCGGGACCAGACGTGGTGTCCAAATTGGTAGAGCTCATGCCTTCCATGTGGAATGTTGGGCATTCGAAACCCGGCCGAGTCAAACCAATAACTTACAAAATTGATACACATACTTGTTGCTACTTAGCCTGGCATTACTAGGATAGGGTATGGTCTGGTTAACTCAGTGTCAGGATAATGTGACTGAGTGGGATATCGGGTCATGGTGTCGGCGGCCTGATTTCCCAGCGGGTCAGCACTATAAAGTCGCCATGAGTGCGCACTGTCACAAGTCGGTATCCGTCCTGATATGACCTTAGATGTTGCCAGGACGTAAAATTCCCACAACTAACCTACCCTAGATGTTGCCAGGATGTAAAACCTCAAACAGACGTGTAGCGGGTGTCTGCATGGGACTGTTGCTTGTTTGCAGGAAGAACTGGTGTCCGGCTTACGTGGTGGTGCAGGGGTCCACGCTCTACTTCTACAAGGACCAGAAGGCCTCAGTGCCCGTATGTCAGCCTCTTTCAGACCGTCAAGTGCCCTACTTTTTCCTATTTTTTCCACGAGCCCTTATTTAGACCTATTTTCATAAAAATTCCTATTTTTTCCCGTTTGAAAAAGAAATCTTTTGACCCGTTGCATCGTGGGGTTCCCCCCCCCCCCAAAAGCCATTATTTGTCTATGCTCTGCACACTTTGTTCTGGATTATTAACAACCAGGTTTTGAGAATGTCACTTGTGCAACATTTTTGTCAGGAAATGTCTATTTTTAATGGAAAATACGGGGGGCATCTACTAAGCTTTTTGGGTAATGCAGTAGATCATACCATACATTAAAATTTGAACTTGAGTCGTTTGTTTGCTGTTTTCCTACTTTTTGAGGTGACTGCTCATTTGATGGCCTCTATCTACTATTTTGGTACATTTGCTCTAATACAAAATTCCAATTTTGTTATTTTGTGCGGAAAATCCCTATTTTATTCCTATTTTTCTGACAGAAATCCCTATTTTCCTATTTTTTTGAGCCACTGCCTCACTTGATGCCCTGCTATTCAATATCTCCATGTGTCAACTGCACAGTCGATGAAAGCATCAAATTGTCGAAACCAACACACTTAATCCTACATATCCAACTTAGATACTGGTGCACATGTGTGACCCAACACCACAAAATGAGTCGGGTTGCGCACCTGTGCATTTTGAGTAATAGGCCGTCAGTTTATGTGGGTGAAATCATTGGATTTCCCCCACCCCCCCACCCCCCCTCCCATAAAGCTTGCCTTTACTGAGTGTATTTTTATATCCACGGGGTAAAACTATGTTGATAACACCAAAAAGTACTTTTACTACGCATTTTGTAAAGTGCATTCAATAGAATGATCCTGAAACACCTTGACAATTTTCTAAGATATGTAATTTTCATGCATGACAGAATGTTTGGCCATTTTTTGGTAATTCGGTCAATTTTCATCCTTGATGAATAAATTTGGTATGAGTTTAAAGCTTACACTCTGCTCTTTCTGAATATGTCCTTAACTCAGTTTCCTTGTTTGGGGCAACACGTGACTCATTTTGTGGTGTTGGGTCACATTTATTGCTAACCCTACCAAAAGGAATAGTAAATCAATTTAATTTAACCTGTCACTGTTGATCCCTAAGGTGTTCAGCATTTTTACAAGCATGCCAAAGTGAATTTGTCACGCTTGCAGTTCAAATATCTCTAACGTTAACACATTAAATATAAGTTACTTCAAATTAAACTAAAATAGATTTTACTTAGCGATGTATAATTTATTATGCCAGTATTATTTAGGCTGCAGTGTTACATACCTCAGCGCTGCTGTTTTGTTCTACGTTGTTCCTGCCAGTATTTGTTGGTAGTTCTCTACCTTTGCTTATGTGCTGGTTTAGGCACTGAGTGACCTGGACACCTGCTCAAATGCATGCATGCAGGCATACTTTATTCTGGGACTGGCCACATGTGGATGTAGACTGCTGTAACCACCTGTTTTCATTTGAAATTGTTAACTTAATAAATGATTGGTAGGCTTTTTCGAGGGTCCCGCCAGAGGATTTCTCGCTCCAAACCATACTCATTGTTGTAGTCCTTGACGGAAGAATATAGATAATTTAACCTAATTTAGTTATCTAAAAAATAAGCAGACAGCCAAAAACCATCGGATTATACAACTTCAATTCCTATTCAAATTCAATTTCTATTCCACAGATTGATTAATGTCATATGGGTTGTTCTGAGGGGTGCGATTGGGTGTACATTGTGTACTTTTATGGCTGGAAGAGTTATGTGTTTACGAATTTGCTGAGAGGATGATCATGGTGCATGTTTTTCGAGATGGTCATGCTACCTCTAATGTTCTGTAACTTCACAGTTACTAACATTTAGAACTCAGTTCAATGTGAATAGTGGGCGATCACATCTGAGCGAAAGAGAAGCAGTTCAAATGTCCCAGTATGGCGCCGTTCGGATATGGCTGGTTCGTTGAAGCACTGCTGCTTTCTGAGTCGCTGACCTTGTGTCTGCAGAAAGCGTCCGCCCCGTGTGGGCGGCCGGATGAAGTGATCGACCTTCATGGGGCTACTATCGAGGCGAATGTCAAGGATAAGACGAGCAGGAAGAACTCCATTGTGGTACGTGCCTCCACCTTTTTGAACCTCGGTCAATAAAGAAGGGTAGAGGTAATGAACTTTACTGGCGAAGGACTATTGTGGGGTGTTTTAATAGACCATGATCTACCCAGTTGGTAATGTAGCATTGCCATATGTGTGGCAGAGTATCTTACAAAGTTCATAAGTGCATGTAATGTAATGTAGATGATGTACATTTGTGTAACCAGAAGCTGAGGTCGCGACTTGTGACGTGTTAGAGTGGCGACCTTAGACTGACCTGTTCCGTTGCTCACTGGGATAAGCACATCTTGCTGACAGGTGACATTGTTAACTGAGATTAGCGCATCTTGCTGTCAGGTGACATTGTTAACAGATATAAGCGCATATATAAACACATATATTAACAGATATAAACACATATATGCCAAGAAAATCTCCAAAAATGAACATAGACTACTAACCAGACCAACCAACTATCTATCTGCTGCTGAAATGGAGGCAATCAAATACCTTATCAGCAGCTACTGTGTGATAAGATAACACCAACACTACAGCTGGCCAGCATTGAAAACAAGCCTGAATACCCAGGCTTATATGCTATGGACAGTATAAATACAGCCTCAATTTAAAAAAAAAAAAAAAAAAATCTTGCTGACTGGTGACATTTTTAACTGAGATAAGCATATCTTGCTGACAGGTGACATTGTTAACTGAGATTAGTGCATCTTGCTGACAGGTGACATTGTTAACTGAGCTTAGCACTTCTTGCTGACAGATGACATTGTTAATAGATTAGCACATCTTGCTGACAGCTGACATTGTTAACTGAGATTAGCACATCTTGCTGACAGGTGACATTGTTAACTGAGATTAGCGCATCATGCTGACAGGTGACGTTGCTGTCGGGGACCCAGTGGCTACTGCAGGCTGATGACGCTCAGAAGGTTCAAAGCTGGTATGGGACGCTAGCGCACAACCTGGCTCAGATGGTAAGTACCTGTGAACCCTTCCCCGCCCTAGTGCCTTCAGGCGCACACGGTCAGTTAGTGAGATGTACTGAAGCACCTTCCTCCTCTTTGTCAAATTCTACAGAAATTGCATGATATTTGAGCTAAGTAATTGCCACCCACATGTGTAGTGCATTGAACATTGGAACTAATATAAATGTGGTTAAAAAGTTGTTAATGTGACCGGTAGGGTCTTTGTGTTGGTTTTCAGCCCATATCCAATTCAATGCCAGCTTACCTAAGAAATCAATATAACTGCAGTGTATGATCATTCAAAATGCAGGTTGACAAGGTGTTGATATGAGATGAATCACAGATTCCAGGATACACCCAGCAAACACCAGCAGATTCAAATTCATTGCTACACATGACAAAACTGAACAGAGCATCCTCACCACACATAATGAGCCCTGATGGTGGAGTCTCCGACTTGGCTTGAGCATACAGCTCAAACACTCTACTCTAATCTAATCTATGCTTATCTATGCTAATCTGGGATGGTGGTGAGTGGCTGATTCTTACTGACCTATGTAACCCAGCCTCAGATGGTCGTGTCGCGGGGCAGCCTTGATTCGCTGGATGTATCCTCTGACAGTCTCGAACAGCTAGATGATGACGGCTCGCCACAGACTGCATCCCGCATTAATAGGAAAAAGAGCCGCAAAGCACCAAAGGAATCCGATAAAGGTACGAATCGCTTGTCAAGTGATGTTGAAATATATTATGTGCTGTCTGTATATGGTGTACTTGATGATATGACTGTCGTAAAACTGCTTAGTACAAAGCTTTACCTCAACCGTTCTCATGTCCTTTCTCTGTCCCACTTTCAGACGGGATGGTCAAATGAGTTGAGCGTCCGTCTCCCGTTTTGGTAGATCATGGGATTCTAACCCACGGGTTTGAACCCTGGTCGAGTCAAACCAATGACTTAAAAATTTATACTTGTCGCTTCCTAGCCAGAGCTCGGCATTATTAGGATAGGGAAAGGACTGGCTAGCTTAGTGTCAGGATAATGGGACTGAGTGTGATATCAGGTCATGGTGCTGGTGGCCTGGTCTCCCAGTGGGGCAGCTCTATAAAGTCGTCATGTGTGCACTGTAACAAGTCGGTACCCACCCTGATATGGATTAAGCTGTATACAACTGGAGCCATAATGCAGTGGCTTTGACTTGTTTGCAGGTGCAGGCACATGTGCATTGACAGACCGTGAAAAGACAAGCACGCTTGAAGATCTGCCCTTCCCAGAGAAATCATCAAAGATCAAAGACCGGCTCAAGAACTTCTTTGGACAACGCCCTGAGAAGAAGACGCTTCAAGCCAAGGGCATCATCAAGGGTCAGCACCATCAGTTTGTTTAATGGATTCCTCAATAAATGATAAGCTAAATCAGAATCTACCAGAGCCGGGTGAAAGAAGAATTGTATTGGGAAGTTAAATGGCTGCTACAGAATGTATTCGGAAGTTAAAGGGCTGCTACAGATTGTGTTGGGAAGTGAGAAGGCTGCAACAGATTGTGTTTGGAATTTATAAGGATGCTACAGAATGTGTTGGGAAGTTAGAGGGCTGCTACTGAGTGTATTGGGAATTTAGCAGGTTGATGCAGATTGTGTTGGGAAGTTAAAGGGCTGCTACAGAATGGATTGAGAAGTTAGAGGGCTGCAACAGAATATGTTGGGAAGTTAAAGGGCTGCAGCAGCTGGAGATGAACGCAATGCTACATACAGTACCCGGTACCTGGTGCAAGCAAGGCATTGAAGATTACTTATTACCATTGTATGTTTCGCAACAGAAAAGCCAGCATGTGCGCATATCTCTTCCAGAAACTGTGTTTGGTGCAAATCTACAACATCTAGCTGAACGAGAGAAGACGCCAGTGGCTAAGTACCTCGTACAGGCTGTGAACGAAATAGAAGAGCGAGGTAAATCATGTCATTGCCTTCTTTGCACCCATTGTACATTCATATGCACACTACCAGGAGCCTTGAGGCGTGTTGGACAGCGCGTACCAGTGACATATGAGCAGTGGTCAGTTGAATACCACCTATTTACCTGTGTGAGGCAAGAGTCAGTTCTATCAGTACTTGTATATCACCTACTTACCTGTGTGAGGCAAGAGTCAGTTCTATCAGTACTTGTATATCACCTACTTACCTGTGTGAGGCAAGAGTCAGTTCTATCAGTACCTGTATATCACCTACTTACCTGTGTGAAGCAAGGGTCAGTTCTATCAGTACTTGTATATCACCTACTTACCTGTGTGAAGCAAGAGTCAGTTCTATCAGTACTCGTATATCACCTACTTACCTATCTGAGGCAAGAGTCAGTTCTATCAGTACCTGTATATCATCTACTTACCTGTGTGAAGCAAGGGTCAGTTCTATCAGTACTTGTATATCACCTACTTACCTATCTGAGGCAAGAGTCAGTTCTTTCAGTACCTGTATATCACCTACTTACCTATGTGAGGCAAGAGTCAATTCTGGCTATCGTTACTTGTATATCATAAATGCATAAGGCAGCCCTGGTGTATCACTTTATTACACACTACCCTTTGAAAACACGATGATGCTCAACTTCAAAGTACTCTATAACAGCTATTTGTATGCACTGGCATTTTCATAAATACATGCAGCCAGTATAAAAGTAAATTTCAGTTACTGTAGGGTGTTTGCTCGCTGATCCCCTGGATTTATTTGTGTGTACTTGTGCGCTTTCTTGCAGGACTGGCTGTGGATGGAATTTACCGAGTTAGCGGCAATCTTTCGCAGATTATGAAGTTACGACACATGGTGGATCAGAGTGAGTAGGATTCCATTTTGTACAATGGATTATTTGTATGTGACATCGTGAAGCTGATATCGCAATGTACTATGGGAGACATGCGCCATTTTTGTACCCAGTGGGTGGTGTCAGTCACCCTGCCAGGTTACATTAATGGTTGGCCTGAATTCTGGACAGGACGAGTCAAAGTGGCTGCAGGAATGTTGAGAACTGTCATTTGAAATTCACAAGGATGTTTATTTAGCAACAGATTCACCATTTACATGTTTTTCCAAGTGTGGTGACTGGGCGTGGTGGCCCAATCAGTAGAGCGGGGGCCTCGTTTTGTTCCCGGTTGAGTCAAAAGATTATACATGTGGCTTCCTAGCCAGGTGCTCAGCATTATTAGGATAGCGCAAGAACTGGTTAGCTCAGTGTCAGGATAATGTGACTGAATGGGTTATCGGGTCATGGTGCTGGCGGCCTGATTTCCCAATGGGACAGCACTATTAAGTCGCCATGAGTGGGCACTGTCACAAGTCGGTACCCATCCTGATATGACCTTTGATGTTGCCAGGGCATAAAACTCCAACAACCATCCAACCAACCATCAAGTGTAATGGGCTAAAGAAAGATGCAACATTTTGGCCCTTAGAGCATGACAGTTTTTTCCCCGACCTCTCACCGATGTCGCCGGGCGGTGACAAGAGCTGGGCCCATGTACAAACACCTGCCCCCTGTATAAAGACGTGTCCCCTATACAAACACCTATCACATATACAAACACCTGGCCCCTGTACAAACACCTGGCACATATACAAACACCTGGCCAATATACAAACACCTGGCACATATACAAACACCTGGCCAATATACAAACACATGTCCCATATATAAACACCTGCCCCCTATACAAACACCTATCCCATATACAAACACATTCCCCTATACAAACACCTATCCCATATACAAACTCATGTCCCCTGTACAAACACATGTCCCATATACAAACACCTGTGCTCTATACAAACACATGTCTTCATGGCCCCTATGCAAAAACATGGCCTCTATGCAAACACATGTTCCATGTACAAACACATGTTCCATGTACAAACACATGTTCCATGTACAAACACATGTCCCATGTACAACAAATGTCCCATGTGCAAACACCTGTCCCCTGTGCAAACACATGTCCCCTGTGCAAACGCGTTGTCCCCTTGTCCTCTGGCGGTAGCCTGCTACTGTCGTGATGACTGCACTGTTCTTTGCAGATGAGAAATACGACTTTAACAACCCTGACTGGGACATCCATGTGCTGACGGGAGCGCTGAAGCTCTTCTTCCGCGAGCTTATGGAGCCGCTGTTTCCCTTCAAGCAGTTCAACATGTTGCTCACAGCAATCAGTGAGTATCGATGCTGTGCATGTTGACTTAATGAATGAAATGTATTTGAAGTACTTGAACTGGTATCCGTGGGAGGAAGTGGCGTCTTGCTGCTAGTGTGCACCACTTGTAGACGCTACAAATAACTTGGCTATGGTTCCGCAGTGTGCAGGTTGTTAATTCGTGTCTGGCTGACTGTATGCGCCTCCTGAAAACAGCTGGATCGTATCATTCCTTGGAACATTTTTAAATGGTACCATCGTATCTTTATTTGGATTTGACTAGCCTTATTTTAAAATCGATTGTGACCTTAAAACATGAATGTGATAAGCATATTTGTTGTGAAACTGTGCTGTAGGAATGAATTCCAATAGATTTTTGCTGTGAATATGGCCTTAGCTGCTTACACGTGTTACAACACCACCACCAATAATCAATCAAAGTGTACATACTGCTATGTATATGTGAAATGTACCAGCACAACATGGCGGCACTAATGTTATGTAGACACCAACACAATGTGTTGTATTAGTAACAGTATGTAGCCACCAATATAACATGTACTAGTATTAGTAACAGTATGTAGACACCAATATTACATGTATTAGTAACAGTATGTAGACACCAATATAACATGTATTAGTAACAGTATGTAGACACCAAAATAATATGTATTAATAACAGTATGTAGACATCAACATAACGTGTTGTACTAGTAACAGTATGTAGACACCAATATAACATGTATTAGTAACAGTATGTAAACACCAATATAACATGGACTAGTTACAATATGTAGACACCAAAATAACGTATTAATAACAGTATGTAGACACCACCATAATGTGTTGTACTAGTACCAGTATGTAAACACCAATATAACATGTATTATTAACAGTATGTAGACACCAACATAACATGTATTAGTAACAGTATGTAGACACCAATATAACATGTATTAGTAACAGTATGTAGACACCAATATAACATGTACTAGTAACAGTATGTAGACACCAATATAACATGTATTAGTAACAGTATGTAGACACCAACATAACATGTACTAGTAACAGTATGTAGACACCAATATAACATGTATTAGTAACAGTATGTAGACACCAACATAACATGTACTAGTAACAGTATGTAGACACCAATATAACATGTATTAGTAACAGTATGTAAACACCAACATAATGTGTACTAGTAACAGTATGTAGACACCAATATAACATGTATTAGTAACAGTATGTTAACACCAATATAACGTACTAGTAACAGTATGTAGACACCAACATAACATGTACTAGTAACAGTATGTAGACACCAAGATAACGCATTGTACTAGTAACAGTATGTCAGGGATGAAAGATCTCCGCGTTTCCCCGGATTTCCGGGATTTTTCAATCCCGCAGCACCATCAGCGTATACTAATTATTATTATTATTATTATTATTATTATTATTATTATTATCCTTTTCTTTGATGGTGCTGAAGCTGCAGCACTATCAGCGTACTAATATTAATAAATGCTCCAAGCATTGCAGCACTTTCAGCGTATACCAATATATATGAAACCCGACTTCCGGGAATTTTCCGCGATTTCCTGACAATGTTAAACCTATGGGAGAACATCAGCATTTCCGCTTTTTTTCCCGGAGAGCACTTTCATCCCTGTATGTAGACACCAACATAACATGTACTAGTAGCAGTATGTAGACACCAACATAACATGTTATACTAGTAACAGTATGTAGACACCAACATAACATGTTGTACTAGTAGCAGTATGTAGACACCAACAGAACATGATGTACTAGTAACAGTATGTAGACACCAACATAACCTGTTGGAGTAGTAACAGTATGTAGACACTAATATACCTTGCTGTACTAGTAGCAGTATGTAGACACCAACATAACCTGTTATACTAATAACAGTATGTAGACACTAACATAACTTGCTGTACTAGTAGCAGTCTGTAGACACCAACATAACCTGTTATACTAGTAGCAGTATGTAGACACTAATATACCTTGCTGTACTAGTTGCATATTATTTCCTTTTCAGAACTTCAGAGTCGGAGTGACAAACTGAAAGCTTTCAAAGAGGCGATAAAGTCGTTACCGCGCGCGAACAGGGAGACCATCAAGTATCTGTTCAAACATTTAAATAAGTGAGTACCGAATCTAGCCATGAAAGCCGCATGCGTGTAGCTCCACGTGATGACACATGTCTGCTCAGCGAGCCCTTAAAGGTCCACTCACCTCAATGTAACTTTATTCTTTTTGTGAATATCCTCCGGTGCGACTAACACTGGTCAACATCCGGTTGAGGAGAGGTGGTCCCAGATAGTGCGACCAGTTCAGTGTTGCATCTTGCGAAGTATAACAATAATCATAATAATACGTAATATTCCCTTTCGTATCTTTATATTCGCATAATAAGTTATACATCACATTTGAGTTCGATGTTTACATTCAAGAACCATCAATAATATTCAGTGTAAAACTGCTAAAAGAATGCCCATGGGATAGATACCTTGTCCAAGGTTAATGGTTTGACCCTCCCTCCCCAATGCGGGTTTGTAATATCATGCGGGAAGGGGTATGTGGAATGTCATCTTAGTGAGTACAGGTAAGTCGCTTTAATAGACCCCCGCCAGTTAAGCTGGAAAGTACCCGAATAGACTGGTTTCAGATTCTGCCGATAGATGTCACTAGCTTAACCAGTGGGGTTTAATACATGTGAAGAGAGTGGCAGTAAAATTCCAGAGAAAAATACAATATAATTGTCTTTAAAAAAAAAAATATTACAAGGATAAAAGCTTGATGCCTGTTGCGGTATGAATTCCTGAATATAATCAGGCATTTTATTATTTTTCCATGCCTTCTTAATGGAGATATATAGCATGTGAAATCACAGGCACTCGGGGGGGGGGGGGGGGGGAGGAAGTACCCGAATAGAGTGGTTCCAGATTCTGCCGATAGATGTCACTAGCTTAACTGGCGGAGTCTATTGACTGCTATTCACAGGCGGCTTGGGGTACTTTGGTTTGCGCTTCTACGATACCGCTGTAGTGCAGTGGATTGCTTGTTCAACCCTCGTATATGGGTCATTCTCAGAAACTGTACCACATTTTTGGTTTCCACGTTACATTGTTAATGATTTTGTCTTGTTTTGGGTTTTTTTTTGGGGGGGGGGGGGGTAGTAAGTCAAATAGTTGTTGTTGACTGTGTATTAAATATGTTAGCAATACTACATGTATTTAATCTATCCCACAAAATGTATCCAAAATATGCTTTCATGATTTTGTACTAAAGTGAAAATATGAAGATTTGCATATCGACACCAAACATCTACCCAAACATTTTCTCAGCTTTTTTTCTTGAAAGAAACAATTCTTTTGGATTAACTGTAATCAATAAAATCTTCGTTTGAATTTGTTGGCTGTGTTAAAATGATGTTACGGATGTTTGTTGAAATCATGTTATTGATGGACGTTACATGGTAAGCTTTAACAGCTTTCTTAATTTGTATAAGATCAAACGTGGGGGAGGGGGAATTTCAACTTTGACATATGCACAACATATAAATCTTCATATGAATACGAATTCTGCTATTATTTGGAATGCTTTCTGCTCTTATTTGGAATGTTTTCACGATTAGTTTTCATGTCACAAAAGTGGTACACAGTTTCTGAGAACGACCCGTATAAGTGACCTGTGAGACATAGCGCTATTTTTATAGACGAACCCTGCCAAGTTGTCTGAGCGTTCTATGTCACTGAGAAGTGTCATTAGGACTGGATAACCATAATATCTAGTGACCCTTGGTCTTAATTGGGCCCTTAATAACTCTAAGAGAATGAGTTTTTCCACGGTATTCATGGTAAATGTAAATATGTAAAGTTCTGTCGTCACTTCCCTTTTAAGGCATTTATCGCATGTAATTCACACACTCGTACACACAGACACACAATGAATTGACAAAGCAGAATATGAACGGTTAATGGTTATTTATTTAATTTAATAAAAATTTAATCAAATTTAATCTTGGCTGACAGAGCAGCGTTATGGCGGTGAGGGCCAGGTACCAGGACCCAGACGCCCTGAGCAGTTCAGTTCAGTTCAGATTGTGCATGTATTGAGCAACTCGCACTTGTCAGAGGTTCATGGCGAGAAGGTGAAGAGAAGACCCCGTGCAGCGCTCAAACCGTGGGTGGGAGGGTGGGTGATCGAAGTGTCGTGTAGAGCAGCGAGGGAAGAAGTGACGGGCTAGGTGTATGCGAACCGGGAAGAAAGCTAAAAATAGAACCGGCGCCTCGTGTGCAAATTACCCATGTTAGCCTGCAGCCAACATGTTTAATGACCATGCATAATGCAGTCGTAGATTCTAGAGATTTCTCAGAGAGTGTTACTTGAACCGATGATTAAGGTTGCATAGTCCGGTAGTTTTGAGTTTCTGTAATTTTCTTAGATAAATATATTAGGTTGATTGTTATAATCTACCTTATTTTAGTTTTAGTTTGAAGCACGCCCAAGCTCTGACACCATAGGCTTCTGCAGTAACAGGTTCTATTAAATTGGCTCCGTGTTCCATTCTATGTGGTGACAAATGTTCAATAAGTGCACCAGTATCTAAGTTAGATATGTAGAATCAAATCTAGATCACTGTTTTGGTTATGAAAAATTTGATGTTTTCATCGGACTGTGCAGCTTTAAGTAAATTGCGCTGTTTCAGGGTGATCGAACTCAGTCGTGAAAACCGGATGCAGACGCAGAATGTGGCAATCGTGTTCGGACCAACGCTCATGTGGCCGGAGCGTGAGACGCATAACGTGACTGTGACGACCGTCTACCAGAGCCAAATCATCGAGTTCATCCTGCTCGAATACAGGGTCATCTTCTAGACACACGGAGGCTGCTGCACCCGTTGTCATGACGACAGCGGTCACACCCGCTGAGGGGCTTCAAAGCGGCTGTGTACATTCCTTACCTCCCTTAACTTATGTGTCCTTTTGCTGAATCCGATTTTAAATCTGCCTATGCCACATGTCACGGTGGTATATAACATATATGCCAGGGTGTGTCACGGTGTTGCCATAGATATGTGTATCACGGTGTCACCACAGATGTGTGTACCACAATGTTCCCATAAATATGTGTATCATGGTGTTGCCATAGATATGTGTATCATGGTGTTGCCATAGATATGTGTATCACCGTGTTGCCATAAATATGTGTATCATGGTGTTGCCATAGATAGGTGTATCACGGTGTTGCCATAAATATGTGTATCATGGTGTTACCACATATGTGTATATCACAGTGTTACCACATGTGTGTATGACGGTGTTACCACAGATGTGTGTACCACAATGTTACCACAGATGTGTGTATCATGGTGTTATCACATCGGTATCACGGTGTTACCACAGATGTGTGTATCACGTTGTTACCACAGATATGTGCAAAGGTTATCACAATGTTTCCATAGATATGTATATCATGGTGTTACCACAGATATATGCCAGGGTATGTCATGTTGCAAGGATATGTGACTGTTACCATAGGTATGTGCGAGGGTATATCACCGTGTTACCATAGATACATGTGAGGGTATTCACGGTTTTACTGTGTATGTGTGAGGGTATATCATATCATGGTGCGAGTATATCATGGCATTACCCTAGTTATGTGTGAGGGTATATCATGGTGTTACTGTGTAGGTGTGAGGTATATGGTATTACCATGTAGGTGTGAGGGTATATCATGGTGTTACCCTAGTTATGCGTGAAGGTATGTCATGTTACTGTGTATGTGTGAGGGTATATCATGGTGTTACTGTGTATGTGTGAGGGTGTTACTGTGTATGTTTGAGGGTATATCATGGTGTTACCATGTATGTGTGAGGTGTATCATGGTGTTACCGTGTATGTTTGAGGGTATATCATGGTGTTACCATGTATGTGAGGGTGTATCATGGTGTTACCGTGTATGTGTGAGGGTATATCATGGTATTACCATGTATGTGTGAGGGTACATCATGGTGTTACTGTGTAGGTGAGAGGGTATATCGTGGTATTACTGTGTAGATGTGAGGGTATATCATGGTGTTACTATGTATGCGTTAGGGTATATCATGGTATTACCGTGTAGGTGTGACAGCATATCATGGTATTACTGTCTAGGTGTGAGGGTGTATCATGGTGTTGCCATGTAGGTGTGAGGGTATATCATGGTGTTACCATGTAGGTATGAGGGTATATCATGGTGTTACCATGTAGGTGTGGCAGCATATCATGGTATTACCATGTAGGTGTGATGGTATATCATAGTTTTACTGTGTAGGTATGAGGGTATATCATGGTGTTACCATGTAGGTGTGATGGTATATCATGGCATTACCATGTAGGTGTGAGGATATATCATGGTGTTACCCTAGTTATGTGTGAAGGTATGTCAGTGTTGAGATTTATGTGAAGATATATTGCATTCTATCCGGGCTATATGCACGGATTAGCGAAGGTCCATAATGACGTTACCTACCATACTCTGTGAGCATCTACTGCCGTCATTCAAACCAGTCATATATTCTCAAGGCCCTTGGACGTCCATGGCATTTGCCGGTAACGCTAATATCACACGGTGACGTCATCATTTTTCAGTGCGCCGTTTTGTGTAGATTAGGGGGGGGATAGCTCTGGTCAAATTGTGGTGGGGATGCTGCCATTTTGAAGCGCATAAAATTTGACAGCTTTAAGTTTTTGTCTGGTCAAAATCCATTAAGAATAATTGACAGATATCCAGCTTTCTGAAGTTGAAGATAATTTTCCCTTCGTTAGTACACTAATGCAACATACCAGACTTGATTTTCTGCAGAGACTTGTTATTTAGTGTCTAAACTATTGTCATTTGAAGTTTTGTGATGACCCGAACATCAGCACTGATGTTTTCAAGTTCCTCAAGTTTGTGTCCCCCCTGCTCGCTCACCTCTGACTTACCCGAGTTGGCCACCACCTCCTGTTGACCTAGTTCTTGGTGATCTAATCCTCAGTTAATGTCATTAGTTAGATTCCTGGGGTGATTACCTTTAATTCAATAAAGTCGCCTTCAGGGCACACTGTCACAAGTTGGTACCCGTGACCTTAGATGTTGCCAGGATGTAAAACTCCCAACAACCAACCAACCTTTAATTCAATATATTACTTGATATGGTTGTGTTGACATAAGCCAATGACAACATTTTTTTTCTCTCTCTAAAATGTCAAGTCAAATTTTCTCAAGCTTTGTAAAGCAACTTAGTATTAACAAAAGGGTCTGATTGCTGCACCTCATATCTCGGCTTCTAATAAGGCTATTATAACGAATGAGGTATTTTTGTGCAGCATTTTGGAGCCTCTTTCTGATAAAACAAGAATTTGATGCATTTAGGGGGTTTGAAAAAAAATTTCCATCTTACCATGAACATAGACATATCGTTATACCTCTATCGTTGTCTTGCCATAAATATGTGCGGGCTTGTCACTGTGGTACCATGGATAAGTGCGCAGAGCTGTCACTAGATATGTGCGAGGGTCTGTGTCACATGTTGCCATAGCTTTGTACGAGGGTGTGTCAGCGTGTTGCCAACAATGTGTACGAGAAGAGGGCGTGTCACCGTGTTGCCAACAATGTGTATGAGTAGAGGGTATGTCCGCATGTTGCCAACAATGTGTACGAGAAGAAGGTGTCACCATGTTGCCAACAATGTGTATGAGTAGAGGGTGTGTCCGCATGTTGCCAACAATGTGTACGAGAAGGTGTGTCCGCATGTTGCCAACAATGTGTATGAGTAGAGGGCGTGTCACTGTTTTGCCAACAATGTGTATGAGTAGAGGGTGTGTCCGCATGTTGCCAACAATGTGTACGAGAAGGTGTGTCACCATGTTGCCAACAATGTGTATGAGTAGAGGGTATGTCCGCATGTTGCCAACAATGTGTACGAGAAGGTGTCACCATGTTGCCAACAATGTGTATGAGTAGAGGGTGTGTCCGCATGTTGCCAACAATGTGTACGAGAAGGTGTGTCACTATGTTGCCAACAATGTGTATGAGTAGAGGGTGTGTCACCATGTTGCCAACAATGTGTATGAGGGTGTTACTGCATTGCCAACAATGCGTACAAGGGTGTGTCACCGTGTTGCCAACAATGTGTATGAGGGTGTATCCCCATTTTGCCAACGATGTGTATGAGTAGAGGGTGTGTCCACATGTTGCCAACAATGTGTACGAGAAGAAGGTGTGTCACCATGTTGCCAACAATGTGTATGAGGGTGTCACTGCATTGCCAACAATGCGTACAAAGGTGTGTCACCATTTTGCCAACAATGTGTACTATGGTGTGTCCCTGTGTTGCCAACAATGTGTACGAGGGTGTGTCACCAACAATATGTACTATGGTGTGTCACTGTGTTGCCAACAATGCGTACGAGGGCGTGAAACCTTGTCATAGATGAGTGCCAGAACGGGGTTCTCGTCCCTCATTCGTGCACTGCCCGGTTTGTGATAGCGTCACGTGACGTGGGTGGGTCACGTGACTTACACCACCCACGACGTGTGGGTTGGGTGCTGGGTGGCGCTCGGTGACTGTCATGTCTGCTCCTGCTGTCAGTGACACAGTAATTGTTGTTATTTGTTGACGCCTGCTCGTCGTCTTCTGTGATGGGTCACCTTGCCCTGTCTGCCTGTCCGCCCTATCCTTCCTGTCTGCCTGTCTGCCTGTCCACCCTATCTTCCCTGTCTGCCTGTCTGCCTGTCCACCCTATCTTCCCTGTCTGCCTGTCTGCCCTATCGTCCCTGTCTGCCTATCTTCCCTGTCTGCCCTATCTTGCCTGTCTGCCTGCCTGTCTGCCCTATCTTGCCTGTCCACCCTATCTTGCCTGTCTGCCCTATCTTCCCTGTCTGCCCTATCTTCCCTGTCCGTCTGTCCACCCTATCTTCCCTGTCTGCATGTCTGCCCTATCTTCCCTGTCTGCCTGCTTGTCCGCCCTATCTTCCCTGTCTGCCTGCATGTCCACCCTATCTTCCCTGTCTACCTGCCTGTCCGCCCTATCTTCCCTGCCTGCCTGTCTACCCTATCTTCCCTGTCTGCCCTATCTTCCTTGTCTGTCCGCCCTATCTTCCCTGTCTGCCTGTCTGTCCGCCCTATCTTCCCTGTCTGCCTCCCTGCCCGCCCTATCTTCCCTGTCTGCCATATCTTCCCTGTCTGCCCTATCTTCCCTGTCTGCCCTATCTTCCCTGTCCGCCCTATCTTCCCTGTCTGCCTGGCCTCTGGCTACTTGCCTCATTCTCTGACTCATCGTGTGCATCCATTGTTTGCTTTAGTTTGAAGTATCTTTTATATAAAATGGCTAAATTTGGAGATATTTGAGGTAAAATCAATGCCAAATTGATTTTGGCATGCACATAAACATTCTGATAATGATACTAATACTTCAACACTAGCGGATTCTAGTAACTTGACTCAGTATTCCCTTTTATGCAGCTAAAGATATTTAATAAGTGTGGCAGTACCTAAGTTGAATATGTAGAATAAGATTGTATTAAGTGTTTTGGTTTAGAAAAGTGATGTCTTCATCAGACTGCGGCTTTAATATTGGAACTTAAGCTGCCAGACTTCCAGATTTATAAAATATATATGGCTGTTTTAATTTGGTGAAAAAAATAAGTATTAGGAATATATTTATTTGTAAAAATACGATACTGGAGAGAATGCAGACACCTACGTCTAATGTTCTGTTAGCAGAGCTATCTGTGCGTTAATATCACTCATCTTTTGTCTAACATATAGTTTAGGGATAGGAGACATGCCTCAGGCAACGTGGTAGTGTTTATTTAAAAACTTGAAATGTTATGGACATTTTTCTTCTTTAAAAAAACCCATCAAAATGGGAACCAAAAACATGACATTTCTGACTGGTAATATTGAATGGGCAATTTCTAGTCATTGAGAACTGGTAATGGAGTCATCGTGGGTGCAGGAGTCATATAAAAGAACCTAATCGCCTGTACTAAAAATAAAATTGCAAGGATAATTAATTTCTTATGAAATTTTAGTGACGTAAAGATGCTGTAACGTTTGTCACCCGTCATGTTTGTCACGGTGGCGAACGTTTACAGGTGCACACAACAGCATGAATAAATAAAATCAGGTTTTCTTTCAGTTTCAATGACTTTATACATTGCAATAAAAATCCAATAGATATTTTGAGCATAGCTTGCATTGCTCTTGAAATAATGCAATTAACACAAATTTAAAGTCTGTTCATGTCCATTTTGTGACAAATGTTACTTTAAACAGTGAATTAAAGGAACATGGTGAACCCTAATCAACTTTTAAAACAAAAGAATTTTGCTAGGATAATGTCTATTTGACATGGTAACAGATTTTCTTGAAGTAAATGTGAATCGTTGATTGATTTTCAGTGGGCTTTGACCTTTGGTGTCCCATGTCATGAATGTCACACTTTTGGTACCCAGTATCGTATTTTAACATGTATATATATATGAGCATACAAAGGGCACCTGGTTTTAGCCAACTCTAGCATCATAGCGACCAACCGCTACAGCCGCTATTGAGGTCGTGCACGTGACCTTATTTGTCCATACCGCCATCTTGCCAGTCAGCGGTGCCCTGCAGCACAGAGCTATCAATGTTTAGTTAGCTAGTTGTTGGAGTTTTACGTCCTGGCAACATCTAAGATCATATCAGGATGGGTACTGACTTCTGACAGTGTGCACTCATGGTGACTTTATAGTGCTGCCCCCACTGGGAAACCCGGCTGCCAGCACCGTGACCTGATATCCCACTCAGTGACATTATCCTGACACTGAGCTAAATGGTCCTTGCCCTATTCAAATGATGCCGAGTGCCTGGCTAGGAAGCGAGAAGTATCAATTTTTAAGTGTTCGGTTTGACTCGACCAGGGTTCGAGGGATAATTCCATCGCTGTTCTTCATGCAGCTGTGCCTGAGCTGTGTGCAGTAGGATGCCACGATAGAACTTATAAGAGAAGGGTCACATTCTGCCACAACGCTGAGAGCCAGAACCTGTTTATGGGTCGTTCTCAGAAACTATACCACTTTTGTGACATGGAAACCTAAAGTGAAAACATTCCAAATAATAGTAAAAAAACATTTCAAATAATAGCAGAATTCATGTATATATGTAGGTTTACATTTTCTGCATATGTCTGAGTCGAAAGAAAAATAATTCACTTTTTGATTTAGATGTTATACAAATTGAGAAAGGTGTTAAAATACACCATGTAATATCCATTCATAACACCATTTTAACACACATCCATAATATCATTTTAACACACATCCATAATATCATTTTAACACACATCCATACCATCATTTTAACATACATGACAAATTCAAACAAGATTTGATTGATTACATTTAAACCAAAATAATTGTTTCTTACAAGAAAAAAAGGTGAAAAAAACGTTTGGGTAGATGTATGGGTCGATATGCAATTTTTCATATATTCACTTTCGCACAAAATCATATAAGCATATTTGATCCATTTTGTGGGATATATTAAATACATGTAGTATTGACATCATAATTAATATACAGAGTCAAAAATAACTACTTGACTTACTGCATATACAGTGATTCGTTCTCTTGCCTCCTGGCTGTTGCTGGACTGAAAACGAATCACCCTATTCTAGCAATGGTCATTCATAAAATGAACCAACTGGCAACAGATGGGTATGACATCCACCTGTGCTGGGTGCCTGGCCATGCCGGCATACAAGGAAACGAACGAGCTGATCGGGCTGCGAAGAAGGCCCTGAACTGTGATCTTGAACCGTGTCTGATCCCTCACTCTGTTCTGAAACCACTAATAGCCACCCACATAAAATCCAATTGTCAACACGAGTAGGATGAAAACATTAATAAACTTAAGGAAATTGAACCATCTGTGGGAAAACCACCTCAGATTCATGCGGGAGGTCGGGGGCCCAAGTGGTCCTTAGCCGCTGCCGTATTGGCCACTCATGGCTTACATATGCTTTTCTGCTCAAGGGGGAACCTCCCCCTGAATGTATTGGGAGTCAGTCCCCGCTGACACTAAAACACATTTGACTAAGTTGTGTTGATTTTTTGGCCCTGCGCCAACAATTCTACACTGCAGACAGTATGCATGACCTTTTTACTAAAGTAAACCAAGAAAACATTTTAGCCCTTTGGAGGGCAGCTGGACTGTACCACCTCATATAGTTTACTAAATAAATTCTATCAATTATTAATAAGACTATTCTTTTTCTATGGGAATTTGTTTCCCTTGACCACAAATATATGATTGTGAGCTCTCTAATTAAATGAGTGTCTATTGGCACATAATTGATTGTCTGCTTTTACATGTAAAAGCGATGGTTTGAACAAAAAACAAACATTTCTCACCGTGAATATGGCCTATGCTGCTGACACTGTGTAAAGCAACCACCAATCAATCAATCAGTACAACCCCCCCCCCCAAAAAAAGGTAAAATAACTAAAATTGTAACATGGAAACCAAAATAAGTAGTACACAGTTTCTGAGAATGACCCAGATGGCAACAGGGTGTGCAGATCTGGTCAGTGAAGGGCGGGTGTGGTGACCAGGGCTCAGCTCTGGTCGGGTTGTACAGTGTGGAATAAGAATATTCAAACCCAAATTTAGTCACTTTTCTTCTTTTTTTCTTCAAGATGTATTGCAGGTTTCATTTTGGAAGTGTATCCGACAGTAGGTGATTTTCGGGTAATCTCTCTTGTAATTCTACTGAGCAGCTAGCTAGCTTAGTGCAAAACGCAGGCCTATTTAAAAGTGGAGAATCAATGGCTTTGACTTTCTGTCACATTTTAGATAAATTTATTAGGTTGGTTGGTTATAAGCTACTTTACTTTAGTAACTTTTATTTGATAGGGTTAACTTTGGGGGATATTTGAAGTGGAAACATGCCAAATTAATGTCGGTGTTCACATGATATCAACATGACAGGCCTTGTTTGCCAGTATTGAGTCTGGCGGAGTGGCACAGTGGCACCAAACTGCACTAAGTATGCCATGAGTGCAGCAGTGTCTAAGTCGATGCATCAGATCGAATCTAGGTCAGTGTTTTTGTTCACAAAATGTTATGTTTTTCATCAGATTCTGCAGGGTTCAGGGTTAGCCGGCCATATGGTGTGTTAGACAAAGATGTCGGCGTGTGACGCTGGTACTTACTTGTATGCGAACAAAGCCAGAGCAGGTGAGCGTTCAGACAGGCCAAGTATGCCATGAATGCAGCAGTGTGTAAGTCGAAGCATCAGATCGAATCTAGGTCAGTGTTTTTGTTCACAAAATGTTATGTTTTCATCAGATTCTGAGGGTTTAGGGTTAGCCGGCCATATGGCGGGTTAGACAAAGATGTCGTGTGACGCTGGTACTTGTATGCGGACAAAGCCAGAGCAGGTTAGCGTTCAGACAGGCCAAGTTTTACACGCTCTAATTTGCTACTTGTTCATTCTTGTACACAGAGAAATGAAGTGACTGCCGCCAGGTGCACCGTGACACCATGTGCACCGTGACACCAGGTGCACTGTGCGAACACCATGTTGTATGTTGCCTGATTGTTCCCTATGTTTTACTAATAGCTGCTTTATCTTCGTTTCATTTAGTGCGGAAATGCTTGATTTGCAACAAAAAAAAGAAGTAACGCCGCCTCTGTGGTGTTTGACGTTCCACTTTTTGTATCGTCCCCTCCCTCCACCTGAAAATAATGGTAGCACTGGCGTTTTCTTTTGTAAATGAGGTGTGCATGGTGACCGGTACTGGATGGAGCCTCAGAAAAGGCAATGTGTGCGCGCGTATGCGCCAAGTCTGTAGTAGTGCCTAATGCCACCGGGTATCAGTGATTCAGACTTCAAACTAACTAGAGCCTTATTCAGATTAGTAATGCATGTGACATCTGTCTCTTTTATTTGCTGCTTGACAGTCAGTGGGAGCCGATGACAAGCTAAAGCAGCTTTTATTGAAACGATGCAGAACAGTAACTAAGCAACACGTGTGGTATACACGCCCCGACAGTCTGCAAACATTCCATGGCATCTGTTTGATGACTAAAGCTAAGATTCCATGAATGCGGTATGCAAATGGGACAAAAAATGGAAAATCATGTAACGGCATAGTGGTGCTTCCATGCTGTCCAGATGTGAATGCGAATGCGGCAAATGGATCGCTCCATGCACCGATCGGTGTGAATGCGAATGCTGCTCAATTTGCCATAGAGCAAACAGGAACTTTGACTTTCCTTCACAAATTTGGAGCAAGAAAGACCGAAAATGGCATGGGTATTTATGCCGCATACCGCTTATATGGAATCTTAGCTTAACTGTGCAAAACCACCAGATGGCCCAGGTTGAATTGCTGCCTGCAGTACACCGATCCAGTTTACATTGCACTACAAGACAGAAGAAGCACGCCAAGCATCTCTGCCATATACAGCCAGGAAATAGTTTCATTTTCATTTAATTTCTATAAAAAAAAATGTTTTGTTTATTTTCATCCATTGCATTCAGAAAATGGTGTGTGTAGTCCTGGAATGTGGAAACCCTTCTCTGTGATGTGTGCCTGTGACAATGCCCACCTGGAGGCTTCATGTTTGTGTGCTGTATAGAGCAGCGTGTGTCGTCTCCAGTTACATCTTTCTCAGATCCGTTTGTTGATTTAGAATCACTCAAATTTACAGTTGACCAAATATATTTTCTTGATTCAAAAATGTAATACATACAAGTATGTTTGTGTATCCGGTTGTTTTACCAATATTTTAACAAGCTTGGCGCAGTGCTGAGGCAGTCTCCTCTAACACTGTTGTCTTGTGCAGAGTCAGGGTTGGCCAAAGGTGTCGCAGCAGCAAGCGAATATCAATGGTCCTACAGAACCAAGGCTGCTTAATGGTCACGCAAAGCCACAGCTGGTTAATGGTCATACAGAACCACGACTGGTTAATGGTAATGCAGAACCACGACTGGTTAATGTTCATGCAGAACAATGACTGGTTAATGGTCATTCAGAACCATGACAGGTTAATGGTCATGCAGAACCATGACTGGTTAATGGTCATGCAGAACCAAGATTGGTTAATGGTCATGCAGAACCATGACTGGTTAATGGTCATGCAGAACCACAACTGGTTAATGGTCATGCACAACCACAACTGGTTAATGATCATGCAGAACCATGACTGGTTAATGGTCATGCAGAACCATGACTGGTTAATGGTCATGCAGAACCATGACTGGTTAATGGTCATGCAGAACCATGACTGGTTAATGGTCATGCAGAACCACAACTGGTTAATGGTCATGCAGAACCATGACTGGTTAATGGTCATAAGGAACAATGACTGGTTAATGGTCATGCAAAACCACGACTGGTTAACGGTCATGCAGCAACATGTCTGGGGGGAGAGGTATGGCCAGAATTCACGCAAAAGCAAATGTGACCAAAAATGCAGATTTATCTCTGGGTTCAGGGGAAACAATGGCCGTGGCCTGCGAGACGCAGGGCTGTCCACTGCTGCTGCTACATTTAACTGCAGGCATGATGCTTGCGAACTGGGCTGAAATAGGGAAACCTAGTGATACAGCATTGTGCCGAAATTGTCTCTGTAGCCAGAAGGACATGATGGTGTCCATCAACACAATGCCCGAAGCCGTTTGCAGACAGTCTACTATAAGAGCTGTTGAGTGAAACCTGTTTTGAGTGAAAACAAGCTGGATGTTCAAGTAAGTACAGGTATCTGCAGCCTTAGTGTGTTTGCAGTTTACAGTTTGAGTGTGGTTTGCATGGAATGCGGTGTTGTTTTACTTTGTCCTAAGTTAGTCAGGATGCAGACAGACATCATGGTTGTGAGTGATTATGATCCAAGTTAAAATAGAGATGTCCAAATGATAGCAGCAAAGTATCTAGGTTACGTCGGATGCCAATTGACTATTTTACACCTAGCCACAAAATGCAGGTTTGTGTGGAGGCTCTCACACCTAGCCACAATGCAGGTTTGTGTGGAGACTGTCACACCTGGCCACAATGCAGGTTTGTGTGGAGGCGCTCACACCTAGCCACAATCCAGGTTTGTGTGGAGACTGTCACACCTGGCCACAATGCAGGTTTGTGTGGAGGCTCTCACACCTAGCCACAATGCAGGTTTGTGTGGAGGCTCTCACACCTAGCCAAAATACAGGTTTGTGTGGAGTCTTACACCTAGCCACAATACAGGTTTGTGTAGATGCTCTCACACCTAGCCACAATGCAAGTTTGTGTGGAGGCTCTCACACCTAGCCACAATGCAGGTTTGTGTGGAGGCTCTCACACCTGGCCACAATGCAGGTTTGTGTGGAGGCTCTCACACCTGGCCACAATGCAGGTTTGTGTGGAGGCTCTCACACCTAGCCACAATGCAGGTTTGTGTGGAGGCTCTCACACCTAGCCACAATGCAGGTTTGTGTGGAGGCTCTCACACCTGGCCACAATGCAGGTTTGTGTGGAGGCTCTCACACCTGGCCACAATGCAGATTTGTGTGGAGGCTCTCACACCTAGCCACAATGCAGCTTTGTGTGGAGGCTCTCACACCTAGCCACAATGCAGCTTTGTGTGGAGGCTCTCACACCTAGTCACAATGCAGGTTTGTGTGGAGGCTCTCACACCTAGCCACAATGCAGGTTTGTGTGGAGGCTCTCACACCTAGCCACAATGCAGGTTTGTGTGGAGGCTCTCACACCTGGCCACAATGCAGGTTTGTGTGGAGGCTCTCACACCTAGTCACAATGCAGATTTGTGTGGAGGCTCTCACACCTAGCCACAATGCAGGTTTGTGTGGAGGCTCTCACACCTAGCCACAATGCAGGTTTGTGTGGAGGCTCTCACACCTAGCCACAATGCAGGTTTGTGTGGAGGCTCTCACACCTAGCCACAATGCAGGTTTGTGTGGAGGCTCTCACACCTGGCCACAATGCAGGTTTGTGTGGAGGCTCTCACCTGGCCACAATGCAGGTTTGTGTGGAGGCTCTCACACCTGGCCACAATGCAGATTTGTGTGGAGGCTCTCACACCTAGCCACAATGCAGGTTTGTGTGGAGGCTCTCACACCTAGCCACAATGCAGGTTTGTGTGGAGGCTCTCACACCTAGCCACAATGCAGGTTTGTGTGGAGTCTTAACCTAGCCACAATACAGGTTTGTGTGGGGGCTCTCTTACACCTGACCATAGTGCTGGTTTGTGGGAAAGCATTACCGATGCCTGGTCACCTTACCAGACCTGCGAACAGAAGACTTACTTAGCATTAAATTATTGTTCCTTATGTTCTCCTTTATAACTACTTATTCACACAAAGAAGTGTGTGTGCATGACAGTCTGTAAAAAGTTAGTTGACTATGTATATAATGAGCCTGTCTCAAAAGGTACTAACTCTTTGTTTTTTTGTCCATAGTAACGATTGACACAAAAAAGCACAAAAACGGTTACACTGAAAACACAAGGACATTTGCTTCAATACAATATGTATTCTATTGGGATTGTGAAACACCATGTAAAAAACAAATCAGTTTATCCTGAGCAAATGCATAAGTAGATAGTGTGTTGATCGTTACTATGGACAAAGTTTTGTCCCATATTGGTTAGCACCTTTTGAGACAGTCATATGTGTGTGAATATACATGCATGCATGCATACATACATACATTCACACATACATACACACATACATACATTCACACATACATACATTCACACATACATACATACATTCACACATACATTCACACATACATACATACATTCACACATCATCATCATCAAGCTGTCGGTCGCAATGCGACAAAGACTGCTTTCATTACTTGACTGCCACTCTCCATTTAGATATCTGCTGTGAGAGTGATGTCCATGAGTCAGTCTTAGGTCTCTCATACATACATTCACACATACATACATTCACACATACATTCACACATACATACACACATAAATTCACACACACATACACATACACACATTATTTATTATGAGCACATGTATATTTCCGTAATACTTCTTAAGCCAGGCGTGACAAATGTTCAAATACAAGGAGTAACTGTAATTGTGCTGCTGCAGCCAAGTCGCTGACAGCTACCTACCTGTTGAAGCTGCAATACTGACATGCTTAAAGTCGTGTGAACAGTAAGGAACCAGTGAACACGCCGAGTGTGTAGTGCCTGTCCGGGTGCCTTGGTGGCGTGTTGTCGGGTGGAGGCACGGCGGGGGAGGGGGGCAGAGGATGGGGGGGGGGGAGTTGTACATATCTGACATGGCGATGCCACCTGTGAATAACAAGCATGTGCCTTTCTAACCGCCTCTGTAATATACTGCACGTTTTATAGCGCTGCACGCTTGGCTCGAGTCCTTTTGGACCAGAAAGGAATTCATACAATCGTGTCTACATACATATAACGATGTGGGGGGGGGGGGGGGGGGGGTGGCAGCCGTGGGGACGTGCCTTGTGAACTGCTCGTGGTGCATTCTGGGTCAGCTTGTCCATCAGTAGGGTGTGCACTGAGTGGTTGGTTGGTTGTTGGAGTTTTACGTCCTGGCAACATGTAAGGTCATATCAGGACGGGTACTGACTTGTGACAGGACACATTCCTGGTGACTTTATAGTGCTGCCCGACTGGAAGACCAGGCTGCCAGCACCATGACCTGATATCCTACTCAGTCACATTATCCTGACACTGAGCCAACCAGTCCTTGCCCTATCCTATTAATGCTGAGCGCCAGGCTAGGAAGCGGCTAGTCATTGGTTTGACTCGACCAGGGTTTGAACCAAAACGAGAGACGGACGCTCAACTCATTCGGCCATCGCGTCTGGTCACACTGAGTGTGCGATGTGGGCTGGTGGTGAGCTGGTGGTGACTGCCGCCCGCAGTGTGGCTGAGACGGCCACTCCACCCACTAAATGTCACTCCCACCACTAAAACCGGATGCGGTGACCGAATCGGTAGAGCGCAAGCTACCCGTGGGGAAGGTTGGGAGTTCAATTCTCGGTCGAGTCAAACCAATGACTTATAAATTGATACTTATTGCTTTCTAGCCAGGCGCTCAACATTATTAGGATATGGCAAGGACTGGTTGGCTCGGTGTCAGGATAATGTGACTGAGTGGGATATCAGGTCATGGTGCCTGTGGCCTGGTCTCCCAGTGGGGCAGCACTAGCGATGCCATGAGTGCACACTGTTACAAGTTGGTACCTGCCCTGATATTACCTTAGATGCTGCCAGGATGTAAAACTCCCCCAAACAGGCCACCACTAAATGCCGCCCGCTCAGGTCGCGGGCATATGTCGTGGCAGATCAACTTTAAGATGTTGCCAGGGCGTAAAACCCCAACAACCAACCAACTTTAAATGCAATCCGGGTCAGTGATTAACTAGCATATTGAATAAATAAGCATATTTTAGTGAATTTTACCCAGCGCGGAATGCTAAAGGCGCCTTGTGCCGTCTGGAGCCTTATATGGTGCGAGGGTGTAAAACCCCAACAAACGGCAGGGTGGAACTGTGGCGATGTGATGTGATGTGCGGGTACCCCCCACCTGTACTAGGGTGGGAAGGTAGTGATTGAAGTTGTGATGATACTTAGCTGTATGTTTGCTATATAAGTAACATGTCCTGGTGTACATAGTTGAGTGCTTCGTCCACACGGTGGCACTCGTGTGTGTGTTGCTGGGTGTACCTAGGTTTGCGGTTTGGTCGAGTTTGTAGCACCAGGATTAGCTCTAATTGTTGTAACGCTGCTACACTTACTACGTTATATAGTGACACTGAGTCTGTAGATGGGCGGCATTCCACACAAGTCTCAAGGCAGCCACGATCAGAGTGTGTAGGAGCTGCCTCCTTGTGTTTGACTGACAGTCACAGGCAGCCCTGGTACTACTTACTAGTTGTGGCTGGTCGATGGTGCAGCACGATTTCCTGGTTGGTTTCACCGTTGTGCCACGTAAGCAATTAATACAAAGCTTTTCAGTTATTTCGTGACCATTTTGTCCATGTGTTTTCCGATTGGAACCTGTTGTTTCAAATTGCTCGCCATTCCTTTTGTCTCTAAAAAAAAAAAATAGAGCGCCACTTGTTACAAAAAGTGTGCTGGGGCTAAGCTGTCAGATTTAATTGACTAAATTGTTGTTGGTGACTTCAGTTTCCATTGTGTGCCGACCACAGGGACTTCAGTTCAGTGTGCACATATAATTTATTTTATTTTATTTTCCAAGTCTGAAGATGATGGTAGATAATGGCTGGGCTCTCATGGCCAGTCACTGCTCGATTACATGTGTATTATGCAATGAAATCCTGAGACCAGGGCCGCGTTCAGGGTAAGCCTCTGAGATGTCTCGGGGAAATCGCTGATGTCACGCTAGTGTGAATGGCAAAAGCCTAAAAAATGGCCACCCCTATAGGCGGCAGTCATTTGCAATGAAAAAGAAGTGCTCTGATTGGCTGAAACCACTGAATACGGCAGCAATTTTTTAGGCGCATTTTGTCTCCTGTCTGAAATGGGAGGCATCTCTGAGACGCACCCTGAACGCAAATAAGCCAAAAGACTTCTCCGAGACGTCGCGGAGGTGTACCCTGAACGCGGCCCATCTGGAAGTGAGCTGTGTTTGGTGTTTACAACCTGGGCCGGGGGAGGCTGAGAACGGCTCCGGCCACACCTCGCGTCAAGGACCGCCAACCACGCCCTCCTCAACGAAACCGAACCTATGCATTTTGTATTTTTCACCGAGATAAATTGTTGATTATCTTTAATAAAAACTTTAAATATAACAGTTGACTTTTCGTTATTACATGCGTTGCTTTAAGATGTTTCAACCTACTTATGCTGATTTCAGTTACATTATTTTCTAAGGCCAACCTTTAGGCGTTATGCATAAAAATATAAATATCGCATATAATATAAGGGAGGAGGGAGGGTTTAAGATGTGCCATTTTCTAGTTACTTCGACTTCGAGTCCAAGGTGTCAACATTTCCACAAAAATGAAAAGCAAGTCAAGGAGCAAGGTCTTTTTCATATATGTGGGCAATATTAACACCACAGGATTTCTCATAATGGTGTAGAAGGTTGAAAATGTTTGTAAAGTGGCACAACTTACCCCAGTTATGGGGCAAGTTGTGCCACCCTTTGAGGTAAGATGTGCTTTACAAAACCTATATCTATAGACCTATATAATAAGAGTAAACTGTTAGACCCTCATATGTTCGTTACCCTTTTTATCCTCAAAATATAGCTTTTGTTGGTCTCGGCCTATTATGTTAAAAATAGTCTGAGATATATCCTCGTAATTTAATATCGCACTTATAATTAAGATTTCATTTTGGCCGATATCTAATTGCATATCACAGTGATGTGGCTTGTCATGCAAGTCTCAAATAGGCCTAGCGATTTAGATTAAATTAACCTAATTAGGAATATCCACAGTGGCATTCCATATAGGCCTACCACTGTCAGTGCCTCACAAGACAACAGCTCAAATAATGGAAAAAAGACAACTCACAACAATTAAATCTTTTTATTGTGTAGGCCCTACATATAGGCATACATATAAATGTCACAGGTGTATGTCGTGTAGGTCTATTCACCACTGTCCCTATTAATTCCTATTGCAAAATTAAATGTCTTGACTATACTATAGGCTTACTAGTCTTGACTATACTATAGGCCTACTAAGAAGTGTATAATTCTCTGTAACTTTGTTATGCAGGCCCTACTTCTCACACATTTAGATTTTTGTGTGTTTATTACTGAATTGACATGCCAGCCTTCCAGGTTGTTATCAGGAATCTAATATTCAAATTTATTACTAGACTTGACAATTCACAGGGACTTGTGAAAATAGGATAGAGTGATCTCAGATTTACCTCTGCCATATGGAAGCATTGGTACAAACTACTGTATGTAGACCAACAATTGGGTTTGGGTAAATATTTTTATTCATCTGAATACATATTTTGTCAGCGCCGGGGCACTGGTCTTCCAGCCGTCGGAGTGGTCGCATTTCATCTGTACAAAGTGGAAGTGGAATATGTTGCATTGTGTGCAGCACAACCCATTCTGAACATAAAAGAAAGTGGGGGAGCAGCCTATGCTGCATAGTGTACAGCATATGTACTGAACATAGTGCAAAGTATCTATATGCATCAAGATAGAGTGTGCAGTAATGTACACTAGTGGTTAAATCATATGCTGTGTGTGTATATCAGTTAGATTTGGTTTTAATAACGGTTAGTCTTTAAATAGTGCCATGTTGTGCATGTATAGTGGTTTATATTGTGTGCATTGCTGGTTGAAGATGTAGTTATGTAGTGGTGGTAATGGGTCTAAAGATGGGGTAGTGATTCTCGAGTCATTGAGTTATAATAGTTGTTTTGTCAAATGGATGATGGTTACTATTACTTGTATGTTATGCACATTTATTTGTATATGTACCTACTATGGACCAATTTATGTAACAACCATAATGCTGAGTCTGAAATAAAGTATTGAACAAACTGCCAGTCTCCAAGCACATCTGTAATTAAAATAGACGCTCAACTCGTGCAAGTCTGTGCTGGAGAGCAGTTGTGTCATTGGAACTCTTCACACAGCCACAAGAAGACACGTTTATATATTACTTCCGGAAATAAAGAAGGCAGTATGGCAGCATGTGTTAGCTGTGTTTACACGAGTTGTGGATGTAATAGAGTCCCGCACTGTGTGGACTGGGGCAGAAACAATCTTGTGTGCTATGGCGCCTGTAACTCTGTCATTGTATTCAAACCAGAAGTAGGTGATTTACTTTGTCACAATAAAATAAAAAAGATACAAGGCTCACCAACCAGAACATGGTCTCCGTCTGTCACTGAATCAGTCAGTGACACTCAAGACTCAAGTCAATCATGACTAGTTTTTCTAGAATCTAGTTACTCCAGCATCCCTGTTCCTGTGATAGGCATCATAGGGTGACTCTTGTATTTATGGTTTTTCATGCTTCGGGCGCTCAGCCCCTGGCATTGGCAGCGGTGTACGTGAATGGGCTCTCTCGGGAATATCAATAGGGCTTATAGGCCTACCCAAATTAAGGTAGCCAATATCTGTTGGAGAGGTAGGCCTATTCAAGAGATTCTGATAGGAAATATGAGGAGAGCTGCAATTAATCCGGGTCAGATACATTAAAACAAGTTTGAATATTTGATTAAAGTTCCAACTTTAAAATGGTAATAACTAATATGCATGATGATGATACACATTGATGAAATGGGGAAAAAAACCACTAGCAAAATTGTGGTTTCTCTCCATTCAATTTTTGAAGTCGGTTAATCTACATGAATTCTAATGGGCTATGAAAAATGATTATCTATTTATTAAATAGGTAAATTGTGCTGATATAGATAGCTATTAATTCATTATACAGAGACGTATTTCAAATTACTTTTTTTTTTTAAAGAGCTTAAATTTAAAATAAACACTTTATCACCCAACGTCCTATTTAGAGATCCTCAAGTAATGGATATCGTTGGGTATTTTATTGTGGGCTATTCACAAGCCAGATGTTCTCCGCCCTCTAAATCTGTCCCAATATCAGTAACGCTTTATTCGTCAGAGTCCAGCAGAGGTGATCTGTACCCTCGTGGGCCACACGGGTCGCGTGAACAGCGTGCAGTGGATCCGGCGACACGACCATGGTACGTGCCACACCAGCTCCACTAATGGTTGGTTGGTTGTTGGAGTTTTACATCACGCCAACATTTAAGGTCATATCAGGACGGGTACTGACTTGTGACAGTGCACACTCATGGTGATTTTATAGTGCTGAACCACTGGGAAATCAGGTCGCCGGCACCATGACCCACACTCGATATCCCACTCAGTCACATTATCCTGACACTGAGATAACCACTCCTCGCTCTATCCTATTAATGCCGAGTGCCAGGCTAGGAATCGACAAGTATCAATTTTATAAGTCATTGGTTTGACTAGACCGGGAACCAAACTCCCGACTTCCCGCACGTGAGGCCCACACTCTACCGATTCGGCCACCGCGCCCGATCCCACTAGTGTGTACGGGTTTTACTTTGAGGCATGACATTACAGCTCTTCTTAAACCAGATCGAGTTAACTTGGCTTCAACTATAGAAGGCTTTGTGTGCTTGCCGAAATTATTTTCACATTAAATGATCCCAGACTTAATTGGTTGTCCTTATTTCTAATCCGAGCTAAAGTAGAGTGGGTTATATTTATAATAATCATCCTGATATATAATGTCAAGAACTCAATAGCTATATATTATGCAACTTATAATCTATTTAACAGAAGCGGAGACGGAGATCTTGTCATGTTCCACAGACAAGACGGCGCGACTGTGGAGGCGGAGCCCGGCAGGAGATGTGAGTCTTACTCTTTTTTTGTCTTTTTTTTGTACATTATTGAGTAAGCAGGGGAAATTTCATTTGTGGAAAATTGATTTTCTTCATTCCACTCCACCTTGCCCTATCCTAGTAATTCTGAATGCCAGGTTAGGTACCGACAGGTAGCAATTTTTAAGTCATTTGTTTGTCTAAGTCAGGGTTTGAACCCGGGGTTCGAATCCCACAACCTATCATATCAAAAAAGGGGGCGGACGCTCAACTCATTTGACCACCTCGACTGGTACTCTGTTTGAACTAACCACAGATATACGAATAAATGACAGACTAGCACATCTAAGGTAACTTAACGACCTTGTTACATTTGATTAACTGTTGTTGTTGTTGTACGTCCTAACATCACCTTGTTACATGATGTGACATGTATTTCTGACATGAATATTCGCTACATCTTCACCGACTATTCATATTCTACAAATGTCAACTCTATTTGACTGAACTATCGAGAATAGCCATATGAGATTCAGTCTTTGGTGGCTTACACATGCTTTCCTGCTCAAGGGGGAGTCCCCCCCCCCCTATCAGAATATACTGGATGTCAGTCCCTACTGACACTCAAACACATATGCGCAAAACCTTCGACGCGGCCCGACGGGCGCCAACGTGTCCGTCCAGACCTTGCTGTCACTCAAAGTGTACCGACGTGTACCGACGCGCCGGTAACGCGTTTGTAACGCATCCCGACACGTACCGACGTTTCGCCCAAAAAGGCGACACGTCAGCACGCGTCGACGCACGTTGGTGAGAAACGTCGTAATGTGACAGCATCATAAATGAATCTTTACCAATTTACTAAGAATGACTTTCACCTGGAATTTCCCTTTCTTCGACCACAGTTTAAACAAATAATTGTGAGCTTTTAAATTTCATGTGTCCTTTGACAAATATTTGATTGTGTGCTTTTACACGCTGTGTAAAAGTGATAGTTAAACGAATTGGACAGAATACAAGTTAAAACACTTCTCGCCATGACTATGGCCTTTGTTACCGACATGGCGTAAAACAACCACCAATCAACAATCAACTGTGTGTTTCAGTTTGTGTGTGTCGGCGTGCTGGCCGGTCACACCGACTCCGTGACACGGGGTGCCGCCCTCGGCCTCCCACCTCACCCGGACCCTGGGCCGCGCACACTCATCGCCACCACCTCAGTCGACTCGACAGTGAAGATCTGGCAGCGAGTGAGTGGTTAGTAGAACTCTATTGTTATAAACCCCCATAGATAAAAGGACCGGGCGCGGTGGCCGAATCGATAGAGCGCGGGCCTCACATGCGGGAGATTGGGAGTTCGGTTCCCACTCGAGTCAAACCAATAACTTATAAAATATGATAATGTCGCTTCCTAGCCTGGTGCTCGGCATTATTAGGATAGGGCAAGGACTGGTTAGCTCAGGGTCAGGATGATGTGACTGAGTGGGATATCGGGGCTTCCCAGTGGGTCAACACTATAAAGTTGCCATGAGTGTGCACTGTCACAAGTCGGTACTTGATCTGATATGATCTTAGATGTTGCCAGGATGTCAAACTCCAACAACCAACCAACCATCCAGAGATAAAAAATTCACCCCTACACAGAGTAGGGGTGAATCACAACGTAGTCTAAATATGGGCGAAAATTGCTTTAGTATTGAACAGGAAGCGGAATTCCTGGTTCCAGTATCAAATGGCTACTTATTTTGGCACAGAGTTGGTGAAATGGGAGAGAATGAAAAAAGGCAACATGGTGACCACAGAGTGCTGTCGATTTCATTTGTTTTATTATATTTTTCAACTCAAAAGTAGCGGGTAAATATGAAGGTGTATATGAAGAAAATATTTTGCTTCTTAAATGAAGAATTTATCTGCTCATTTCATTTACCCAGCTTTTCACCACTTTTGCTATCGGGTTGTTCAGTAGATAGATTCACCCCGTCCTTCCAGGAGGAGTGAAAACCAACCCATTAGAAAAAGTGGCGAAAATTATCTACATTCTGGGTAAACCACAGAGCATCTAAGATTTAAACATTTTTCTGGGGGAATGCCCCTAGACCACCCCTTCCCACACACCAGTTGCCGCTACCACCTCACCTCCAATATAACATCCCTTAAGATCTTCTGCTTTTTCATTTTCCAATGTTGGCAACCCTGTGTGTACGGCTTGGTGTTTTTGCTTGTTCCCAGAGGAGGTGGTGTGCACACAAACTGTGTCGTTCGGAGGCGGCTTCATGCTGGACGTAGCCTGGATCACGTTACCTGGCACCTCAGGTAAGACCTCACCACTGTGCCTCCTGACCTCCCTGTAGCACCACCTGACCTCGCAGTAGTACCTCCTGACCTCAGTGTAGTGCCTCCTGACCTCAGTGTAGTGTCTCCTGACCTCACTAGTGCCTCCTGACCTCCCAGTAGTGCATCCTGAACTCACAGTAGTGCGTCCTGACCTCCCTGTAGCACCACCTGACCTCACAGTAGTGCATCCTGACCTGATGCACTACTGGGAGGTCAGATTACCGACACTTCCGGGCAAGTTTTGGATGAGGTGATGAACCCTTCTCTGTTGTTTGACTGATATTAAATTTTACTCTTCGCCTGTTCTAACTTAACTATTTTGATACTCCACAATCTCTGGCTATATAGTATCAGGGATGAGAAATTTCCGATTTTTGGCAGATTTCCGATTTTTTTTCACAGTCTGGGCACATTTTTGATATAGGTGTAAATTTGAGGAGAAATAAAAATGATGGGGGTACGTTTCATGTAGTACTCTCCAAGCATACGGTTTGCACAATGCGTATGACCAGGTCTGCCTAGAGAGCATTCTGCTGTCATTAATGGGACTGTATTACTATTATGGCCGACCTCACCGTCAATTTCCGATTTTTTCCTCCCATACCACTATCATCCCTGTAGTATAGACTTTGGACAAGAAACAATGCTGAATTCAAAATAGTTGCTGTTACATTCAAGTTATATACTCAATTCAAAAAAAGCCATTACAAATTTGGCATTTCTAATTAATAATAAACATAATACTGGGGTGGTGTAATAAACCATTAACATCTTTCTACCATTAAGGCTACGGGACTTAACCTATCATGGACTGACGTCAAACTAGTTTCAGCCACTAAGGCCTTGGATCACGGATTAAATTTGCATAATCCGATATTTTTTAATGCTTTTATTTTTTTTATTTTTTTTTACAGAAATCTATTAAGTAGATCATTATAATCTAATTTACATTCGTTTGAAGTCATTTTAATTTTAAAAGGTTAACTTTGCAGATATTGGAAATGAAAACAGAAAATTATTTTTGGTGTGCACACCGAAATACCGGACATAGGCTTTGTTTTGTGGTTCTTGAACATAGCCATGTGTTACGGCAGAAGTACCAAACTGAAGGCAATGCTGAATGACTGCATCAGTACCTAAGTTTGGTATGTGGGTTAAAATATAGGCGAATTGACGCTTTAATCGGACTAGGTAGCTTTAACAAGCGTTCAATGCCGCCTTTTGTTTTTAGTTCCCCTGCTTGCCGCTGGTGGCGACGACCAAAAAGTGTATTTAATGGTACAACAAGGAAAAGAGGTAAGGATATTTCCCATCTTCGTATATATGTTGGTTCTTGCCCTAGCAACATCTAAGGTCATATCAAGACCTGTGTGCTGTCTTTCAACATCCTGGTAGAGCCTCATGTCTGTTCGTTGAAGTGGCAGTGAGCTGAAGTGTGCATCTAAATTTGTTTTATTAGAGTTACAAACCGATGGTTTAAATCATATTTCTTTTAGTATCTGCTGCTTATTGTTAGGTTGTTCATTATAATATACTTTATACCTGGCTACTTGAGATATTAGAAGTAAAAACATGCGCAATTACTTTTTCCCTCGCTTTGACATCATAGGCTTATGTGACTTGCGGTTGCGAAGGGGTTTGATTAAATTGACTTAATATTCCTTCTTTGTAGCAACAATAACTGTTTAATAAGTGGCACAAGTAGTTAAATTGAAGATGTAGGATCAAATGTAAGCAGGTTTTTAGGTTTAAATAGAAATGCTGGTTCCAACGGAAAATACAAGTTTATCTGATTAAAATTGGTACGGTTAGCCTTTGGTTTTGTCATGCACGCTGTCTTATGGCAGTCTCCTTGGTTACCTTTGGTTGTATCACGCTTTTCTTTAGATGCGGGTATTCGTGTCCTGTGGCAGTCTCCTTGGTTACCTTTGGTTGTGTCACACTGTCTTTAGACGTGGGTACTTATGTCATATAGCAGTCTCTTTGGTTGTGTTGCGCTGTCTTTAGATGCGGGTACTCGTGTCCTGTAGCAGTCTCCTTGGTTACCTTTGGTTGTGTCACGCTGTCTTTAGACGTGGGTACTTACGTCATATAGCAGTCTCCTTGGTTACCTTTGGTTGTATTGTGCTGTCTTTAGACGCAGGTACTCATGTCCTGTGGCAGTCTCCTTGGTTACCTTTGGTTGTGTCATGCTGTCTTTAGACGTGGATACTTACGTCATATAGCAGTCTCCTTGGTTACTGTTGGTTGTGTCATGCTGTCTTTAGACATGGGTATTCGCGTCCTGTGGCAGTCTCCTTGGTTACTGTTGGTTGTGCCATTCTGTCTTTAGACATGGGTACTTAGTCATATAGCAGTCTCCTTGGTTACCGTTGGTTGTGTCGCTGTCTTTAGACGTGGGTATTCACGTCCTGTGGCAGTCTCCTTGGTTACCTTTGGTTGTGTCATGCTGTCTTTAGACGTGGATACTTACATCATATAGCAGTCTCCTTGGTTACTGTTGGTTGTGTCATGCTGTCTTTAGACGTGGGTATTCGCGTCCTGTGGCAGTCTCCTTGGTTACTGTTGGTTGTGCCATTCTGTCTTCAGACATGGGTACTTAGTCATATAGCAGTCTCCTTGGTTACCGTTGGTTGTGTCGCTGTCTTTAGACGTGGGTATTCACGTCCTGTGGCAGTCTCCTTGGTTACCTTTGGTTGTGTTGTGCGCTCTTTAGACGTGGGTACTTAGTCATATAGCAGTCTCCTTGGTTACCATTGGTTGTGTCCCGCTGTCTTTAGACATGGGTATTCGCATCCTGTGGCAGTCTCCTTGGTTACCGTTGTGTAAAATTTCCTGATAATTTGACATTGATGGGTGGTGTGAACTGGTCTATAGTGGATTACAAGTGTTATATGAAAAGGTAAATGATATATAGGGTCAGAGGCATTAATGTATTATGTGGTGCTGGTGATTCTTTACTGAGTTTTAAATAGACATTGTGTAGTTTATAGATAGTGTGAGAGGGGCACTACTCTTAGTGTGATAGAGCCTTAGCAGCTCTGCTCACATACCCCCTCCACCCCAACTGTTATTTACGGATCACTGCACACCCAGACACAACAGGGCACTGTAGCCATAAACAACCAAGGCATGGATACAAGCATACTGACTGTTCATTGGTAGATTGGAGAATGCCTACTGTTGATTGGAGGAGCTGGTCAGGTGTGACAGCCATCTTGGATTCTCCAACCTATATAATAATAAAACAAGCAAGCTCCTTCTGGTTCCTTCTGCACACTCTATACTCTGCCTTTCTTACTCTTGCCTGTAGTGATTTCCGATTAGCCTGCCTACACAACTACAGCTGCCAGCCGACGACTTTACAGTTGGTTGTGTCCCGCTGTCTTTAGAGGTGGGTATTCACGTCCTGTGGCAGTCTCCTTGGTTACCTTTGGTTATGTTGTGCGCTCTTTAGACATGGGTACTTAGTCACAGCAGTCTCCTTGGTTACCGTTGGTTGTGTCACGTTGTCTTTAGACATGGGTATTCGCATCCTGTGGCAGTCTCCTTGGTTACCGGCTGTCTTGTCTCCTCCAGCTGCTGCCGGTGCTAAAGCTGACAGGGCATGAGGACTGGATTCGCTGTCTCGACATGATTGTCGATGGTGAGTAGCGCTGTTTTGGGGTTGTTGCGATATTCGGGGGTTTGTGGCTTAATTACCACACAGGGAACGGGTTATGGACAGGCAGTGATTGGGAGAGGGGCTTGAACCTGGTCACACCTAGGAGGTGCACACATGGGGCGGGGTCGAGTTGAGGGTGGTGGGTGGGTAGGTTGAGGGGTGTGTGGGCGGGTTGAGAGTGAGTGGGGCGGGTTGAGGGGCGTAGGGCGGGTTGAGGGGCATAGAGCTTGTTGAGGGGCATGGGGGGGGGGGGTGGGTTGAGGGTGCATTGGGTGGATTGAGGGTCTTTGTGGCGGGTTAAGGGTGTGTGGGGCGGGTTGAGTGCGTGGGGTGGGTTGAGGGTGTGTGGGGTGGGTTGAGGGGGAGGGTTGAGGGTGTGTGGGGTGGGTTGAGGGTGCGTGGGGTGGGTTGAGGGTGCGTGGGGCGGGTTGAGGAGGCGTGGGCGGGTTGAGGGTGCGTGGGGCTGTTTGAGTGTGCGTGGGGTGGGCTGAGGGTGCATGGGGCGGGTTGAGGGTGTGTGGGGTGGGTTCAGGGGGCCTAGGGCGGGTTCAGGGGGCAGGTTGAGGGTGTGTAGGGCGGGTTGATTGTGCATGGAGCAGGTTGAGGGGCATGGGGGCAGGTTGAGGGGCATGGGGGCGGGTTGAGGGTGTGTGGGGCGGGTTAATGGTGTGTGGGGCGGGTTGAAGGTGTGTGGGGCCGGTTGAGTGCGTGGGGTGGGTTGAGGGTGCATGGGGCGGGTTGAGGGTGCGTGGGGTGGGTTGAGGGTGTGTGAGGCCAGTTGAGGGTGTGTAGGGTGGGGTGAGGGTGCATGGGGTGGGTTGAGGGTGCGTAGGGCGGGTTGAGGGTTTGTGGGGCGGGTTGAGTGCGTGGGGCGGGTTGAGGGTGCGTGGGGAGGGTTGAGGGTGTGTGAGGCGGGTTGAGTGCATGGGGCCGGTTGAGGGTGCGTGAGGCGGGTTGAGGGTGCATGAGGCAGGTTCAGGCGGCGTGGGGTGGGTTGAGGGTGCATGGGGAGGGTTCGTGGGGCAGGTTGAGGGTGTGTGGAGCGGGTTGAGGGTGCATGGAGCGGGTTGAGGGTGCGTGGGGTGGGTTGAGGGTGCGTGGAGCGGGTTGAGGGTGCGTGGAGCGGGTTGAGGGGGCTGATTAAGGGTGCTCGCCTAGTGACGCCTACATTCCTGTCCTGCTTCCCTGCTTCCAGATGCAGGCGACATCCTGCTGGCTACCTGCTCCCAGGACCAGTTCATCCGCATCTGGCGGGTCTCTGCCCGGGACCCTGGGGCGTCCTCTGATGAGGTCAAGGACGCCGACCTCAGGGTCAGGGAGAACACCTTCACCTTCACCAACCAAGGTCAAGGACAGTTTGTAGAAAGTAGAAGGTGCAAATAAATAAATGTCCTTTAAATGAAATAGTTAAATGAAATAGTTATGCACTCTGATATGATATCCTAGTGCGGTAGATTTTATTATGTAATTTTGGAATTGTTTAGTACGTTAGATTTGAAGTATGCAGTAAAAAATGGACAGTTTGATTTCGATTGATTCCCAATCAAAAGTAAATTATTTTTCTCTTTAGATTAGGTACACATTTTCCCTTGTCGGGAACAGTGAAGTTAAAGTTGCATCATTTGATGGTTTCTGCTCTTTTTGGTTTTATAGCTAAATATATTCGGTTGAGAATTATAATCTTACTTTATTTTGAAGGCATTTGTATTTAAAAAAGGCATTTGTATTTGAAGGCATTTGTATTTTAAAAAGTTTTACGTCCTGGAAACGCGGAACTAACTCGCTCCCCTGACCACTCAGGGAACTAACTGAACACCCAGACCACTCAGGGAACTAACTGAACACCCAGACCACTCAGGGAACTCACTGAACACCCTGACCACTCAGGGAACTAACTGAACACTCTAACCACTCAGGGAACTAACTGAACACCCAGACCACTCAGGGAACTAACTGAACACCCAGACCACTCAGGGAACTAACTGAACACTCTAACCACTCAGGGAACTAACTGAACACACTGACCACTCAGGGAACTAACTGAACACCCTGACCACTAAGGGAACTAACTGAACACCCTGACCACTCAGGGAACTAACTGAACACCCTGACCACTCAGGGAACTAACTGAACACCCTGACCACTAAGGGAACTAACTGAACACCCTGACCACTCAGATAACTAACTGAACACCCTGACCACTCAGGGAACTAACTGAACACCCTGACCACTCAGGGAACTAACTGAACACCCAGACCACTAAGGGAACTAACTGAACACCCTGACCACTCAGGGAACTAACTGAACACTCTAACCACTCAGGGAATTAACTGAACACCCTGACCACTCAGGGAACTAACTGAACACCCTGACCACTCAGGGAACTAACTGAACACCCTGACCACTAAGGGAACTAACTGAACACCCTGACCACTCAGGGAACTAACTGAACACCCTGACCACTCAGATAACTAACTGAACACCCTGACCACTCAGGGAACTAACTGAACACCCTGACCACTCAGGGAACTAACTGAACACCCTGACCACTAAGGGAACTAACTGAACACCCTGACCACTCAGGGAACTAACTGAACACTCTAACCACTCAGGGAACTAACTGAACACCCTGACCACTCAGGGAACTAACTGAACACCCTGACCACTCAGGGAACTAACTGAACACCCTGACCACTCAGGTTACTAACTGAACACCCTGACCACTCAGGGAACTAACTGAACACTCTAACCACTCAGGGAACTAACTGAACACCCTAACCACTCAGGGAACTAACTGAACACCCTGACCACTCAGGGAACTAACTGAACACCCTGACCACTCAGGGAACTAACTGAACACCCTGACCACTCAGGTTACTAACTGAACACCCTGACCACTCAGGGAACTAACTGAACACTCTAACCACTCAGGGAACTAACTGAACACCCTAACCACTCAGGGAACTAACTGAACACCCTGACCACTCAGGGAACTAACTGAACACCCTGACCACTCAGGGAACTAACTGAACACCCTGACCACTAAGGGAACTAACTGAACACCCTGACCACTCAGGGAACTGACTGAACAAACATCAAATGGCATCGAGCTATACTTGTTCTCTGTGCATTGCCCACAAGTACCGACTGACTGATGCTTAACAGGGTGCCTGAACATCTGTGATTCTTATAGACCCATATACCCTTTTTAGAAATGCCAAATGGCATCCACCTGTACTTTTAGTGGGGTTTTCTCTGCGCATTGACCTCAAACACGGCCATCTCTCATTTGTATATCACCGGGCATGGTGGCCGAATCGATATAGCATGTCCTTCGCCTGTGGGAGATCGGGTTCCCGGTCGAGTCAAACCAATGACTTATAAAATTGATACTTGTCGCTTCCTAGCCTGGCGCTCGGCATTAATATGATAGGGCAAGGACTGGTTAGCTCAGTGTCAGGATAATGTGACTGAGTGGGGTATCAGGTCATGGAGCCGGCGTCCTGTTCCCCAGTGGGACAGCACTATAAAGTCATCATGAGTGTGCACTGTCACAAGTCGCTACCCATTCTGATATGACCTTAGATGTTGCAAGGATGTAAAACTCCAACAACCAATCTTTGCGCATCATTACCCGGTGTGTTTAAGCCGAGTACTACTGCAGGTTTTGTTTGCTGAATATAAGCTCTGTGTTACAGACAAAGTGGTGTGCTACGCTGTCAGCCTCGAGTCGGTGCTTCAGGGTCACGAACACTGGGTGTACGGCGTACACTGGCAGCCAGCCGCACGCCAAGGTAAGCGACACATGTAACACCACGCCTTAGTTTGGTGTGGTTAGAACACCGTGCAGAAGGATCACCGCCCATTTATTTTATTGACATACATAGAAGGTGTAAGTGGGTCATGCTCAGAAACTGTGCCACATATTTGGTTTCCACGTTACATTCTTAGGGAGAGGCAGTGCAGGGAGGGGGGGCCAGGGGGGGGGGGGGTAGCAAGTCTATTGTTAGCTCTGTGTATTACATATGTTAGCAATACTACATGTATTTAATCTATCCCACAAAATGTTTCCAGAATATGTTTATAGGATTTTTGTCAAAGTGAAAATGTTAAAATTTGCATATCGATACCATGCATCTACCCCAAAAAAAAATTTCTTGTAAGATATAATCATTTTGGCTTGGCTGTAATAAACACAATTTGTTTTGAATTTGTTGTGTGTGTTAAAATGATATTCTGGATGTGCGTTAAAATGATATTCTGGATGTGCGTTAAAATGATATTCTGGATGTGCGTTAAAATGATATTCTGGATGGATGTTACATAGTTAATTTTAACATGTTTCTCAATTTGTATAAGATCAAAATAATAAATTGTCAGTGTCGTTGTCAGGTGGCGCTGCGGTGCGGCAGCCACTCTGCCTCCTCTCCGTCTCCATGGATAAGACGATGATCGTGTGGGTTCTGGACTCTGAGAGCGGTATGTGGGTCGAGCAGGTATGTCCGTCCTACTTTGTGTGTGAGATATCACTAGTGTGTGACATTCCTAGTGTGTGAGACATCCCTAGTGTGTGAGACATCCCTAGTGTGTGACATTCCTAGTGTGTGAGACATCCCTAGTGTGTGACATTCCTAGTACTTGTGACATCCCTAGTGTGTGTAACATCCCTAGTGTATGACATCCCTAGTGTGTGTGACATTCCTAGTGTGTGTGACATCCCTAGTGTGTGACATCGTTAGTGTGTGAGACATTCCTAGTGTGTGAGACATCCCTAGTGTGAGATATCACTAGTGTGTGACATCCCTAGTGTGTGAGACATCCCTAGTGTGTGTGACACCCCTAGTGTGTGTGACATCCCTAGTGTGTGACATCCCTAGTATGTGTGACATCCCTAGTATGTGTGACATCCCTAGTGTGTGTGACATCCCTAGTGTGTGTGACATCCCTAGTGGGTGTGACATCCCTAGTGTGTGTGACATCCCTAGTGTGTGAGATATCCCTAGTGAGTGACATTCCCAGTGTGTGAGACATCCCTATTGTGTGACATCCCTAGTGTGTGTGACATCCCTAGTGTGTGACATCCCTAGTATGTGTGACATCCCTAGTATGTGTGACATCCCTAGTGTGTGTGACATCCCTAGTGTGTGTGACATCCCTAGTGTGTGAGATATCCCTAGTGAGTGACATTCCTAGTGTGTGAGACATCCCTATTGTGTGACACCCCTAGTGTGTGTGACATCCCTAGTGTGTGACATCCCTAGTGTGTGACATCCCTAGTGAGTGACATTCCTAGTGTGTGAGACATCCCTATTGTGTGACATCCCTAGTGTGTGTGACATCCCTAGTGTGTGACATCCCTAGTATGTGTGACATCCCTAGTATGTGTGACATCCCTAGTGTGTGTGACATCCCTAGTGTGTGTGACATCCCTAGTGTGTGAGATATCCCTAGTGAGTGACATTCCTAGTGTGTGAGACATCCCTATTGTGTGACACCCCTAGTGTGTGTGACATCCCTAGTGAGTGACATTCCTAGTGTGTGTGACATCCCTATTGTGTGACATCCCTAGTGTGTGGGTCATCTCTGGTGTGTGTGATATCCCTAGTATGTGAGATATCCCTAGTGTGTGACATCCCTAGTGTGTGAGATATCCCTAGTATGTGACATATCTAGTGTGTGACATCCTTAGTGTGTGGGATACCCCTGGGCCGTGTTCAGGGCATGACTCCCGAGTCGGCTCCGAGCCGTCTGTTGGCTTATTTCCGTTCAGGGTATGCCTCCGAGTCGTCTCGGAGACGTCTCCCTTTTTCAGACTGGAGAGAAAAAGCGCCTCGAAAATGGCCGCCATATTCAGTGGTTTCAGTCAAAAAGAGCTCCTTTTCCATTTTCGAGGTAACCAACAGCTAAAGTCGTTCAGACTAGCGTGACGTCAGGAATTTCTCCAAGGCGTACCTTGAACGCAGCCCTTGTGTCTGACATCCCTAATGTGTGTGGGACATCCCTAGTGTGGGACATCCCTAGTGTGTGACATCCCTAGTGTGTGACATACCTGATGTGTGGTATCTCCTCATATTTACTATGTAACATCGTCTTACTGATAGCTATGGTCAGTAATCTAATGTGAGGGCCATCTTAACATATGAGCCTGTCTCAAAAGGTGATACCTCTTTTTTTTTGTCCATTGTAATGATTGACATAAAACAGCACAGAAACAGTTACACTGGAAACACAAGGACATTTGCTTCAAATCAATGTGTATTCTATTGGCATTATGAAACACCATGTAAAAAGCAAATCAGTTTAACCTGAGCAAATGCATAAGCAGATAGTATGTTGATCGTTACAATGGACAAAGTTTTGTCCCATATTGCTTAGCACCTTTTGAGACAGTCTCATATATTAGATTAATCATAATCTACCTTACTTTAGTTTGAAGTAACTTAGCTTTCAGATGACTGGCTTCGGAGATATTTGAACATTACATAAACATAAACATGCAAAATTAATTTTGACGTGTTTTTAAGAATTCTGACTCCATGGGCTTCAGCAGTTCTATCATATTGACATAGTACGCCCTTCTACGTAGCAACAAATACTTAATAAATGCACCAGTATCTAAGTTAGATATGTCAGTCAAAATCTAGATATGGGTTTTGCATTTGAAAATTTGATGATTTTATTGGACTATGCAACTTTAACCATCCCGTTATAAGACTGTGTGTGTAGATGCGTTTATCAGTGTGTGTCGCTGTGTGTCAGTGGCTGTGATGTGGTCGGCATGTTTCATACATTGTTTACCTTTAACCATCCCGTTATAAGACTGTGTGTGTAGACACGTGTGTGGCTGTGTGTCTGTGTGTGTGATGTAGTTGGCATGTTTCATACATTGTTTACCCCTAACCATCCCGTTATAAGACTGTGTATGTAGACGTGTGTGTCGCTGCTTGTCAGTGGCTGTGATGTAGTTTACCCATGACCATCGCGTTATAAGACTGCGTAGACGCGTGTTTCAGCGTGTGTGGCTGTGATGTAGTTGGTATGTTTCATACATTGTTTACCCTTAACCATCCCGTTATAAGACTGTGTGTGTAGACACGTGTGTGGCTGTGTGTCTGTGTGTGATGTAGTCGGTATGTTTCATACATTGTTTACCCTTAACCATCCCGTTATAAGACTGTGTATGTAGACGTGTGTGTCGCTGCGTGTCAGTGGCTGTGATGTAGTTTACCCATGACCATCCCATTATAAGACTGTGTCTGTAGACACGTGTGTGGCTGTGTGTCTGTGTGTGTGATGTAGTCGGTATGTTTCATACATTGTTTACCCTTAACCATCCCGTTATAAGACTGTGTATGTAGACGTGTGTGTCGCTGCGTGTCAGTGGCTGTGATGTAGTTTACCCATGACCATCCCATTATAAGACTGTGTTTCATACATTGTTTACCTTTAACAATCATGTTATAAGACCGTTTGTGTAGATGCTTGTGTGGCTGCATGTCAGTGTGTGTGATGTAGTCGGCATGTTTCATACATTGTTTACCCTTAACAATCATGTTATAAGACCGTTTGTGTAGACGCGTGTGTGGCTGTGTGTCAGTGTCTGTGATGTAGTCGGCATGTTTCATACATTGTTTACCCTTAACAATCATGTTATAAGACCGTTTGTGTAGACGCGTGTGTGGCTGTGTGTCAGTGTCTGTGATGTAGTCGGCATGTTTCATACATTGTTTACCCTTAACAATCATGTTATAAGACCGTTTGTGTAGACGCGTTTGTGGCTGTGTGTCAGTGGCTGTGATGTGGTCGGCATGTTTCAGGTGCGCGTGGGTGCGGTTGGTGGCAACACGCTCGGCCTGTACGGCGGGGTGTTCAGCCCAGCTGGAGACTCCATTCTCGCACATGGTTACCAAGGAGCCTTCCACATGTGGAACAAGGAGGTCAGTACAGTCGAGTAACCTTAGAATGTCATGTTTATTTTGAAATATACAAACATGAGTAAAAATGTAGCCTGTGTATAGCTGGCATTCCGTGTTTAAATGGATAGACTACATCACGGTTCCGACTGCGCATGCGCTGAAAACGGCGTTGGGAGCAAAGCAAAGGCGTACGCCCATTGAGTTTGGCGATAGGCGTTGGGCAAAACTGGCATTTTATTCAAAATAAATAGAAATACATAACAATTTGGCATAAACATGGACGGAAGGATGCAATATAATAATATAATGAATATGTTTAAGACACAACTCTCCATAATTAAGCATTTTGAGCTAAGAAACATACAAATTCAGTCACTTTACAGGCTGATGTTTACATCACCATTGATTAGCCAGAAGTAATTCTTGTTCTAAATATTAAAATGTCAAATGTGTCAACAAAAACTTGTTTGAAAGAAATATATAACCAATATCTGATTAACCCTACTCATTTTATATTTCTACATATGTCATTAACCATAGAATATAAATAAAAACATGAATAAAATAAATAAAACTGACTCTGGCTATGGCTCTAACACTAGTCTGAGTGCCCAGATTTGTCTAAATCTAAATGCACATGGCATAAGATGTGCTGGTTATATTGATGTAAATGCAATGCTGGATAAAGATTAATATCTTAATTTATTATATATATTGTTTTAGTTGGTATTCTATGTTTCAAGCAAGAGCTGAGATGAGCTGAAACTAGCACATTTCATAGCTGCACCCAGTGTATTAGCATGTGCCATGTGCTTCTCGCGGCTTTGTTTTGCTCTGATGCATCCCACAATGCACCGTGCCGCTGGAACCGTGATGTAGTCTATTGTACGTCTGTGGGTAAGAAAGCAATGAAGCGAACCCTCACTTTAATTTTAAACATTTAGCTATCTGAGTCACATTGACGTTGATTTAAACAGTTAGCCTTCTTAGCCACATTGACGTTACTTTAAACAGTTAGCCTTCTTAGCCACATTGACATTACTTGAAACAGTTAGCCTTCTTAGCCATATTGACATTACTTTAAACAGTTAACCTTCTTAGCCACATTGATGTTACTTGAAACAGTTAGCCTTCTTAGCCACATTGACATTACTTTAAACAGTTAGCCTTCTTAGCCACATTGACATTACTTTAAACAGTTAGCCTTCTTAGCCACATTGACGTTACTTTAAACAGTTAGCCTTCTTAGCCACATTGACATTACTTTAAACAGTTAGCCTTCTTAGCCATATTGACGTTACTTTAAACAGTTAGCCTTCTTAGCCACATTGACATTACTTTAAACAGTTAGCCTTCTTAGCCATATTGACATTACTTTAAACAGTTAGCCTTCTTAGCCACATTGACATTACTTTAAACAGTTAGCCTTCTTAGCCACATTGACATTACTTTAAACAGTTAGCCTTCTTAGCCACATTGACGTTACTTGAAACAGTTAGCCTTCTTAGCCACATTGACATTACTTTAAACAGTTAGCCTTCTTAGCCACATTGACGTTACTTGAAACAGTTAGCCTTCTTAGCCACATTGACATTACTTTAAACAGTTAGCCTTCTTAGCCACATTGACGTTACTTGAAACAGTTAGCCTTCTTAGCCACATTGACGTTACTTTAAACAGTTAGCCTTCTTAGCCACATTGACATTACTTTAAACAGTTAGCCTTCTTAGCCACATTGACGTTACTTGAAACAGTTAGCCTTCTTAGCCACATTGACATTACTTTAAACAGTTAGCCTTCTTAGCCACATTGACGTTACTTTAAACAGTTAGCCTTCTTAGCCACATTGACATTACTTTAAACAGTTAGCCTTCTTAGCCACATTGACATTACTTTAAACAGTTAGCCTTCTTAGCCACATTGACGTTACTTTAAACAGTTAGCCTTCTTAGCCATATTGACATTACTTTAAACAGTTAGCCTTCTTAGCCATATTGACATTACTTTAAACAGTTAGCCTTCTTAGCCACATTGACATTACTTTAAACAGTTAGCCTTCTTAGCCACATTGACATTACTTTAAACAGTTAGCCTTCTTAGCCACATTGACATTACTTTAAACAGTTAGCCTTCTTAGCCACATTGACATTACTTTAAACAGTTAGCCTTCTTAGCCACATTGACGTTACTTGAAACAGTTAGCCTTCTTAGCCACATTGACATTACTTTAAACAGTTAGCCTTCTTAGCCACATTGACATTACTTTAAACAGTTAGCCTTCTTAGCCACATTGACATTACTTGAAACAGTTAGCCTTCTTAGCCACATTGACGTTACTTGAACCAGTTAGCCTTCTTAGCCACATTGACATTACTTTAAACAGTTAGCCTTCTTAGCCACATTGACATTACTTTAAACAGTTAGCCTTCTTAGCCACATTGACGTTACTTGAACCAGTTAGCCTTCTTAGCCACATTGACATTACTTTAAACAGTTAGCCTTCTTAGCCATATTGACATTACTTTAAACAGTTAGCCTTCTTAGCCACTTTGACATTACTTTAAACAGTTAGCCTTCTTAGCCATATTGACATTACTTTAAACAGTTAGCCTTCTTAGCCATATTGACGTTACTTTATACAGTTAGCCTTCTTAGCCACATTGACATTACTTTAAACAGTTAGCCTTCTTAGCCATATTGACGTTACTTGAAACAGTTAGCCTTCTTAGCTACATTGACATTACTTTAAACAGTTAGCCTTCTTAGCCACATTGACTTTACTTTAAACAGTTAGCCTTCTTAGCCACATCGACATTACTTTAAACAGTTAGCCTTCTTAGCCATATTGACGTTGCTTGAAACAGTTAGCCTTCTTAGCCACATCGACATTACTTTAAACAGTTAGACTTCTTAGCCATATTGACATTACTTTAAACAGTTAGCCTTCTTAGCCACATTGATGTTGCTTGAAACAGTTAGCCTTCTTAGCCGCTTTGACGTTGGTTTAAACAGTTAGCCTTCTTAGCCACATTGACGTTACTTTAAACGGTTATCCTTCTTAGCCACATTGACGTTACTTTAAACAGTTAGCCTTCTTAGCCGCTTTGACATTACTTTAAACAGTTAGCTTTCTTACCCATATTGACATTATTTTAAACAGTTAGCCTTCTTAGCCACATTGACATTACTTTAAACGGTTATCCTTCTTAGCCACATTGATGTTACTTTAAACAGTTAGCCTTCTTAGCCACTTTGACATTACTTTAAACAGTTAGCCTTCTTAGCCATATTGACATTATTTTAAACAGTTAGCCTTCTTAGCCATATTGACGTTACTTTATACAGTTAGCCTTCTTAGCCATATTGACATTACTTTAAACAGTTAGCCTTCTTAGCCACTTTGACATTACTTTAAATAGCTAACCTTCTTAGCCACTTTGACGTTACTTTATACAGTTAGCCTTCTTAGCCACATTGACATTACTTTAAGCAGTTAGCCTTCTTAGCCTCTTTGACATTACTTTAACCAGTTAGCCTTCTTAGCCATATTGACATTACTTTAAACAGTTAGCCTTCTTAGCCACTTTGACATTACTTTAAATAGCTAACCTTCTTAGCCACTTTGACGTTACTTTATACAGTTAGCCTTCTTAGCCATATTGACGTTACTTTATACAGTTAGCCTTCTTAGCCACTTTGACATTACTTTAAATAGCTAACCTTCTTAGCCACATTGATGTTATTTTAAACAGTTAGCCCACTTAGCCATATTGATATTACTTTAAATAGCTAACCTTCTTAGGCATATTGACGTTACTTTAAATTGCTAACCTTCTTAGCCACATTGATGTTACTTTAAACAGTTAGCCTTCTTAGCCACTTTGACATTACATTCTAGCAGTGTCAAAGCCTAGTTGGAATAACGAAAGTGGCAGCAGAACCTTGTTCAAATACCTCAAGTAGGAAGGTGTCACCCTTTATGTAGTCAAATACGCCCCCATCGGTAACGAAGCGAACTAAGATTGATATCGGGTCAGTGCCCCTCAGTGTCCAATGTGCGGGACTCAGTTCTTTATGTTTAAACTCATAGTCGAGCCACTTCATAACCATTAGACTAATCTATTTGGGTCGTTCTCAGAAACTGTGTACCACTTTTGTGACATGGAAACCAAAAGTGAAAGCATTCCAAATAATAGCAGAAAACATTCCAAATAATAGCAGAATCCATATTTATATGAAGGTTTATATGTTGTGCATATGTCAGAGTTAAAAGAAAAATTTCACTTTTTATTTTGATCCCATACAAATTGCGAAAGGTGCTCAAATTAACCGTGTAACATCCATCCATAATATCATTTCAACGCACATCCATAGCATTATATTAGCATACATAACAAATTCAAACAGGATTTTATTGTTTACAGTTAAAGCAAAACAATTGTTTCTTACAAGAGAAAAGTTGAAAAAAACATTTAGGTAGATGGTCAATATGCAAATTTTCATATTTTGACTTTCACACAAAATCTTATAAGCATATTTTGGATACATTTTGTGGATTAGAGTATTGCAAACATACTTAATACACGGTCAACAATGACTATTTGACTTAATACCCCCTTCCCCCCCCCACCCACCCACCCACCCCAAACAAAAAGAAAGCAAAATCATTAACAATGTAACATGGAAAAAAAGTGTGGTACACAGTTTCTGAGAATTACCCATTTATCTAAAAAAATATAGCAAAAAGCACAAACCTATTGAATTACATAACTTTCAGGGTGCGTGACGTGGCGGTCACGTGACCAACTGGTTTAACCGGAGGTAGGTGCAGGTTTACAGATTGTGTCGACAGTTACTTCTGTGAACAACAAACCCTCACCTCCCTGTGTTCTGTGTGCAGACGGCGGTCGCGTGGTCTCCCGGGGTCACAGTGGGAGGTCACTTCGCAGGGGTTGAGGACGTGGCGTGGGAACCAGGAGACGGCCACTACCTGGTGTCAGCCAGCCTGGACCAGACAACTCGTCTCCATGGTTACTGGGCGGCTCAGGATCCGGAACAGGTACAGCTACTTGTTGGAGGCACAGTGCTGGCTGTGTCTTAGGTGTCGTCTGATTCAGCTGATTGCTGCTTCGTCTTTATGTAATTCAAACTGAAGTTTGTCGTGGCATGACGTGTTACTTGAGAGCTGGTCTGATTCAGCTGATTGCTGCTTCGTCTTTATGTAAGTTAGACCGAAGTTTGTCGTGGCACGACATGTTACTTGAGAGCTGGTCTGATTCAGCTGATTGCTGCTCCGTCTTTATGTAAATCAGACTGAAGTTTGTCATGGCGCGAAGTATGGCTTGACAGCTGATCTGTTCAGCTGATTGCTGTTTCATCTTCACATAAGCAAAGACAATGTACGACAAGACCTGCCACTCAGCGCTTTCCCGTGAAATACACCAAACAAAGTAATGGACAGGTTCCCTAGCCCACCCTGACTGCTGTACCATCAAAGCTAATGTATTATCTCCTAATGGTTATAATGAAAGCAACATTATGGTATACTAAAGTTCAAACATATTTTAAGCACTTTAATATGTGCCATACATAAATAAAATTTATGATTATGTCTGAGTAAGGAAACTAACTACTACACCTGATCAAAGACAATGCACCTTGTTTGACATGGGATGGCACCACTGCATGATTATTTCAGAAATTCCTATATGAAAGCGCTGAGTGGTGCTTCTTGTCATACATTGTCTTTGGCATACGTCAGATTGAAGTTTGTCCTGGCGCGACATACTATTTGACAGCTGGTTTGATTCAGCTGATGCTTCGTCTCTATGTAAGTCAGACTGAAGTTTGTCGTGGCGCGTGTTTGTTGCAGGCTGCCTGGCATGAGCTGGCACGGCCACAGGTGCATGGGTACGACCTGACGACCCTGGCCCCGCTCGACGCGGTAACCATGGCAACCGGGGCAGATGAGAAGGTGACGCGCGTCTTCCAGGCCCCGACCGACTTCGTCAACAGCTTCAAGCGCCTTTGTCAAGTTGACCTGGCCAGTCATTCCCCGGACAAGGTCAGTCACGTCGGGGTCAACCAGGGTCACGTCCTCACTGTTCAGGGATGTAAGATTGCCGCCATATTTGGTTTTGCGGTTGGTGTTTCAAAACTATATGGACGATTTCACTATTTTCTCTATTTATTATCTAAATATAAAAAATGCGGAAAAGTTTGGCACATTTAATTGTCTCCCCAGTTCTCCGAAGGGAGAGGGAAAATTTGATTGTCAACAGTGTTTTGAATGGCTAGGTATGTGGCTTATTAACTAATCTAGGACAATTGTTATGTATAATTTTGTTGTTTTAAATATAGTTTATTCATTGAATAAAGTCTTTTGTCAGCGCTGTGGCACTGGTCTTCCAGCCATGTGACAATACAGTTATTTACAATATATGCAGCTAGCCCAAATCAGCTGAAATAACAATATCAAACATTCAAAGACTTACATATGGTATAGTTTGACAATTCACATACAAAAATAGCAGTTATATGTTGTATTCCTACACACTTGATACATACATGTGTATTGATTAGACCTTTACATTACGGAGTGGTTAGGTACATAGTTTTCCTTCATAGGTTTGTATGCCTACTATGTTGTGAATTGCAAAACTATCATGTTGTTGGAGTTAACATTTTGAGATGGAGTGAGTCTTAGTAGAATGGTTTGTTTATTCTGTTAGATAGAGTGTGGCTAGCTTATAGGGTTATGCTTAAAAGGTTAATACCTCAGGTGTGTTTTTTGACTATATGAAGTAGTTTGAGTAAGTAGGTTGTTAGTAATGATGGGATAAACAATGCTTGGAGGATTGTATGTTTCAGTCATTTAGTAGTCTAGTACAGACTTTATTAGTGTCTATGTTTGTACAAAGACCCTATAATACCAAGACAGCTCACTCAGCCTGTACTGTGTAATCAAAATGATCAAACCCACCACTTGGTGCGCTGGCTGTTCCCCCGGCCAAACAGATGCCACAATATATGCACAAATGTATATATGAATGTGAAAGCTGTAATTAAGATGTTAATTCCCTAGTAACTTCTTTTGCTTATAAAAATAACATACAGAAACCTTGTGAAGTAAGATCATTAAGAGTTGACATGTATATAATCATTATGTCTTATTTTTTCGGTCTTAGCAATAATTTCTTACCTGAAAAGGCCATAAATAAAAAGGTGTTAAATTTGGTTGCTGAATAGCTGTATGAGCTCTGTGACATGTAGATGTAAGCCCTTTTCTGTCCGGTGTAAGTCGCTGGGACCCGGCGGAGTCTGCCTTAACCTGTTTGTCTTGATGCAGATGGAGCTGCGGCCTTCGGGGGCCAGCGTGCCCGCCCTCGGGCTGTCGAACAAGGCGGTGTTCGACCCAGCCGTCTTACCGAGTCTGTACGAAGGCGATAAACTGAAGGCACAGAACGACCTGTACTCGGAGGTATACTTCTCGCCACTGTCGGGCACGGGTAGGTCTGTAATTATGCGTAACTATGGCACCGCAACCTGCGCAATACGTTGAAAACATCACATTCTCTTAGCTGGATTTGCGCCGACTTGTCTGACTTATTCCGGTGTCTCGCTGAATATTTATTGCACATTTAGGTACTACACCTTGACAACTGTAAAGAAAGCTTAGGTATCGAAATTAATTTCATATGTTTTCACTTAAAATATCTACAAATCCATTTAAATAATAGTTACTAAGTTAGATAAAAATAGATTATGATAACCAACCTAATATATATATATTTGTTTAAATATGGGATGGGGCCTTAAAACCATCGCTTTATGCGACTGTAAACATCATCTGATGTAAAGTCGCCTAAATAACTGATGTCCACGCGGAGGTATTCACTTAGCTACTAGTGCACCAATCACAGATGAGTATGTCTGGCTGCCTCAGCCCAGATGAATGACATGGGGTGCCTCAATCAATATGATAAATAACCTGCCACCTGACACAACCTGAAGCCTGCCACAACCTGAAGCCTGACACAACCTGCCACTTTACACAACCTGCCCCCTGACACAACCTGCCGCAACCTGAAACCTGACACAACTTGCCACCTGACACAACCTGAAGCCTGACACAACCTGAAACTTGCCACAACCTGACACCTGACACACCCTACCACTTCACACAACCTGAAACCTGAGACAACCTGCCACCGGACACAACCTGCCACTTGAAACAACCTGATACCTGACACAACCTGACACCTGGCATTTACAACCTGACACAACCTGCCACCTGGCATTTATAACTTGCCACCTGACATAACCTGCCACCTGACATAACCTGCCACCTGACACAACCTGCCACCTAATGCAACCTGATAGAACTTGCCACTGACACAACCTTCCACCTAGCGCAACCTGACACAAGCTGCTACCTGACACAACTTGCTACCTGCCACAACCTGGCACATGACACCACCTGCTATCTGACACAACATGCACCGAACACAACATGCCACCTGACACAACAGGACACCTGACATTTACAACCTGTTACCTGACACATCCTCCTACCTGACACCTGAGACAATCTGTCATCTGACACAGCATGCTACCTGACAACCTGACACAAACTGTCACCTGACACAACCTGCTACCTGACACAATCTGCCACCTGACATAACTTGTCACCTGACACAACCTGTCCCCTTAGACAACCTGAAACATGACACAACTTGCCACCTGACACAACCTGCTACCTGACACAACCTGCTACCTGCCACAACCTGCCACAACCTGCCACCTGACACAACCTGCTACCTGACACAACCTGACAGCTGATATTTACAACCTGCCCATTGACAGAACCTGTCACCAAAGCTTTATCAAATTTAACCTGCCGCCACCTGACACAACCTACCATTTGACCTTACAACCTGCCACCTATCATTGGCAATTTGCCAACTGACATAGCCTGCCACAACTTGCTACCAAACCATTTTAATCAGCCACTTGACCGTTATAACTTGGCATCTGACATTTATAACCTGCCACTAGATACAACCTGCCACCTGCCATTTATAATTTGTCAACTGACATACCCTGCCCCCAAACCATTATAATCTTCCACCAAGCCTATACAATCTGCCACATGCCCTTGCAACCTGCCACCTGGCCCTTACACCCTGCCACCTGACCCTTTCAACCTGCCACCTGTCCTTACAACCTGCCGCATGACCTTTACAACATGCCAGATAACCGTAGAATCTGCCACCTGAACTTACATTAAAACCTGTCACCTGACCTTGCAACCTGTCACCTGACCTGCCACATGACCTTTATAACCTGCCACCTGACCTTAGAATCTGCCACATGACCGTACAACCTGGATTACAGACTCTTATGAAGTTGCAATTTGATTTACATTCTTTGTTTTTATATTGTTGCTCTCATACCCTGTTAGGGGTCGAAAGAGTCGAAATAAAATCATTGTCATTGTCATTGTCAATCATTGTCATTGTTATTGCTAAGTGACCTTGGTTGCAGAGCCGCCGAAAGAGGAGAACCTGCTGCAGGACACGCTGTGGCCGGAGGTGCAGAAGCTCTACGGCCATGGGTACGAGGTGTTTGCGCTGGCCGGGCACCCGGATGGAACGCTGCTCGCCTCGGCGTGCAAGGTGGGTGAGCCGACACTGCTCAGCAATGATTGCCCGATAGTGGCATTGCGGCCAGCGGGCCTCTGCAACGCGTATTGACTGAGCTGCACCTGAGGTTGATAAATGCATTCCAGACGCCCAAATGGTTTCTTTATTGACAGCGGTCAGTTACTAGGAACTGGTTTTCACCAGTAGCTCTGTAGCCAAGTGTTGGCTCAGTCCTAGTTGCGTAATGGGTTGCAAACATGCATTGAAGTTCCTGCTTCCATATCTCGGACTTAAAGTGATCCATTTAATAACAAAAATTATTATGTTACTTGATTAAGCAATGGGAATATCAATAACAGAAAATTGGTCTTCGTAATTTGACGGCTCTATCCTAGACCTCACGAGGTCTGCTCAAAATCAGTCTTGCAATTAATGATATTGCCATCACCAGAGTAGAAAATTTCTACTACTTAGGCCTCATGATAGATTCAAAACCTTGACTTTTGGAAGCCATCATTCCCAAATTATAAACAATAATATCCAAATAAGTCTACCAGATAGCTAAAGTAAGGCACCTGCTGACAGAAACACGGTCACTTCTAGAATGTCAACAACTATCCTTCCCATTCTTGATTATGGAGATGTCTTTCATGCTTCAAGGATCTAATACGGTTAAATTATTCCAGAATAAGATCCTGCACACGATATATAGAATCTAGTTGGGTTCCAACCCAGTCCTTGATGCTGAGGAATTTCATACAAGAGCACAACTCGACAAATTAGAACATAGATGCACACACCATCTTCTGTTTACATCTCAAGTGGTGACAGGTATTTATCCCCCACCCCACAACCAACATACCCGTTAAAGAATGGCTTTTCACCTATTTCCCCCGACACCAATTCACCATTTGTATAGAAGCTCATTCCTTTACCAAGCAGCACGACTATGGAATAAACTACTCACTAACATATCCTCAAAACTTCATAGCTGCAACATAAAAATCCCGAAACACTGTGTTTCTATGTCAGTAACTCTGTAGATTGTGAAAGTCTCTGGAATTAGTTCTCTTCGACCCAATAGATTCAGACAAAGCAATTGAAAGGGAAAGAATTATTTAAACACCTATCATAAACCGCATTCCATCACATCTCAACCATTATACCCCACCTAAACTCCACTCAAGTGTCCCAGACCAAGGCTCTTTCTTCAGTCTTAATTACTCATGTATTATGCATCGAATACTATACACTTGTATGTATTCTTATATATCTCAAGGATGCCGTAACCTCTGTAACTCCTGTCTGATCCACCACCGTTATTATCTTTATAAACAATCATTTCCATGACATCTGTATGTATCTCATGTTATTTCCTAACTTGTGATTCATCTTGACGTTATACTGTCAAATTGTTTAGATACTTTGTTAGTTACCTATTGTTAGTCTGTAGAGATTCATTTCGGTGTATATGCAGGAAGAGGTGATTATACATGTCTGCTGTAGTTGTGCTTTCTCCCGCCATGCCTCTGCTGTAGTTCTGCTTTCTCCCACCAGCCATCCGCTGTAGTTCTACTTTCTTCCACCAGGCATCTGCTGTAGTTTTGCTTTCTCCCACCAGGCATCCACTATAGTTCTATTTTCTTCCACCAGGCGTTCGCTGAAGTTCTGCTTTCTTCCACCAGACATCATCTGTAGTTCTGCTTTCTCCCACCAGTTTGCCTTAGATCTGCTTTCTCCCACCAGGCGTCCACTGTAGTTCTGCCTTCTTCCACCGGGTGTCCGCTGTAGTTCTGCTTTCTTCCACCAGGCATCATGTGTAGTTCTGCTTTCTCCCACTAGGTGTTTGCTGTAGTTCTGCTTTCTCCCACCAGGCGTCCAAGGTGGAGCATGCTGCCGTGCTGCTGTGGGAACGCGCCACCTGGCGGCAGGTGGCGCAGCTCAAGTCGCATGCGCTGACGGTGACACAGCTCGCCTTCTCACATAGTGGGCGCCACCTGCTGTCAGTGTCACGTGACCGCACGTGGGCTCTGTACGAACGCCGTGGTGCTGACCAGCCTGAAGCCGGTAAGTTCCGGGTTAGTTTGTGTCGGTTTGTGGTTTTTTATGTTTCGTGCATTCTTTGATTGAGCACTGCTCCTTGCCCTCCCCTAGTAAAGCCAAATGCCTGGCTAGGTGGCAACAAGTATCAACTTTAAATCAGTGCTTTGATTTGACTACGTTGCACAGGAGATTAGTTGTGTCGAGTCACGATGACCAGTCGCACAACTAGTCTCCTGTGCAATGGGGAGGTTACTCACATGTGACTCACTGTTTCACTTACCTCGCTACTTCATATCGAACAAGCTGCGGCCACAGTAAATACGCAATGTTTCAGTTCGCAACTTTCTGATGGAGCCTATTTCTTATCCACTTGTTTGCCTTGATATGAAATAGAGCAAACTCTAATGTCTGGTACACACCTACCGTATAGGATTCACGCACTAAAACTGTGCGACTCGACCCGACCCGCTTAAAACTGAAAACGGGCCGATTCGTTTTTCGAATCGCGAATCGCAATCGTAATCGGCCGGTTTTAGCCCTAAAACTGAGGTTTTATGCGCGAATCGCAATCGCTAGGTGTGCGCGGGCAGCGCACCTAGCGATTTTTGTGTGCGAAACGGGCAGTTTTAGATCGTATACGGTAGGTGGGTGCGCACAAACGGTAGGTGTGTACCTGGCATAACGATGTTTTCCAAGACTCTTGTAGATTGAAGCGATACCCATGAATTTTTAACATGTATCTAAACAGCAGAGTTTAAATTGATGCTGGTATCAACGGTTAGTATTGGCGGTATGAATGAGAATCCAGGTTATATGTTCCTATTGAACTAAGTCAGGTCGGCTTGAAAGCCCTGTGTAACCAAGTTTACATAATCCACCTTAGCGTTGTTATGAGAGAGGCCATGCTTGCACCAAGTCCGAAGCGAGACACGAACCTCGTCATGTGACTCAGTCATCACCTTCACGTTACTTTATTTTAATACCGAGTTTCCTTGTAGATCCGCTGTATCATCGCGTGGCCTTCTCAGATAAGAAAACTTCTGGTCATGCGCGAATCATCTGGGCATGCGCATGGAGTCATGATGACAGGTTCTTTGTCACTGTTTCTAGAGATAAAAAGGTAACCACAGCACATCACTGCGCTATTGTTTTATTCTTTCTTTTTTAGCCAATAACGACGGTATTAATCAGACTTAAGAATTCTTGGATACTTCTTTGCTGTAGCGTGGATATTACAATATCCAGAGAAAATTAAATGACTTACTTCTTGTTCATTGAGGAAGTGCTAGCTAGCCGATGCACACTGTCATATGACTGGTTGAACAGCTGGTGCAGACTGGTATGATACGTGTATAGTTAGAAGCATCAGCTGGTGTAGACTGTCTGGTACTAGATACATGTACCAGATAGCAGCAGCAACTGGTACAGGCTGCTATCTGGTACTGGATACTTGTACCAGATAGCAGCAGCTGGTGCAGACTGTCTGGTACTAGATAGTTGTACCAGATAGCAGCAGCAACTGGTACAAGCTGCTATATGGTACTAGATACTTGTAACAACTACCAGCAGCAGATGGTGCAGACTGTCTGGTACTAGATACTTGTACCAGATAGCAGCAGCACTCTGGTACTGGATACTTGTACCAGATAGCAGCAGCAACTGTTACAGGCTTCTATCTGGTACTGGATACTTGTACCAGATAGCAGCAGCTGGGGCAGACTGTCTAGTACTAGATACTTGTACCAGATAGCAGCAGCAACTGGTACAGACTGCTGTCTGGTACTAGATACTTGTACCAAATAACAGTTAAAAGCAACAGCTGGTGCAGACTGCTATCTGATACTAGATACTTGTACCAGATAGCAGCAGCTGGTGTGGACTATCTGGTGCTAGATACTTGTACCAGATAGCAGCTCGTGCAGACTGTATCTGGTACTAGATAGTTGTACCATATAGCAGCAACTGGTACAGGCTGCTATCTGGTACCAGATACTTGTAACAACTCGCAGCAGCAGATGGTGCAGACTGTCTGCTGCTAGATACTTGTACCAGAAAGCAGCAGCTGGTGCAGATTGTATCTGGCACTAGATATCTGTACCAAATAGCAGTGACCACCTGGTGCAGACTGTTGTCTGGTACTGGATACTTGTACCAGATAGAAGCAGCTGGTGCAGACTGCTATCTGGTACCAGATACTTGTACCAGAGAGCAGCAGCTGGTGCACTCTGTCTGCTACTAGATACTTGTACCAGATAGCAGTGACCAGCTGGTGCAGACTGATGTCTGCTACTGGATACTTGTACCAGACAGCAGCTGGTGCACTGTGTCTGGTACTGAATACTTGTACCAGGTAGCAGTGACCAGCTGGTGCAGACTGTATCTGGTACTAGATACTTGTACCAGTCTGGTCCTCACTCTGCTCCTGTTACCGGTTGTATTACAGGCCATCGTGTGGGGCTGGTCGGAGTCTCAGACTGGTGCGGGTTCCCTGGGTTCGATCCGACAGTGTTCGACTCCGCTGGAGATGCCGGACTCCGTCACCGCAGTTGACTTTGCACCAGACCTCGTTAAAGACGACAAGTAATTAAACTAACTTATCTCAGTTTTCTCACCAAACTTTGCTAGTTCTCTCCATCCCATTCTGAGTGTTCTCTAAGTAATCTATTTCTTTGTGGTCAAGTTGGCACTCTCAGATACCCGCTAAGTAAGTGTTTTTACTCATTTCACGTTCCTGTACATGAGCCCCACTACCACACGGTGGCGGCAGACACTACACCGCACACCTACGCAGTTACACTGAACGGTGCTAGGTGGCGGCAGGCTAGCCACCGGGCAGACCCCGACTGGGCTGCCCTCTACTGCGTGTGGCTAGCTCACCCCCACCCACCTATAGAGGTGACGTGGGACCTGGCGAGTTGGGGGGGCAGGTCAGTGGACTGTTGACGCTGCGGAGAGCGGATAGGTTTTGGTAATAAACCAGTTGGAAGCGTACTGTACTAAATCTTGGCGTTCTTCCATGAGTGCGTGGCAGTGTGGAAGACCGTTGGCCATCACACTTATTTCATAGCATATGTGAATATGCCATCAGTCGTCTTAAGGGAATTCTGAAGACTGCTGCTCACACAGTAACAAATACTGAAAGATATGGTCATGTTGCACAGATTTGTCAGGAATTGCATTTTCTGCCAGTAAAATAGTGTATTGAGTGATTTGACTATCAATGGTAAAACGTCAGAAAACTGCAATCTTCTGTCCCTCCAGCATGCTAGACTCTCAAATCATCCAGTCAGATATTGTTAGTTCTTTTGTCTAGACTCAAATCATATGGGTAAGGATCAAGGGCCCACACCCTAAAAAGTTAGAGACCCATACAGTCAGTCAGATAATATAGATGGTTTAAATACTTGAACATAAACACAAAGAAACAATGTACAAAATAGGGAGATACGAGAAGGGCATTCCTGATCCTGGTTAATAGATTGTTTGTTCCCCTCCAACTATGAAAGCTGAGGCTACTTTTATCTTTCTTGAAGATTTATACTGCTTATCATGAAATAAGCCTGAATAGTCTTGTTTTCAGCATTTGACAGTTGGCTGATAGAAAGCCCAAGCCTACACTGACCCAAGGGATTTTTAACCTCCCACACCACATAGACATGGTATGAGAGCAACTGGCTTTTGATTACGCTGTCAGTTACTGCCCTTTGGCAGCGCGTCCCGTGCTCCATCTGTTAGACTAGGTTATTGTGAGACTGCCCCTTGACAGTGCGTCCCCTGCTCCATCTGTGAGACTAGGTTATTGTGAGACTTCCCTTTGGCAGCGCGTCCCGTGCTCCATCTGTTAGACTAGGTTATTGTCAGACTGCCCCTTGACAGTGCGTCCCCTGCTCCATCTGTGAGACTAGGTTATTGTGAGACTTCCCTTTGGCAGCGCGTCCCCTGCTCCATCTGTTAGACTAGGTTATTATGAGACGGCCCCTTGACACGTGTCTCCTGCTCCATCTGTTAGACTAGGTTATTATCAGACTTCCCTTTAGCAGTGCGTCCCCTGCTCCATCTGTTAGACTAGGTTATTGTGAGACTTCCCTTTGGCAGCGCGTCCCCTGCTCCATCTGTGAGACTAGGTTATTGTGAGACTTCCCTTTGGCAGTGCGTCCCGTGCTCCATCTGTTAGACTAGGTTATTGTCAGACTGCCCCTTGACAGTGCGTCCCCTGCTCCATCTGTGAGACTAGGTTATTGTGAGACTTCCCTTTGGCAGCGCGTCCCCTGCTCCATCTGTTAGACTAGGTTATTATGAGACGGCCCCTTGACACGTGTCTCCTGCTCCATCTGTTAGACTAGGTTATTATCAGACTTCCCTTTAGCAGTGCGTCCCCTGCTCCATCTGTTAGACTAGGTTATTGTCAGACTGCCCCTTGACATGCGTCTTCTGTTATCTGTTTGACTGGATTATTGTCAGACTGCCCCTTACCACGTGTCTCCTGCTCCATCTGTTAGACTGGGTTGTCAGACTGCCCCTTGACAGTGCGTCCCCTGCTCCGTCTGTTAGACTAGGTTATTGTCAGACTGCCCCTTGACAGTGCGTCCCCTGCTCCATCTGTTAGACTAGGTTATTGTCAGACTGCTCCTTGACATGCATCTCCTGCTCCATCTGTTAGACTAGGTTATTGTCAGACTGCCCCTTGACAGTGCGTCCTCTGCTCCGTCTGTTAGACTAGGTTATTGTCAGACTGCCCCTTGATACGCGTCTCCTGCTCCATCTGTTAGACTAGGTTATTGTCAGACTGCCCCTTGACAGTGTGTCCCCCTGCTCCGTCTGTTTGACTAGGTTATTGTCAGACTGCTCCTTGACACGTGTCTCCTGCTCCATCTGTTAGACTAGGTTATTGTCAGACTGCCCCATGACAGTGCATCTTCTGCTGCATCTGTTAGACTAGGTTATTGTCAGACTGCCCCTTGACATGCATCTCCCGCTCCACCATCACCTCACATCTGTTGCTGGTCTGCGCAGATACCTGCTGGCCTTCGGGCTGGACGCCGGCAACATCCTGCTGTACCGATGGTCCGCTGTGCATCCTAATGGCGCCACCTCGTGGATAAAGTGCGCACAGCTGGCGCGAGGGTAAGTCTACACAAAATCACGTCGAATACTTGCAATGTGGCAGCTTTTTTCAACACCCCTACGAAGTTAATTACAATTTTGTTGTAAATATTAATTTTTTGTTGTAAATATTATTTTTTTGTTGTAAATATTATTTTTTTGTGAATAATCTTGTGTTATTTAGCCTTTGTGCACATAATTGTAATAGAGTAAGGTATTGACACTTCAACAATCATTAAGTGAAGGCTACACACGTGGGTAAACTCCGGTGCATAGGTGACCGCTATATTAAATTCGCATAGTCCGATGGTTTTGAGTTTCTGATATTTTCTGAGATAAATATATTAGGTTGCTCGCTATAATCTACCTTACTTAAATTTTATGTAACGTTTATGTTAAATGGCTAACTTTTGAGATATTTGAAGTGTAAGCATGCAAAATTAATTTTGGCATGCACGCCAAAACTCTGACACCATAGGCTTCTAAAGTTCTACAGTAAGAAGTTCTATTAAATTCACTCGGTCTTCCCTTCTATGTAGCGACAAATGTTTAATAAATACACCATTATCTATGTTAGATATGTAGAATCAAATCTAGATAATTCTTTTGGTTTTGAAAATTTGATGTTTTCACCACATTATGCAGCTTTAAATTCAGATAGTCCGATGGTTTTGTGTTTCTGTCTTTTTCTGAGATAAATAAGGCAGGTTGATTGTTATAATCTACAGTACTTTAGTTTGAAGTGACTGCTTTAAAATAGCTAACTTAGGAGACATTTGAAGTATAAACATGGGAAATTAATTTGACATGCTTGTCAACACTCTGACCCCGTAGACTTGAAGCTGCATAGTCCGATGAAATATCAAATTTTCAAAACAAAACCAATTATCTAGATTTGATTTTACATATCTAACTTAGATACTGATGCACTTATTAAGCATTTGTTTCTGCGTAGAAGGTAAATACTGAGTCAATTTAACAGAACCTGTTACTGCAGAAGTCTACGGTGTCATAGTTTTGGCAAGCTTGCCAAAACTAATTTTCTATGTTTGCACTTAAAATATCTCAAAAGTTTACCATTTAAAATAAAAGCAACTTTGAACTCTAATGTAAAGTAGATACTCGTGATTGATCTAATATATTTATCTCAGAAAAAATACAGAAATTCAAAACCATCGGGCTATGCAACTTTAACCAGTAGCAGGTTCTATTAAAATTGATGTAGTATGCCCTTCTATGTAGCACCAAATGCTTTATATTTGCACTTATATCTAAGTTGGATATGAAGGTTCAAATCTAGAGAAGGGTCTTGCTTGTGAAGATGATAAGCTTTTATCGGACTTTGCAGCGTCAGCATTAAGCTGTAGGTCGCCCTACGTTGCTATGGTTACACCATCATGATCAGCCTGCACATAGTAGAACCAATGATTGACAAGATAGTGTCGATTTATTAGGTAATGTACATGTATACATAAGGTCACATGTAGTACAGTAAGGTCACGTGTACACTGTCCGGTAAGATCATATATGCATAAGGTCACATGTAATCCAGTAAGGTCACATGTACACTGTCTCGTAAGGTAATGCATACATAAGGTTTTGTGTAGTCCAGTAAGGTCATGTGTACACGGTCCGGTAAGATCATATATACATGTCACATGTAATCCAGTAAGGTCACATGTACACTGTCTCCTAAGGTAATGCATACATGAGGTTAGGTGTAGTCCAGTAAGGTCATGTGTACACTGTCCGGTAAGATCATATATGCATAAGGTCACATGTACACTGTCTCGTAAGGTCATGGATACATAAGGTTATGTGTAGTCCAGTAAGGTCATGTGTACACTGTCTGGTAAGATCATATATACATAAGGTCACATGTAATACAGTAAGGTCACATGTACACTGTCTCGTAAGGTAATGCATACATACGGTTTTGTGTAGTCCAGTAAGGTCATGTGTACACGGTCCGGTAAGCTAATATATACATAAGGTCACATGTAATCCAGTAAGGTCACATGTACACTGTCTCATAAGGTAATGCATGCATAAGGTTATGTGTAGTCCAGTAAGGTCATATGTACTGTCTAGTAAGGTCACATGTACTGTCCAGTAAGGTCACGTGTACTGTCTAGTAAGGTCATGTGTACTGTCTAGTGAGGTCACATGTAGTCCTCCAGTAAGGTCAAGTGTACTGTCCAGTAAGGTCACGTGTACTGTCTAGTAAGGTCACATGTACTGTCTAGTAAGGTCACGTAATCCAGTGAGGTCATGTTTACTTCTAGTACGGCCACAGTCCAGTAAGGTTACGTGTACTGTCTTGTAAGACCCTAATAAAGACGGTTGTCCCCTGTTGAGTGACGCGCTCTCTGCTGCAGGGACGCCCACCACCTGACGGTTCGTCGACTCCGCTTCCGCCCTCGATTTGGCTGCCCGGGGCTGGGCGACACTCGGCCGGGTGCCAGCCTGCTGCTGGCCAGCTGTGGCTTGGACCACGCAGTGAAAGTACACAAGGTCGACCTCACCAAGTTGTGATGATCGCTGAACAGGATCCAGGGGATATTCTGGAACTGATACTAATCTCACCTCAAGTATTCTGCCGCCCCCACCTGGTTTGTGTAGTGACCAGACGAATTTAAATGTACTACTTTTAGTCTGAAAATATATTTGGGAGTTAGTAAACATTGAGCTCAGTTTGTTTTGACTGACAAGAAGCTGCAATGTATGGTATGTTGTCTGTATTTGGCCGGGAAGAGGCGGTGTGAGACAGCGCAGTTCAGATATTCAAACCAGACTGGATAGCCGAATGAGTTGAGCGTCCATCTCTCTGTTTTGGGAGATCGTGGGGATCCGAACACATGGGTTTAGTGGGTTCGAACCCTGGTCGAGTCAAACCAATGACTTCAAAATGGACACTTGGCACTTCCTAGCCTGGCACTCGGCATTATTAGGACAGGGCAAGGACTGGTTGGCTCAGTGTCAGGATAATGTGACTGAGTGGGATATCAGGTCATGGTGCTGGCGGCCTGGTCTCTCTCCCAGTGGGGCAGCACTATAAAATCACCATGAGTGCAAGCTGTCGCAAATGGGTACCCGTCCGTAAAGTAACAACAAACAAACAAGATATTCAATGACTCGAATTGAGGGACAGAAGAGGCAAATAGCGGAGGTCAATGAGTTTCTTTTATTGACTAATGAATGCCAGTAACAAACTCCAGACACGAATAATCTAATCTGACACATTCATATTCATAATCAAAATCAAAACTAGACTGGAATAAAATCCAACATCAGTTTGCACTGTTGCAGGGCTCGACTCTGGAATGGGGGTCAAAGTTCACGGGTTGTAAGCTCCTTCACCTTATCCAGGGTTGCCATTGGACGGTGAAAGGGTCGAGTTTGTGCCAGCTCTAACGGCTCTTCACTGGCCTGTACAAGGTACAAGGGTTCCACTCGACCCGGCCGGAGTGCCTGGCATCGTCAGGGAATGGGCGGCTTTCTGTTCAGGATTCGTCAGATTGTGACGACGTCCATGCGGAGAGAATAAAAGTGTAAGCTTGCTTGCGTTGTGCAGTTAGTTAACTAAACGTAAACTGCTCCTTGTTTGTTGACCACCTTAATCACGGTTAGTGTCAGTTACAACACACCACACTTAATATAATCCAAATTAGCTTGGGTTGACTTGTCCTGTGGCAACCCTGAGATTTGCTAATCCTTTCGGTCTTCTCACAAACGTAATAATTTAAGAGGCGTTTTAAGTTGGAGCGTTGAGTCGAGGTGAGAGCTCGGTGTCAGTACTGTGCTGCCAGCTGGAGCGTCCTGGGCTCCTTCATAGACAGCGGAAACTACAACTAATTAAGTATTTCTTACCGACAATATCCTCCCTTGCATGTAATTCAATTATAGAAAGTTCCAACTAGAAAATAAATACAGCCCAATATCGTTGGGCAATTTGTGTTAGTTAATTAAGTACAGCACGTTGAATTATCATTCTTCCTTTTGTTCAAGATACCATCTTTGAACCAATTCTGACTGCGCGATTAAACATCAGATGGCAACACGTAATTAATCAAAATTACCTACACCAGGTGGCACCACTTAGTGGGTCAGGTCATTGATAATCCACACTAGATGGTGCCACTGGGTGGTCAACCAATACTAAATGATGCCACCTAGCAGTCATAAAAGGACCTACACCAGGGGCACCACTACTAACCGGCAGCACCGAACGGTCATAAAGGGACCTACACCAGGAGGCACCACTTAGTGGGTCAGATCGTTGATAGTCTACACTAAATGGTGCCACCGGGTGGTCAACCACTACTAAGCAGCATCATTAAGGGACCTACACCAGGAGGCACCACTTAGTGGGTCAGATCGTTGATAGTCTACACTAAATGGTGCCACTGGGTGGTCAACCACTACTAACCGGCGCCACCGAATGGTCATAAAAGGACCTACAGCAGGTGGCACCACTTAGTGGGTCAGATCGTTGATAGTCTACACTAAATGGTGCCACCGGGTGGTCAACCACTACTAACCGGCGCCACCGCACGGTCATAAAGGGACCTACACCAGGTGGCACCACTTAGTGGGTCAGATCGTTGATAGTCTACGCTAAATGGTGCCACCGGGTGGTCAACCACTACTAACTGGCGCCACCAAACGGTCATAAAGGGACCTACACCAGGTGGCACCACTTAATGGTCAGATCATTGATTAACAGACTCCTACACCAGATGGCGCCACTGGGTGGTCAACCACTACTAAATGGTGCCACCTAGCAGTCATAAAAGGACCTACACCAGGTGGCACCACTTAGTGGTCGGACAGGGATAGATCACGACAGGCCGGTGTCAGCGTCTCATTTCCCACAGGTCTCATTTCCCAAATATCGCTTCTGCGCATGCGTCAGAATCCAACAGCGTCGTCTGCGCATGCGTAAAAAATGAGCCAGTCTCAAAAGGTCATAAGCATATTCAGCGCTAAACGGAGCGACCCAACTAGCCACGGTGCGACCCAACCAGCCATGATTGAACTCGTTTCAGCTCGTTTAAACTTGTTTCCGGTACAAAGGCTAGGGGTTCTTCTTCTTCAAAATATAAAAAAAGAAGGCCCCCCCCCCAATAATTAAATAATCCTTCAGTAGGAAATAGCACAAATACAAAAAGACTGATTAAAACACCCCCCCCCCCCCCCCCCCCCAGCCAGCCAAGAAAAGATAAACGTACCCCTGAGATATTTGAATTAATAATTAAAATAATGTAAAAACACCCCCATCCCAAGAAACCAAAGTAATCTCCCCCCCCCCCCCTCGCAAGCCAACCAAAGTACCCCCCTCCCCCTCGCAAGCCAACCAAAGTACCCCCCTCCCCCTCAGCGATATTTGGGAAATGAGAGTTGTGGGAAATGAGACTGACAATCTGCAGTTTGCATTCGTCACTCGAATCCGCGCATGCGCAGAAGCGATATTTGGGAAATGAGCCTTGTGGGAAATGAGACGCTGACACCGGCTTCATGTCCTGTTCTTCTTTCAGAGAGGAATCGTCACCTTTGGGGCAAGCGCATTCAGTTAATATACTCAACTGTAAAATCTATAGTCAAAGTCGCAAAGGTGCAACCCCAGTCAGAGATATTCGTGGTTACCTTCACACGTATTTATAACACAGTTTCGGTGGGAATTGCTTCATATTAAAAGACTCTAAAATTCCATCTACAAATATCACAACATAGATGTGTACTGTGCACCCTGCACGTGGTACAGGTAAATTTACACTAGGTGGCGCCACGGGGTGCAGGCAGGGACTTACACTAGATGGCGCCAATTGGACAACGCTAAAACAGCACACAATCAGTAACTGGGAACCGAGTATTCGCCCCTGGTTTGTTTAAGATTATGTTATTGCGTGCAAAATATACAAAAATATACACAGGTCGAACAGGAAGGGCTGGTCCGGGCTAAATCGGCCTGGCCACATGGAGTAGGACACGTTGTAGTATTAACACGGGGGGATTTAAACATCACATACGGAATGTATTAATAATGCCTAGTCTGATGGCAACTACTTGATGGTTGGTTACAATGCGTGTAAGGTGATACAGTATGTACATACGGGACAGCCTTCCAGATACAAGCACTGCCACCTACCGGAAACAGCTGCACTTACCTCAAAACCTACCCAATAAATACGCACTCTACTGTGACGTCACAACCCAGTCAGGTCGGGCATGCGCACAAAGCTGCGCGTCTGGAATGTGATCGGGACCCGTAGAGATGGCGCCACCTGCAGGACACTACACGGTGTGGCCACCCGCCTGCTTGGAATGTATGTACTACGAGGGTTCAGGTCCTGGTTTGTGGAAACAATAGGTTAATACATATCCCAGAATACAACACGTCGTCCTGGAAACAGGCCAGGTGCCATCGTGCTTGCACATATCGCCTTTCCATGTGTCATTTCTCTAGGCGGTCTCCGCTCGACTCGGCCCTGCACAAACCACTTCCGCTAATGCGGGCCTTTAACCAACACGGCGCAGCCGACTGAGCCGGGCACCGACTGATGTCCGGTGCCCGGCTCATGGTTCACCTGGTGGGCAGGGCCTCCCCACCCCACCCCACCCCGTGGGCGGGGTGCGTTATTTCCAGCTGGGTGGGGTGTGACTGGGGTTTGATGACTCACACACTGTACAGGGGGGACACCCGCCATTGAGCATTGTCTACCTGTTACAAACACTGAGAAACTACTTGGACACGCGGGGTCCGACCACGCAGCCTCGTTCTGGGCAGGTTGGCTAAGATCGCGTCACTTATGTACATCACACATTTGTACAAATCGTGTATCGATGAGAACAGATTTCAAATGAACCATCAGGTATTGACCCGGAAGTATTTACAATATTGACACGACGCAAATAGAAGCCACCCTGGCTGGACTCGGGCGCCTTGACTATAGGGCGATACGTGGCGAGAGAGGCACGACCTACAGGGGTGAGGGGTGAGGTGGGGGGGGGGGGGGGGGGAGGGAGGGGGCAGCAGGGATTAAAGTTGCATCGTCCGATGGTTTTGAGCTTCTGTCATTTTCTGAGATAAATATTGATCGTTATAATATATCTTACTCTAATTAGAAATAACTGATTTAAAAGGCTAACTTCATAGATATTTGAAGCGTGAACACGCTAACTTAATTTTTGGCGTGCTTGTCAAAACTCGGGTCCCATAAGCTCCAGCACTAACATGTTCTATTAAAGTGACTTAGTGTTCCCTTCTATTCAGCGACACCTGCTCAATAAGGGCAGCGGTGTCTTAAGTGGATGCTTTTATCAGACAATGCAACTTTAACTCACAGCTTTCTATATTCACAAACATCTCCCTGTGACGTCACGAAGCTTCAGGAAGAAGGTTAACATTATTGGTACCATGACCAGTGTTTGTTGGTGAAATAGGACCCTATATAATATATATATATAAGTCTATATATATTCATATATATATAGATGTATATATGATTATATAGATATATATGTGGATGCACCGGCCGCCGGTGGCGGGACCTGGCGGGTGGCACAGTGAAAGGAAACAACGCCATCTATCGAGAAGCTTTGTACACGGAGCGGCCTCTGGACGCTTCACGTCGGAGGTTGTCAAGGCACGGAACATGAGGGACGCTGCCAGGCGCGCCAGTCGCACAGGGACGCGGGGCCTGGACACGGGACCAGGATGCGGGGCCAGGACACAGGACCTGGGACGCAGCATAGAGAAGCAGGACCTGGGACACAGGGCCTGGGACGCATACCCATGATACAGGACCCAAGGTGCAGACCAGAGATGTCGCCTGAGTCATAGAAGAGAACCCAACATGCGAGACACAGACTCTGCAAACAGTCCTGGGTCGCGGACCCGAGACGTGGCCCCGAGACCGGTGAGCGGGACGCAGGCCTGGGGTTTGTCAGGAGCGAACTGGCGCGCGCTGCCTGCTGGGTAGAATGAACGGTCGCTGCACCCGACGCCTTACTGACCGACACCAGTGTAACTAGTGACGTCGTCTGGGGCCTCACTAGTGCAGTCTCTCACGGTGCTGGGTGTGGACCGGGGACCAGTTGTCCCCGACTGGTGCCCGGCAGTGTGCATGGCACCTCTGCAGCTTGTAGCGTTCTTTATGTTACTTTGGTATTCAAATGCATCTAAACCGCGATATGCTTCTCAGAAGTATACGCGTCATGGAAGTGAACGCGTGCGGAAACACTCGCTAAAGAACTAGAGAGGGCTTTCCGACATTTGTCTATTGACCGGCTGCACACTGCTGGAGGTGGGTGGAGTGCCCGGTCTGTACCCAGCACCGTCGGGCGGGTTGACACTGCCGTCTCCTGGACCCACCCTGCACCCTGGTGAAGCGGCTTCCTCCACATGACAGTACGTGGGCACGCCACCAGGTGGAGTGTGTGCGAGTACATTGGCACGCCACCAGGTTTGGGTGTGTGTGAGTACATTGGCACGCCACCAGGTGGAGTGTGCTCGAGTACATGGGCACGCCACCAGGTGGAGTGTGCTCGAGTACATGGGCACGGCATCAGGTGGGGTGTGCGAGTACATTGGCACGCCACCAGGTTTGGGTGTGTGCGAGTACATTGGCACGCCACCAGGATGAGTGTGTGCGAGTACATGGGCACACCACCAGGTGGGGTGTGCTAGTACATTGGCACGCCACCAGGTGTGGGTGTGCGTGAGTACATTGGCAGCCACCAGGATGAGTGTGTGCGAGTACATGGGCACACCACCAGGTTTGGGTGTGCGTGAGTACATTGGCAGCCACCAGGATGAGTGTGTGTGAGTACATGGGCACGCCACCAGGTGGGGTGTGTGCGAGTACATTGGCACGCCACCAGGTGGGGTGTGTGCGAGTACATTGGCACGCCACCAGGTGGGGTGTGTGCGAGTACATTGGCACACCACCAGGTGGGGTGTGTGCGAGTACATTGGCACACAACCAGGTGGGGTGTGCTAGTACATTGGCACGCCACCAGGTGTGGGTGTGTGTGAGTACATTGGCAGCCACCAGGATGAGTGTGTGCGAGTACATGGGCACACCACCAGGTTTGGGTGTGCGTGAGTACATTGGCAGCCACCAGGATGAGTGTGTGCGAGTACATGGGCACGCCACCAGGTGGGGTGTGTGCGAGTACATTGGCACGCCACCAGGTGGGGTGTGTACGAGTACATTGGCACACCACCAGGTGGGGTGTGTGCGAGTACATTGGCACACAACCAGGTGGGGTGTGTGCGAGTACATGGGAACGCCACTAGGTGGGGTGTGTGCGAGTACATGGGCACACCACCAGATGGGGCATGTGTGAGTACATTAGCACGCCACCAGGTGGGGTGTGTGCAAGTACATTGGAACGCCACCAGGTGGGGTGTGTGCAAGTACATTGGAACACCACCAGGTGGGGTGTGTGCAAGTACATTCCAACACCACCAGGTGGGGTGTGTGCGAGTACATGGGCACGCCACAATGTGGTGTGCGCGAGTACATGGGCACGCCACCAGGTGGGGTGCATGTGAGAGGCGGCAGATAGTGGGCCAGGAGACGGGAGGCGGATCCTGCGGCGCTGCTTGTGGTGTAAGTAAGTGCGGTTAGTGCTTGTAGAGACAGGAGACTTTATACCTCGTCTGAAGGAACCGGACAGGTCAAGCAGCCACCGAGTCCTTCACAAAGCGCACCAACTCTCAGGCTTACAGGAGCCACTGCATGCTTCAGAGAAGTTACTACATGGTTCATTGGAGCCACTACATGCTTCAGAGAAGGTACTACATGGTTCAGAAGTTACTACATGGTTCAGAAGTTACTACATGGTTCAGAAGTTACTACATGGTTCAGAAGTTACTACATGGTTCAGAAGTTACTACATGGTTCAGAAGTTACTACATGGTTCAGAACTTACTACATGGTTCAAACAGCTACTACTTGGTCCAGAGAAGTTACTACATGGTTCAGAGAAATTACTACATGGTTCCGAAGTTACTACATGGTTCAGAGAAGTTACTACATGGTTCAAAAGTTACTACATGGTTCAGAGAAGTTACTACATGGTTCAGAAGTTACTACATGGTTCAGAGAAGTTACTACATGGTTCAGAGAAGTTACTACATGGTTCAGAGAAGTTACTGCATGGCTCAGAGTACCTACTACATGGTTCAGTCGCTGAGATTCTGCCAGGTGCCTTTGGCGAAGGACCCATGGTGCAAAGTGAAGAACGAAGTGGCAAGACAGTTACTGACGACTCTATAGGTACAAGGTGCGGCTTGATACTTAGATTGAACGCAGCGTCTGCCTGACCTACAAAGTTCACCTCAGAGTCGCTAAGATGGACACAAACGACACTGCACAATTCCCGCAGACTGTCATTCTACCCGATATTTTCTAAGATAACAATAAAAAACATCGGGTTGCTGTTGTCTAACAACAGGTACTGTCGCTGATCTCTAGCTCTGCAGTTGTTTCAATCGTGCAGTTGCTAGGCAACAGTGTCCTGCTGCTTGGCAACATGGGTTGATGTTAAGCGACAATGTCGCCCTCCGGCTGCACGGATACTTCGTACTTGTCGCCCGCCGACCCGCCTCGCTTCCAGAAGCGAACCTTGTTCAGCTTTGCCTTCAGCATGCTCGGGCGGTGCTGCAACACAACAGAGATGATGTTTAAATGGATTAACACAAAGTATAGTAAAAGCTGGATGTTGGACTGTTTGCAATCTACAAACAGTTACAAGCCATAAACGAGAAGCAAGAAAACCTAAATTAGTACTCAAACAACATTCTAAAGATTTGAATCAAATTGGACTAGTGCTGCCCAGCGGTGAAAACAAGTGTTAACACACTTATAGAGATTTATCTTACTTAATCAACGAATATAACCAAAAAGACGGGTGAATGATTGGCTGGCTCCATATCAGCATAATGTGACTGAGTGGGATATTGGGTCATATCGAGTCGCCCGAGTCGTGTTAATCGAATACGGCCCAATAGGGTGAGCAGGCTAGGGGCCCAGAAGGGAGGGGGGCTGAGAGCATATAAAAACATGGCCGTCAAGTGTCCTACCTTTTCCAATTTTTTCCATGAAGCCCTATTTAGCCCTATTTTCATTAAAAAATTGCTATTCTTTCCCTATTTTAAACAATCTTTTGACCCGTCGCATCATCCTTTATTTTCGAAACGCCATAATTTGTCTCAGCTCCGCACACCATTGGTTCTGGATTATTAGAAACCAGGTTGAGAATGTCACTTTTGCAACCTTTTATTTCAGGAAATGTCTATTTTTAAAGGAAAATAGTGGGACACCTACTAAGCTGGGTGATGCGATAGACTACGAATCAAATAGAATGAGACCTGAACAAGTAGCACGGTCTGATCACACCATGAATTAAAATTTGAACTTCAACTGTTTCCTATTTCCCTACTTTTTGAGGTGACTGCTCATTTGATGGCATCTATACACTATTTAGGTACATTTGCTCTTATACAAAATTCCTATTTTGTGGGGAAGTCCCTATTTCATCCCTATTTTTCTGACAAAGAAATCCCTATTTTTTTACCTACTGCCTCACTTGATGCCCTGGGCCCGTATGCATGATGCGGTGTTAGCTTACACTCAGTGTGTTTGCGCTAACACCGCTCTTTGCGTACTGAGTTTTCGCCGCTAACCTAGAAATCCCCACCAAAACCAGTTTTGGCTCGCTAACACCGCGTCATGTATACAGCCGGCTTAATTGTGTGGACTAAGGGTCAGCCTGGGAGGCTGAGTGGTGGTTAAAGTCGAGTAGTCCAAATCTGAACCTTCCTTTTATGCCCGCTTACAGGCCGGCCCTTTTTTAAACTTTCTGCGTTTGGCCCTGGAGAAGGGATGCTGGAACCCCCCGAAGTCAAGCACTTTCAACACATTCTGAATAAAGACAATGCTGGTCACGGGAAGTGTATTATTAATTCAGACACACAACACTTATTTAGAGCCGAGACTGACTGTTTCCCTGGTGACCGGCCAGTGGTATTTACACAAAAGTACATGTAGGCAAAACGCACCGAACGCAGCCCAATGTTAGAGGAACTTGTAAGTGTTGGGAGGGTGTGAGGCGGGGCGGGGTGAGGGAGGGTGTGAGGGGAGGTGGGGAAGGGTGCGAGAGGAGGTGTGGGGGAGGGTGTGAGAGGAGGTGGGGAAGGGTGTGAGGGGAGGGTGTGAGGGGAAGTAGGGGTGTGAGGGGAGGTGGGGGAGGGTGTGAGAGAAGGTGGGGGAGGGTGGGAGGGGAGGTGGGGGAGGGTGTGAGGGGAGGGTGTGAGGGGAAGTAGGGGTGTGAGGGGAGGTGGGGGAGGGTGTGAGAGGAGGTGGGGGAGGGTGGGAGGGGAGGTGGGGGAGGGTGTGAGAGGAGGTGGGGGAGGGTGTGAGGGGAGGTGGGGGAGGGTGTGAGAGGAGGTGGGGGAGGGGTGTGAGAGGAGGTGGGGGAGGGTGTGAGGGGAGGTGGGGAAGGGTGTGAGAGGAGGTGGGGGGAGGGTGTGAGAGGAGGTGGGGAAGGGTGTGAAGGGAGGGGTGTGAGGGGAAGTAGGGGTGTGAGGGGAGGTGGGGGAGGGTGTGAGGGGAGGTGGGGGAGGGTGTGGAGGAGGTGGGGGAGGGTGTGAGGGGAGGTGGGGGAGGGGGTGAGAGGTGGGGGGGGGGGTGGGGGGAGGTGGGGGAGGGTGTGAGGGGGGTGGGGAGGGTGTGAGAGGAGGTGGGGAGGGGTGGTGGAGGGAGGGGGGGGAGGGTGTGAGGGAGGGGTGTGAGGGGGAGTAGGGGTGGGAGGGGAGTGGGGGGGGGGTGGAGGGGACGTGGGGGAGGGTGGGAGGGGAGGTGGGGAGGGTGTGAGAGGAGGTGGGGAGGGGGTGGGAAGGGGGGGTGTGAGGGGAGTGGGGGGGGTGAGGGGGGGGGGGGAGGGGGTGTGAGGGAGGTGGGGGAGGGTGTGAGGGGGGGGGGGAGGGGGTGAGGGGAGGGGGGGAGGGTGTGAGGGGGGGTGGGGGAGGGTGGGAGGGGGAGGTGGGGGGGGGGGTGGAGGGGAGGTGGGGGAGGGTGTGAGGGGAGGTGTATTGAGGGGGAGGGGGTGTACAGGAGGTTTGAGGGTGAGGGGGGTGTACAGGAGGTGGTGTAGGGGAGGGGGTGTGGGGAGGTGGTGTGAGGTGAGGGTATATGTGTGGAGGGAGGGTGTGTAGGGGAGGTGGTGTGGGGGAGGTCACAGAGGGTGTGTTGAAGCGGTGGTGTGGGGGGAGGTGATGTGAGGGGAGGTGATGTGGGGGGAGGTGATGTGGGGGGAGGTGATGTGGGGGGAGGTGATGTGGGGTGGGGAGGTGTATGGGTGAGGATGTGTGAGGGGGGTTGGTGGTGTTAGCCCTGACACTGTTGCCTAGAGACTGGCGCAGACACTGAGTGTGTTGATTCCCGACACGCCCCCAGGTGGCGCCACTGTGTGCCTGACTCACCTCGATGAGCCACAAGCCTGAGCGTGAGGTGGGGTACTTGTAGGCGTAGAGCAGCCAGCCGCAGAGTGCCAGCACGAGCAGCAGCAGCAGCACGAGCACCACGACGCCGCCCAGCCCCGCGCCGTGTCCCGCCGCGCGCCGCCGCGCAGCGGTCACCTCGCGCCCCGCCCCGTCACCTGCCGGGCGGGGCGGGTACTTGTGGCACTCACCCACCGCCTTGAAGTTCTGCAAGACACGGGGAACTGTGTTGGTGGCAGGCGAGAGGCTGAGCAGGTGTTTGCTCACAGACGAACCTTGAGTGTCATGCCTCATGAACACGTGGTACCTGGCCACCGCGTTCAGGGTCCGTCTCCGAGACGTCTCCGCGATGCTTTTTGGCTTATTTCTGTTAAGGGTGGTTCTCGGAGACGTCTCCGAGACACCTCCCATTTCAGAGAGGAGACAAAAAGCGCCTCGAAAATGGCTGCTGTATTCAGTGGTTTCAGCCAATCAGAGTGCTTCTTTTTCATTGCAAATGGCTGCCGCCTATGGGGGAGCGGCCATTTTCGAGGCGAGCAACTGCTTTTGCCGTTCAGACTAGTGTGACGTCGGGGATTTCCCAGAGGCGTCTCGGAGGCGCACCCTGAACGCGTCCCTGGTTACTCCCACAGCTCTGATCTGGGGACCGAGCGGCTGTTCAAGCCATTAGAAAAGGTTCAAAAGGCTGGGTTTTGGGTATAATATACGATTCCAATGCTTGTTTTTATCATAACCCACTATTGTTTTGAGGGACACATTCATAAAATCATGTACATTAATTAATAGACTTTGAAAGTTGAATCGAGGGCTTTCTGTGGCCTCCATCTTGGTTGGCTTGCATTCTCTACCATTTTCTCAACGTTACACCAATAGAGATCAATACTACGCAGTGGAACCACCACATCCAGTACTTAGTCAGGAAATGTATTCAGACTATTATGAAATATGTTCGCCTAACTACTGTCATCACTAAGAGATAAACACAATGTTTTGTTCATAAATTTTTATATTTTTGTGAATATTTAGGAATTAAACAGCAGTTATTTCCGTAATGGAAGATTCGCACACAATGAACACACATGTCTGAAACGTGAACTGGTGCAGCCGAAGCATACTGGTGGCGCCACCTGTTGAGAAATGAGGAAGCACACTGGTGGCGCCACCTGTTGGGAGATGAGGAAGCACACTGGTGGCGCCACCTGGTTGTAGAAGAGGAAGCACACTGTTGGCGCCACCTGTTGGGAGATGAGGAAGCACATTGGTGGTGCCACCTGTTGGGAGATGAGGAAGTACACTGGTGGTGCCACCTGTTGGGAGATGAGGAAGTACACTGGTGGTGCCACCTGTTGGGAGAAGAAGAAGCACACTGGTGGCTGGCTTGGTTGTCTGTCATGTACTTACACTACAGTTGGACTACACTTGGTTGTCTGTCATGTTCTTACACTACAGTTAAATGACACTCGGTTGTCTGTCATTTTCTTACACTACAGTTGAACTACATTTGGTTGTCTGTCATGTTCTTACACTACAGTTGGACTACACTTGGTTGTCTGTCATGTTCTTACACTACAGTTAAATGACACTTGGTTGTCTGTCATGTTCTTACACTACAGTTGGACTACACTTGGTTGTCTGTCATGTTCTTACACTACAGTTAAATGACACTTGGTTGTCTGTCATCTTCTTACACTACAGTTAAATGACACTTGGTTGTCTGTCATGTACTTACACTACAGTTGGACTACACTTGGTTGTCTGTCATCTTCTTACACTACAGTTAAATGACACTTGGTTGTCTGTCATGTACTTACACTACAGTTGGACTACACTTGGTTGTCTGTCATCTTCTTACACTACAGTTAAATGACACTTGGTTGTCTGTCATGTACTTACACTACAGTTGGACTACACTTGGTTGTCTGTGATGTTCTTACACTACAGTTAAATGACACTTGGTTGTCTGTCATGTACTTACACTACAGTTGGACTACACTTGGTTGTCTGTCATGTTCTTACACTACAGTTAAATGACACTTGGTTGTCTGTCATGTACTTACACTACAGTTGGACTACACTTGGTTGTCTGTCATGTTCTTACACTACAGTTAAATGACATTCGGTTGTCTGTCATGTTCTTACACTGCAGTTGGACTACACTTGGTTGTCTGTCATGTTCTTACACTACAGTTAGACTACACTTGGTTGTCTGTCACTGGCGTGCTGTGTTCTTACACTACAGCTAGACTACACTTGGTTGTCTGTCATGTACTTACCCTACAGTCAGACTACACTTGGTTGTCTGTCATGTTCTTATCCTACAGTCAGACTACACTTGGTTGTCTGTCATGTACTTACACTACAGTTGGACTACACTTGGTTGTCTGTCATGTTCTTACACTACAGTTAAATGACACTTGGTTGTCTGTCATGTACTTACACTACAGTTGGACTACACTTGGTTGTCTGTCATGTTCTTACACTACAGTTAAATGACACTCGGTTGTCTGTCACGTTCTTACACTGCAGTTGGACTACACTTGGCTGTCTGTCATGTTCTTACACTACAGTTATACTACACTTGGTTGTCTGTCACTGGCGTGCTGTGTTCTTACACTACAGCTAGACTACACTTGGTTGTCTGTCATGTTCTTACCCTACAGTCAGACTACACTTGGTTGTCTGTCATGTTCTTATCCTACAGTCAGACTACACTTGGTTGTCTGTCACTGCCGTGCTGTGTTCTTACACTACAGCTAGACTACACATGGTTGTCTGTTATGTTCTTACCCTACAGTCAGACTACACTTGGTTGTCTGTCATGTTCTTACCCTACAGTCAGACTACACTTGGTTGTCTGTCATGTTCTTACCCTACAGTCAGACTACACTTGGTTGTCTGTCATGTTCTTACCCTACAGTCAGACTACACTTGGTTGTCTGTCACTGCCGTGCTCTGTTCTTACACCACAGTCAGACTACACTTGGTTGGCTGTCACTGCCGGGCTGTGTTCTCACACCACAGTTAACTAGATCCACACAAGGTTGGAGTGAAGTGTATTTTGAAGCGTGGACTAGTGGAAGAAAGATGTCTTGCTGCTTCGTACAGAATAACAACTTTTCTGTTAAACCAAAACAAGCGCAAAGCGCAGTTGGCTTATAGAAGCTGGAGTTGCAAGGCGTGCGGAGGGAGGCTGAGAAGCAGCTAGTTACATGCGCGTTCATCACGCCGGCCTCGTCCTGCGGCTTCGTGCCCGCACCACTCGGGGCTGGCCGGGTCGGGCGGCCTCGAGGCGGGGCGGGCCGGGTCGGTCTGAGGGGGCGGGCGGGGGGCGTCATGATGGGGGGCACAGGAGGAGACACATGAGATACAATGGAGGATACAGGAGTCGATACAGGAGACACAGGAGAGGTTACAGGAGATGACACAGGAGGAGACACAGGAGAGGTTACACGAGACACAGGTTGTGTTATAGGAGAGGTTACAGAAGTTGTTACAGGTGGTGTTACAGGAGGTGTTATAGGAGAGGTTACAGAAGGTGCTACAGGTGGTGTTACAGAAGGTGTTACATGAGGTGTTACATGAGGTGTTACATGAGGTGTTACAGAAGGTGTTACATGAGGTGTTACATGAGGTGTTACATGAGGTGTTACAGAAGGTGTTACATGAGGTGTTACATGAGGTGTTACAGAAGGTGTTACATGAGGTGTTACATGAGGTGTTACAGAAGGTGTTACATGAGGTGTTACAGGTGGTGTTACAGGTGGTGTTACAGGAGGTGTTACATTAGGTGTTACAGAAGGTGTTACATGAGGTGTTACAGAAGGCCGCTGGTAGTTGGGGGGGTGAGGGGACATTACTGGAGATGGAGTGTTACAAGCTGCCTCCGTGCGCACATCCTGCAACAAGGCAACACATGCCTGTATTGTTGGTAGAGCCACTTGGCCAGTTGTGGTTTGCTAAATGCTGTAACTAAGGGAACCACAGTGTCATGAGTAAACTGGGAATTGTTTACTCGCTTTGGACAATTTCAGTTTTTGGTAATAAAGTTTGGGCGCTTTGTGTGGTACCCAGCTAGAGCATTGACTCAAAGTATGCACATTCTTGTGTTCTCGGTGTAGAATAATATTTATATATATATATAATTACATGTATATATATATATATAAACAGTTGGTCCCAGATAAACAGAATAACGATAAGACTGACATGGTTGAGAAGAAGATATATTCTCTGGCGGAGATATATTAAATGCCAAGAGACCCACGGTCCTTGTTTATATTCCCATAATAGATTATAGAGCAATATATATATGTGTGTATATATATATATATATATATATATATATATATATATATATACCACTAATGCGCCAAAGGAGGATATACATTATATAGAATACATGTTTCCCTTACATTTATACTCATATAATGCGCTATACATTATATATATTATAAGTAATATAGGTAATATATATAATCTATATCACACACATTTTCATCAATAATATATGATAAGAAATTATACAAAATAACTATAACGTATATTATATAGATGATACATGTTATATAACATATATTATATATTACATATCATATATATTACATACATTATATACATTATATATATTATACAGATTGTCCCCGTGGCATGTCATCATGGCTCTTTTTAAAATGTTTGAGAATTCTAGAAACAACCAGCGCTGGCCGAATGAGATCCATTTCAAAATCTTAAAGTTGCATTGTCCGATGAAACATATTTTTCAAAACCAAAACACATACTTACATTTGATTCTATATATCCAACTTAGGTGCTGGTGCATTAACTAAGGCTTTGAGGCAGCATATACAGAATAATCAGTGAATTTATTACCCCCCTCCCTTTGGGCACCTACTTCGACACAGCCATTAATTAGGCAGGGAGAATACTAACCAATTAGGTCAATATTGTGACCTTATTAGTCCTACCCTCATTCCCAGTACCATATATGGCATTAGTCAGGTTCCACACTACATCATATGTACCAGCGCGAGACGTGAATCTGGGCCACAACAACGAGACTTTTGACAAGCTTGCCGAAATGATTTTGGGTTCTTTCAGCTCAAATTGCTCCAAAACTAGCCATTTTCCATCAAAATGACTCCGGAATAATGAATAGTAGGTTATGATAGTCAACTTGATATATTTATCTAAAAAATTGATGCAAAAATTTGAAAGCCATCGGACTATGCAACTTTAAATACAAATTAAGAAAAGACACATTTAAGCGTGCGTCATCTTCTCACAGCCACAAGACGAGTGTTGAGCTGATGAAAGCATCACCACGCAACGCGACAGCACAGTGGGGGTACGGGGTGGGGCATTGTGGGGGTATGTGGGGGACTGACCGTCTTGTGACACCGCCGGATGAGCCAGTCCTGCCGCTTCCGGTCCAACCCGTCCGAGCAGCGTCCGGCGTCAGGGCACCACTGGCAGTTGAAGCTTGTGTTGGACGTGATGCACTCCCGGCAGTCGTGGATGGCGATACAGGCTGAAGGATGAAGGAGACGCACCCTCATGTAGCCATTAGCAACAGGGGGACGTGTGCATTATACTGGGGGGCAACAACGTGCAACTAGAGGTATCTAGAGGGACACATACACTATACTAGGGGCAACAATGCGCAACTAGGGGTTAACTAGAGGAACACTTACACTATACTAGGGGTAACAATGTGCAACTAGAGGTAACTAGAGGGACGCATGCACTATACTAGGGGCAACAATGCGCAACTAGGGGGTAACTAGAGGAATGCATACACTATACTAGGGGTAACAACGTGCAACTAGAGGTAACTAGAGGGACACATACACTATACTAGGGGCAACAATGTGCAACTAGGGGTTAACTAGAGGAACGCTTACACTATACTAGGGGCAACAATGTGCAACTGGAGGTAACTAGAGGGACGCATGCACTATACTAGGGGCAACAATGTGCAACTAGGGGTTAACTAGAGGAACGCTTACACTATACTAGGGGTAACAACGTGCAACTAGAGGTAACTAGAGGGACGCATGCACTATACTAGGGGCAACAATGTGCAACTAGGGGTTAACTAGAGGAACGCTTACACTATACTGGGGGTAACAACGTGCAACTAGAGGTAACTAGAGGTAACTAGAGGTACGCATGCACTATACTAGGGGCAACAATGTGCAACTAGGGGGTAACTAAAGGAACGCTTACACTATACTGGGGGCAACAACGTGCAACTAGAGGTAACTAGAGGGACGCATGCACTATACTAGGGGCAACAATGTGCAACTAGGGGGTAACTAAAGGAACGCTTACACTATACTGGGGGCAACAACGTGCAACTAGAGGTAACTAGAGGGACGCATGCACTATACTAGGGGCAACAATGTGCAACTGGAGGTAACTAGAGGTACGCATGCACTCTAATAGGGGCAACAATGTGCAACTAGGGGTTAACTAGAGGAACGCTTACACTATACTAGGGGCAACAACGTGCAACTAGAGGTAACTAGAGGGACGCATGCACTATACTAGGGGCAACAATGTGCAACTGGAGGTAACTAGAGGTACGCATGCACTCTAATAGGGGCAACAATGTGCAACTAGGGGTTAACTAGAGGAACGCTTACACTATACTAGGGGCAACAACGTGCAACTAGAGGTAACTAGAGGGACGCATGCACTATACTAGGGGCAACAATGTGCAACTAGGGGTTAACTAGAGGAACGCTTACACTATACTAGGGGCAACAACATGCAACTAGCGGTAAGTAGAGGAATGCTTACACTATACTAGGGGCAACAATGCACAACCAGGGGTAACTAGAGGAACGCTTACACTACACTAGTGGCAACAATGCGCAATGGTTACACGATACCCACTGAAGTAACCTACAACTAGAGGGGCAGCTACTGTAAGAATGGACAACTAGAGGGTCCTATGTTTGATACTGGGGATAACAATTGACAACAAAGTTGCATTGACACAATACCAGCTCTTATGAAGGCAACTACTAAGGTATAAGGTATTTTACACAAGAATTAATGACAGCATTCGCCACTAAATCCATCCATGTATTTGCTCATTGTTGTATAAATTCAGCCAAACTTATTTTATATACATACATATATTTTTATATAGGCCTCAATTGCTATGTATTCACATCCAGTTTCATTCTTATAATATTTATATAAAACTCCATTTTATATTACATATTTATTTAGTATAAATATTCATAATCATACATTGGTTCTCCCACAACGTGCATCATAAAGTGTGGCTACCCCACACCGATCAATCAACATGATGTGCACACAGAATCAAGAAGACAGCTGACAGTGCTTTCTGCTGCTCAGAATACAGCTGAGAGTGCTTTCTGCTGTATAAAGGACAGCTGACAGTGCTTTCTGCTGTACAGAAAACAGCTGCCAGTGCTTTCTGTTGTACACAAGACAGCTGACAGTGCTTTCTGCTGTACAGAAGACAGCTGGCGGTGCTTTCTGCTGTACAGAAGACAGCTGACAGTGCTTTCTGCTGAACAAATGACAGCTGACAGTGCTTTCTGCTGCACAAAAGACAGCTGACAGTGCTTTCTGCTGCACAAAAGAGAGCTGACAGTGCTTTCTGCTGTACACAAGACAGCTGACAGTGCTTTCTGCTGTACAGAAGACAGCTGAAAGTGCTTTCTGCTGCACAAAAGACAGCTGACAGTGCTTTCTGCTGCACAGAAGATAGCTGACAGTGCTTTCTGCTGTACAGAAGACAGCTGACAGTGCTTTGTGTTGTACAAAAGACAATGCTTTCTGCTGTACAGAAGACAGCTGCCAGTGCTTTCTGGTGCACAGAAGACAGCTGATAGTGCTCTCCGCTGTAAGAAGACAGCTGCCAGTGCTTTCTGCTGCTCAGAATACAGCTGACAGTGCTTTCTGCTGTACAGAACACAGCTGACAGTGCTTTCTGCTGAACAAAGGACAGCTGACTGCTTTCTGCTGCACAGAAGACAGCTGACAGTGCTTTCTGTTGAACAAAAGACAGCTGGCAGGGCTTTCTGCTGAACAGAAGACAGCTGGTAGTGCTTTCTGTTATACAAAAGACAGTGCTTTCTGCTGTACAGAAGACAGCTGGAAGTGCTCTCCGCTGTAAGAAGACATCTGACAGTGCTTTCTGCTTTACAGAAGACAGCTGACAGTGCTCTCTGCTGTATGAAGACAGCTGACAGTGCTTTCTGCTGCACAGAAGACAGCTACCAGTGCTCTCCGATGTAAGAAGACAGCTGACAGTGCTTTCTGCCCTATAGAAGATAGCTGACAGTGTTCTCTGCTGTCAGAATACAGTTGCCAGTGCTGAGGCGACTGAGGGTGCTCAGGGTGCTGACCACTCACTTGGGTTCGGTAGAATGATGACTGCTGTGTCGTTCGTTATCATATCGAAGTTGATGGCGACGCGGTTATACTCGTAGATGGTCCGCCTCCGCACATCTAATAATAATAATAATAATAATAAAATATTTATTTCCACATGATCAATGTACACAAAAGTTCATATTTATATCAGTAATTTTTTCACATGAAAAAGGAGAAAGCAGAAATACAATACTTATGAGGGGCTTTCCCCATTTAAAAATAACACAGATACATTGCTTATACCATAGAAATAATAAATAGAAAAATAAAAGTTAAAAGCATATCAACATTACCCTCAATACTGTAAATTACATCTCAATATTTATGTACTAGACTACTATGTGTTTTCCCTCTGATAAAGCTTAAATATTTTCTTTTTATACATTCGTTGAAACATATAGATGTTTTTTGAACATTTGATATTATCATCAAGTGAATTCCATATTTTTATACCACATATAGATATATATTTAGACTTTAAAGAACATCATCAGTCAGTCAATACAGGCAGGTGGAGTTGCCAGTCAGTGCTAACATCAGTCAATACAGGCAGGTGGAGTTGTCAGTCAGTGCTAACGTCAGTCAATACAGGCAGGTGGAGTTGTCAGTCAGTGCTAACGTCAGTCAATACAGGCAGGTGGAGTTGTCAGTCAGTGCTAACGTCAGTCAATACAGGCAGGTGGGGTTGTCAGTCAGTGCTAACGTCAGTCAATACAGGCAGGTGGAGTTGTCAGTCAGTGCTAACGTCAGTCAATACAGGCAGGTGGAGTTGTCAGTCAGTGTTAACGTCAGTCAATACAGGCAGGTGGATTTATCAGTCAGTGTTAAGGTCAGTCAATACAGGCAAGTGGAGTTGTGCGCGAACCTGAGGTACTACCACGATCAGCATTCAAAGAACTGCTGACAGCACTCTAAGAAGTGACATTGTCAGGGCAGTCAATGATACTTGAAAGCAACACGCGGACGTGATGGCTACCATTATTGCGACATGGTTGTAGATATAGTCTTCGTTCATGACGTCGTCTACATGACATCCCTACAGGCCCAATGCACTGTTAGGAACGCGCCTCTGCACGCAGGCATCGGGTAAAGACCTGGTTATTTCACTTTTGCATCTAACCACGTCGTGAATAGTTACTACATCTTAAAATATTCATATTCTAAAAGTACCCACCACAGGCCACTTATAACTACTAAGAATAGCTTCACAATACTTGGGTGTGGGAGGCGGGGGGGGGGGGGGGTGAGACGGGAGGCGGGGGCAGAGAGGAGGAGGCAGTGAGGAGGGCGCAGTGAGGGGGGGGGGGGCAGTGAGGCGGGGGGGGGGCAGTGAATCGGGGACGCAGGAAGTGGGGAGGCGGAGATCGGGAGGCGGAGATCGGGAGGTGAAGGAGCGGGAGATGGGAGGCGGGGATCGAGAGGGCAGGGGCGGAGAACAGAAGGCGGGGGTTGGAAGGTGGGGATCGGGGAGGCGGGGAGGCAGACAGCGGGAGGGGGCGGGGTGAGGGGTGAGCGCGGGGTGAGAGGTGAGCGCGGGGTGAGGGGTGAGAGGTGAGCGCGGGGTGAGGGGTGAGCGCGGGGTGAGGGGGTGAGGGTGACGCAGGGTGAGCCCGGGGTAAGGAGTGATCGCGGGGTGAGCGCGGGGTGAGGGGTGAGCGCGGGTGAGCGCGGGGTGAGGGGTGAGCGCGGGGTGAAGGGTGAGTGCGGGGTGAGCGCGGGGTGAGGGGTGAGTGCAGGGTGAGGTGTGAGCGCGGGGTGAGGGGTGAGCGCGGGGTGAGGGGTGAGCGCGGGGTGAGGGGTGAGCGCGGGGTGAGGGGTGAGCGCGGGGTGAGGGGTGAGCGCGGGGTGAGGGGTGAGCGCGGGGTGAGGGGTGAGCGCGGGGTGAGAGCGGGGTGAGCGCGGGGTGAGGTTGAGCGCGGGGTGAGGTTGAGCGCGGGGTGAGAGCGGGGTGAGAGCGGGGTGAGGGGTGAGGCGACAAGGCGGCTCTTACCAGGGTTGATGTGCCGATCTATGTAGTAGGCGTCCGACAGCCCCACCTTCACCGGATGTTGGGCCGTCGGGATCGTACGCACATCCACCGGAACCTGCACCAACGGCAGTCACGTGACTCGGGAGGCTGGTAAGCATGGCAACACTCTGCGCGCGCACGCGCACACACACACATACACACACACAATCAGTCACCATTCTGTCAGTTCAGGGAACTATGTGCTATGATGCCTATTTTCTCGTCCCGTAGTGTTTTTTGTTGTTGTTGTTAGTAATAACATGTTTATTCATTAAACAATTTCCTGTCAGCTCGAAGGCACTGGTCTTCCGGTACGATATATTAGAGTTTGAAAAGTACATTATAACAATCAACCTCACACACACACAACACACACACACACACACATATATATATATATATATATATATATATATATATATATATATATATATATTGCGGCAATTCAAAGACAACAACTTTAATTGACATCAGCATTAAAATCTCCGACATTTAATCAGGTAGTGTTTGCCATTACAGTACATTGTGATGCGTATCAGAAGACGACGGTGGCTTTGTATCGCTGTCACCTGGCGGCTGAGGTGGCGTCACACTGATCACGTGACTCACCTGTTTGTAGCCGAACACCACGTGACCGTCCTTGTGGAGAACGGCCTGGAAGGTGAAGGGACCTGCCAACAAAACGGATAAGTGTGTTAAACACTTGTGTTCACCGCTGGGCAGCACTATCAGCGGTGTCCTCATGCCAGACTCAGATACGTCCAAAGACCCTATAATACTAAGACGGCTCACTCCCTATCTCTCCTATGGTAATGTAAATTTCACAGTGCCACCTTGTGGTGGGTTTGATCACCCAGCTGGTGGTTGGTGTTTCACATGTAAACACATACAATTATATTAAGCATGAGATAGGTAAGTATGAATACACATCAATATGAAATTGTTATGAACAAATACACATCATCATTAGCATCATCATCATCATCGCCATCATCACACATCTTTCACATTCATATATACATTTATACATATAATATAGCACCTGTTTAACCAAGAGAACAGCCAGCGCACCAAGTGGGGGGTTTGATCATTTTGATTACACAGGTCAGGCTGAGTGAGCCGTCTTAGTATAATAGGGTCTTTGATATGTCCCAGTCACACTACGCTTGCCATCGCTTGTGACCACCTTGCGACCACTTTTCGATCACCTTGCGACCAGTAGGCGATAGGTCATTGAGCAGTCGCCGACCATTTTGGACCATTTTGGTTGCAAGGAGGTTGCAGCTGCTGCACCAAAAACATCCTTGCGACCAAAACCATCTTCAGCGCTTGAGACCGATCACCAAGCGGTCGCCGACTCAATGGGTGCATCTTGGTTCGCGACCATAACGCCTGACTCCCACCCTCACACTTTTCCTAATATCAGGGATGAAAGTAGTCTCCAGGAAAAAAAACCGGAAATGCGGTTATTCTCCCATAGGTTTAGCATTGTCAGGGAATCGCGGAAAATTTCCGGAATTCAGGTTTCATATATATTGGTATACGCTGATCGTGCTGCGCCGTTTGAAGCATTATTGGTAGCATACACTGATATTGCTGCGGCGTTTGGAGCATTTATTAGTAGTATACGCTGATAGTGCTGCGGCGTCTGCACCATGTATTGGTATAGATCTATGCTGATGGTGCTGTGGGATTGAAAAATCCCGGAAATCCACGGAATCGCGGAGATCTTTCATCCCTGTAATATCTACCCTCACACCCACCTTGACTCCCACCCTCACACCCACCCTAACTCCCACCCTCACACTCACCCTGACTCCCACCCTCACACTCACCCTGTCTCCCACCCTCACAATCACCCTGACTCCCACCCTCACACCCAACCTGACTCCCACCCTCACACCCACCCTGTCTCCCACCCTCACACCCACCCTGACTCCCACCCTCACACTCACCCTGACTCCCACCCTCACACTCACCCTGACTCCCACCCTCACATCCACCCTGACTCCCACCCTCACACCCACCCTGTCTCCCACCCTCACACCCACCCTGACTCCCACCCTCACACTCACCCTGACTCCCACCCTCACCCCACCCTAACTCCCACCCTGACACCCACCCTCACACTCACCCTGTTCTCCCACCCTCACACCCACCCTAACCCCCACCCTCACACCCACCCTGTCTCCCACCCTCACACCCACCCTCACACCCACCCTCACACCCACCCTCACCCTCACACCCACCCTCACACTCACCCTCACACCCACCCTCACACCCACCCTCACACCGAACCCTCACACCCACCCTCACACTCACCCTCACACCCACCCTCACACCCACCCTCACACCCACCCTCACACCCACCCTCACACCCACCCTCACAACCACCCTCACTCCCACCCTCAAACCCACCCTGACTCCCACTCTCACACCCACCCTGACTCTCACCTTCACACCCACCATGACTGTCACCCTCATACTCACAATAACTGTCAACCTGCTGTCAACTTGGTGACTGATACTGAAGTAGTCACGTGACCTGCCCAGGAGCCGGCCAGCAGGGGTTCGAGGTTCTTACCTTTTTGATGATCCTGCAGGTAAACGGACTCCCACTGAACAGCAAACGCAGTACCTGCAGTAAAACAAGAACAAGTCAGCGTGTCGATAAGTAGGGCTATCTGTGACTGTCACAAGTCAGCGAGTTGATTAGGTAGGACTATCTATGACTGTCACAAGTCAGCGAGTCGATTAGGTAGGACTATCTATGACTGTCACAAGTCAGCGAATCGATTAGGTAGGGCTATATCTGACTGTCACAAGTCAGCGAGTTGATTAGGTAGGGCTATCTGTGACTGTCACAAGTCAGCGAGTCGATAAGTAGGGCTATCTGTGACTGTCACAAGTCAGCGAGTTGATTAGGTAGGGCTATCTATGACTGTCACAAGTCAGCGAGTTGATTAGGTAGGACTATCTATGACTGTCACAAGTCAGCAAGTCGATTAGGTAGGACTATCTATGACTGTCACAAGTCAGCGAGTTGATTAGGTAGGGCTATCTATGACTGTCACAAGTCAGCGAGTTGATTAGGTAGGGCTATATCTGACTGTCACAAGTCAGCGAGTTGATTAGGTAGGGCTATCTATGACTGTCACAAGTCAGCGAGTCGATTAGGTAGGGCTATCTATGACTGTCACAAGTCAGCGAGTTGATTAGGTAGGGCTATCTATGACTGTCACAAGTCAGCGAATCGATTAGGTAGGGCTATATCTGACTGTCACAAGTCAGCGAGTTGATTAGGTAGGGCTATCTATGACTGTCACAAGTCAGCGAATCGATTAGGTAGGGCTATATCTGACTGTCACAAGTCAGCGAGTTGATTAGGTAGGGCTATCTATGACTGTCACAAGTCAGCGAATCGATTAGGTAGGGCTATATCTGACTGTCACAAGTCAGCGAGTTGATTAGGTAGGGCTATCTATGACTGTCACAAGTCAGCGAATCGATTAGGTAGGGCTATATCTGACTGTCACAAGTCAGCGAGTTGATTAGGTAGGGCTATCTGTGACTGTCACAAGTCAGCGAGTTGATTAGGTAGGGCTATCTATGACTGTCACAAGTCAGCGAGTTGATTAGGTAGGACTATCTATGACTGTCACAAGTCAGCGAGTTGATTAGGTAGGGCTATCTATGACTGTCACAAGTCAGCGAATCGATTAGGTAGGGCTATATCTGACTGTCACAAGTCAGCGAGTTGATTAGGTAGGGCTATCTATGACTGTCACAAGTCAGCGAATCGATTAGGTAGGGCTATATCTGACTGTCACAAGTCAGCGAGTTGATTAGGTAGGGCTATCTATGACTGTCACAAGTCAGCGAGTTGATTAGGTAGGACTATCTGTGACTGTCACAAGTCAGCGAGTCGATTAGGTAGGGCTATCTATGACTGTCTCAAGTCAGCGAATCGATTAGGTAGGGCTATATCTGACTGTCACAAGTCAGCGAGTTGATTAGGTAGGGCTATCTATGACTGTCACAAGTCAGCGAGTCGATTAGGTAGGGCTATCTGTGACTGTCACAAGTCAGCAAGTCGATTAGGTAGGGCTATCTATGACTGTCACAAGTGAGAAATTCGATTAGGTAGGGCTATTTGTAACTGTCACAAGTCAGCGAGTCGATTAGGTAGGGCTATATGTGACTGTCACATGTCAGCAAGTCGATTAGGTAGGGTTATTCTTTACTGTCACATGTCAGCAAGTCGATTATGTAGGGTTATTCTTTACTGTCACAAGTCAGCGAGTCGATTAGGTAGGGCTATATGTGACTGTCACAAGTCAGTGAGTCAATTAGGTAGGGCTACCTGTAGCTGTCCCAAGTCAGCGAGTCGATTATGTAGGGTTATCTTTTACTGTCACAAGTCAGCGAGTCGATTAGGTAGGGCTATGTGTGACTGTCACAAGTCAGCGAGTCGATTAGGTAGGTCTATTTTTTACTGTCACAAGTCAGCGAGTCGATTAGGTAGGGCTATCTGTGACTGTCACAAGTCAGCAAAGTCGATTAGGTAGGGCTACCTATGACTGTCGAAAGTCAGTGAGTCGATTAGGTAGGGCTATTTGTAACTGTCACAAGTCAGTGAGTCGATTAGGTAGGGCTACCTGTAGCTGTCACAAGTCAGCGATTCGATTAGGTAAGGCTATCTGAAGCTGTCACAAGTCAGTGCACAAGTCTGCACGTCGGGTCTGAGACTTGGTTATATTTACAGGACCCGGAGACAATGACCCGGATCCAACTAGCTGTTTGTCAGATGCAGGAAACCACCTCAATACCTGGAACTGGCGTCACGTGACTGACGAGGCGCTGGTCACGTGACCCTGCACTGCTCGACGTCTCAGGGCCGGGCTCGGTTCCGGCTGTCACTGAATACCGGAAGGAGTCCATTTGTGACAGTGACCTGCACCACGTGACATCCTGCCCATGGCACTAAATGCTAACAGTCCATTTGTGACAGCAACCTGCACCACGTGACACCCTGCCAGTGGCACTAATCGCTAACAGTCCATTTGTGACAGCGATCTGCACCACATGACACCCTGCCCGTGGCACTAAACGCTAACAGTCCATTTGTGACAGCAATCTACACCACGTGACACCCTGCCCGTGGCACTAATCGCTAACAGTCCATTTGTGACAGCGACCTGCACCACGTGACAGCCTGCCTGTGGCACTAAACGCTAACAGTCCATTTGTGACAACAATCTACACCACGTGACACCCTGACCGTGTCACTAAGCCCTAACAATCACATGACCAAGGTCCGTCCGGTGACGGCGACCTGTTCTCATCCTTACGAGAGTTGTTTATCAGCAATTATCTTTATGCTAATATTATAGCCATGTTTTTTTGTGTGTTTTGTTGTTTTTTGTTGTTGTTGGTAACTTATTCAGTCTTTTCAGTGGCAGGGCACTGGCTTTCTGGCCATATTGTGCTACATTCATTCACACACACATATATATATATAAATAAATATATATATACAGTACAACCCCCTTAAACCAAGCTCGGTTAAACCAAGCTTGGTTAAACCAAGCTCGGTTAAACCAAACGATCGGTTAATCCAAACTTTTTTCGGCGGCCCGCCCAAATACTACCATTTATAAAAAAGTTGGTTAAACCAAAGGCGGTTAATCCAAACTATTGTCATGGGGGGTGATGAAAATGGGAAATATTGCGCCTAGAGCGGGACTCGAACCCACATCTCTTTGCATTCCGGGACAGTGTGCTAACCATTACACCACTTAGGCTCCCTGATATCGCCATACTACCCACGTCTACCTGTCCATGCGGCTCCTTGCCTGAGAGGTCAGTGCAGACTACTACACTCGTCCCTCTGGAATTGTAAGTCTTGTAATGCCTACAATTACATACATACAGATAATGCACTTACATACACATACACAGGGTAGGTTCAACAACCATACAGGGCATAGCTTATACAGGATTCTGGTCATGGAACCAGTGTCATGGGGGTGATGAAAATGGGAAATAATGCGCCTAGAGCGGGACTCAAACCCACATCTCTTTGCATTCCGGGCCAGTGTGCTAACCATTACACCACCTAGGCTCCCTGATATCACCATACTACCCACATCTACCTGTCTATCCGGCTCCTTGCCTGAGAGATCAGTGGGGACTACTACACTATCAGTTAATCCAAACAAAATTGTCGGGCCCAGGCCACTTCCGATACGGTTAAACCAAACTTTTATGTGGTTAAAAGGTCATCTGAGACTTTTTTATATGATAAATGGTAGTATTTTGCCGGGCCGCCGAAAACAGTTTGGATTAACCGGTCATTTGGTTTAACCGAGCTTGGTTTAACGGGTTTATACTGTATATACATAAAAAACAATAATCAAAGTGTACATTGTATATTACATTCATAATGCACCCATGTTTTTGCCAAAGCCAAGTCAAAGTCGAAGCCAAAGCTCGGTTAAACCAATGATCGGTTAATCCAAACAAATTTCTAGGATCCCTTCAAGTTTTCTTTAACGGGGTTATACAGTATACATATATGTATATAAGGTAGTCTAAGATGAACATAAGTTTGTTACAATGAAAAGAAAGAATAATACTGTTACCCAACATAATTGTGAGATAATTGTTGTTTTGTTCACTGAATATTCAAATGTCAGAAACATCCACAGAATGTCAGCAGTAGGCCTACCTCACTCCACATGCCCCACTGAACAGGTACATTAGGCTTACAGTTGCATTGAATCCATACTACCAATTAACACACCAGGTGGCGCCACCACGGTGTGAGGCATTACTGACAGGGATCAGCCACACTGAAAGCCGAGAGATGAGGAGCTGCGTAACTAGCCACACTGCACAGACTCCGTATGATTCAGTCGACAGGCACAGAGCGCTGTGTTCCAGTGACGGATCAGAGCAGACAAACCCCCTACCAGGCGGGTCTTGTTGGAGTCCACTCATCCAGATTAACTTACAGATCCTCTTCTGGCTGATCTAAGCCCTATTGGGCCTCTAATGCCAGCTTGTTGTGGTAAATAGAACTGTTTTTTTGGACACATATGGAGTTTGACGGAGCACTTAAGTCATATAATTGTGGGTGTCCGCTCCAATGTCTATCCAGCCTTCTCTCAAATGCTTCTAACATTGGTGCTTTTGGTCGTAGTCACCCCCCCCCCCCCCCCCCCCACTCCACCCCCCCCTCGCTCCCTGTTCCCCTCCCTCCTCCCCCCCCCCTTCCTTCCCTCGCCCCCTCCCCCTGCCCTCCCCCCCTCTCCCTCACATCTCCCCCCCCCCCGCCCACGCCTCCCACCCCGTCCCTCCCCTCTCCCCTGCCTCTCCCCTCCCCCTCCTCTCCTCTCCCCCTCCCCCCTTCCACTTCCCCTCCCTCCTCCTCTCCCCTGCCCTCTTCACCTCCCCTCCCTCCTTCTCTCCCCCTCCCCCTTCCTTCCAATCTCCCTCGCCCCCTTCCCCTTCTCACCTCCTCCCCCCCTTCCCCCCCCCTCCCCTTCTTCTTCTCCCTCCTCCCTCCCCTCCTTCCCCCCACCCCTCCCTTATCTCGCCCCCCTCACCCCCCCCCTTCCCTCCTCCCTCCCCCTCCTCCCCTTTCCCCTATCTCCCCCCCCCTTCCTTCTCACTCCCGCCCCTCCCCTTCTCTCCCCCCTCCCCCCTCCTTCTCCTCCTCCCCTCTCCCCCTTCCTACCCCCTTTCACCCCTTCCCTTCTCCTCCCCCCTCCCCCCGTCCTTCTCCTCCTCCCTCCCCTCCCTCCCCCCCTTTCGCCCTCCTCCCATGACCTTCTAATGATCTTGTTAGCCATATTGATAATGTAGTAGTCTGCACTGTCCATACATCGATTAACAGTAACACCTCTCTAACCGACCACCTCCACAGATCGATCACTCCCCAATATCGATCGCTTTATTCAGGTCCCAACAATACTGTCATGGGGGGTGATGAAAATGGGAAATATTGCGCCTAGAGCGGGACTCGAACCCACATCTCTTTGCATTCCGGGCCAGTGTGCTAACCATTACACCACCTAGGCTCCCTGATATCAACACACTACCCACGCCTACCTGTCTATG